>PVKZ01001848.1:0-308342 GCA_004027375.1 Macroglossus sobrinus | reverse complement strand
ACCTCCACTCTGCCCGCACAGGGCCCGGCCCCGTTCACCAGGCGGAGCTGTCGTCTGCTGTCTGAGGAGAGAGAGTCGTGGCGATGGGGCGTTTACACAGGGAAAGAGAAGGGTTTTCTGGTCCTGTGGGACCCTCACCTGAGCAGTTGGCAGCGCTCCTCTCGGAGGCTGCGGAGCCTGCTGGTTCAGACGCAGAGTCCTGCGCTGGGGCAGCCCCTGGGTCTGGTTTCCTACAGAAACGGCAGTGGTCAGAGGGTTAGTAGGGTTGAAGAACAAGGTAATGAATTAGACTAAATAATAACCTAGTGATGGGGTCTGAGATGAAAGCTGTAACGTAGCAGTAATGTTATCATAATTTTAGAGTTCAACTTCTTTGTGGAGAGTTTGCTTCTGTCAATGCCTATATTCTGTCTTTGTATTGTTTATTGGAATAACATTGGTTAATAACATCATATAGATTTCAGGTGTAAAACTTTATTATATGATATCTATATACTATATTGTGTGCTCATCACCCGAGTTTTAGTCTCCTTTCATCACCAAGTAAATGACCTCCTGTACACTTTTGGTCTTTCCCCCACCTCCCTTCCCCTCTAGTAACCAACATTCTGTTGTCTATATCTATAAGTTTGTTTGGTTGGTTTGATTGTCCATTTGTTGATTGTTGTTTAATATCCCATGTATGAGTGAAATCATATGGTTCTTGTCCTTTTCCATCTGACTTCTTTCACTTAGCATGAGACTCTAAAGATCCATCTATGTTGTCCAATTAGTAATGTTTCATCTTTTTTACATCTGAGTTGTATTCTATTGTATATATATAGCATATCTTCTACATGCAATCATCCATTAAAGAACACTCCAGTTATTTCCATGGCTTGGCTATTCAACAAAAGAGCCAAGAACATACATGGAGAAAGGAAAGTCTCTTCAATAAATGGTGTTGAAGAAAACTGGAAAGCCACACACAAAAGAATAAAATAAGACTACAATCTGACACAATACATAGAACTAACTCACATTTACTTATATTAACTAACTCCTAAATATAAGACCTGAAACAATAAAATACATAGAAGAAAACATAAGCATTAAACTTATGGAAACTGGTTGCAGGGGTGTTTTGTGAACTTGACCTTAAAGTCAAAGGAAGTAAAAGGGAAAAAAAATCTAATGGACTACATCAAATTAAAATGCTTTTGCACAACAAAAGAAACCAACAAGAAAACAAAAGGCAACCAACCAAGTGGGAGAAGATATTTGCAAATGGTACCTCTAAGACTGGGCTAATATCCAAAATATGTAACAAAATCATACAACTCAACAACAAAAAACTATCTGATTTTAAAATTAGCAGAGCACCTGAATAGAAAATTTTCCAAGGAAGACATACAGATAGCCAACAGATATATGAAAAGATGCTCAAAATCACAAGTTATAAGAGAAATGTAAATCAAAACTACATGAGATACCACCTCACACCTGTTAAAATGGCACTTATCAATAAGATAAGAAATAAGTATTAGAGAGATATGTAGAAAAGGGAATCCTCACACACTGCTGGTGGGAATGTAAATTGGAACAGCTACTATGGTAAACAGTATGGAGTTTCTCCAAAATAATTAAGAATAGAATTACTACATGACCCAGCAATCTTTCTTCTGTGTATTTACCCCCAAATTTTGAAAAAATGTATTCGTAAAGATACATGTACCCCAATGTTTATTACAGCAGTACTCACAATAGCCAAGACATGGAAACAAAATATCTGTTTAAGCCAAGCATTGCACTAAAAATAAGTTCACAAAAGCAGGACTATATCAATACTGTTTGAAAGTGTTGTAGAGTTACTGAGGCAGTGAGAATTTTTGAAGCCAAGCTCACAGAGAGAAATAAAAGGCAGAGATGAGCCACTTACCCCTTGAGAACTTTGTCAGTTTGAAGGTTATAGTTGAGACTCTGAGAAGCTCAGCAGATATTTTGCCAGATTCACTGGGCTTAGAGAACACAAAGTATAATTCACAGTTGTCTACAGAGGACAAACCTTGTTAGCTAGAACCCTTGTACCATAGAAGGAAGAGTGAACTAAAAATAGACCATTCCTCACAGAGATTGATGCTCAGCTTCTACTCACTTTACTTCCTCTTAAATAAGGTGATCCACCCCTAATCAGGTGCCTGGAGGAAGCAAAATAAAATGCTTTCTAAAGGTTTTCTACAAATTCTCATCTACAATGTCTGTCAATCCATAATACTCAGGCATATAAGAAGAGAGATTTGAGGAAAACCAGGAGAATAAAAGGAGCATTAGAAATTTGATGTAGTCTCACATGTTTATTTTTGCTTTTGTTGTCTTTGTAGTGTCAAATCCAAAAAAAAAAAAAAAATGATTGCCAAAACTGATGTCAGCAAACTTATCCCCTATCATTTATTCTAGGATTTTTATACTAGGGTCTTACATTCAAGTCTTTAATACACTTTTAGTTGATTTTTGTATATGGTGTAAGATAAGGATGCAGTTTCATTTTTCTCCATATGACTGTTAGGTTTTGTCAATACCATTTACTGAAGATACTATCCTTTCCACATTGTATATTCTTGGCTCCTTTATTGTAAATTAATTAACCATACATGTATGGGTTTATTTCTGGGCTTTCTATTCTGTTCAGTTGATCTATGTGTCTGTTTTTATACCAATACAATACTGTTTTGGTATGGTAATATGTTGGGAGCCATTATTGCTGAATGCCCTGCAGACAGGGTTAAAAGTGCCTGCAAGCTAGAAGTTTGCAGAACAGGTAAGCTCATTACTGAAGGAGGAAGATTGGCTTAATAAATAAGCTCGTTACTGAAATTGTTTGCATATCTGTGGGTGTTGCTTCTCATGCACATCCTAGGGTATAAATATACTGTTCTTAATAAACTCGGGGTGCTGTATTCACTGTTAGCCCTCCCAACTCTATCTCTTTGTCTATCTCTTTGTCTTTGTCTCTGTCTCTCTCTCTCTCTCTCGCTCTCGCTCTCGCTCTCGCTCTCGCTCTCGCTCTCGCTCTCGCTCTCGCTCTCGCTCTCGCTCTCGCTCTCGCTCTCTCTCGCTCTCTCTCGCTCTCTCTCGCTCTCTTTCTTTTTCTTAATCCTCACTCCCCCTCTCAGGAACTGCTCCATCTTAGCCAGCGGGCTCCAGCAGTAATAGCTTTGTAATATTCTTTGAAATTGGGAAGAGTGATGACTTCAACTTTGTTCCTCAAGATTGTTTTGGCTAATTGGGGTTTTTGTGGTTCCATAAAAATTTTAGGATTGTTTTTTCTATTTCTGTGAAAAATGCCATTGGAATTTTCAGACAGATTACATTGAATCTGTAGATGGTTTTGGGTGGTATAAACATTTTAACAATATTAATTCTTCTGATCCATTAACATGTGATAATTTTCCATTGGTTTGGGTGTTCTTCAATTTTATTTATCAAAGTCTCCTAATTTTCACTGCACAGATATTTTGCTTCCTTGGTTAAATTTATTCTAAAGTATTTTAATCTTTTTTTTAATAATATTGTGAATGGGATAGTTTTGTTTATTTCTTTTTCAGATGTTTTATTGTTAGAGTATAGAAATGCAACTGATTTTTATGCTTATTTTATATCTTGCAGCTTTATTGAATCTGTTCGTTACTTCTGTTTTTTGGTAGTCTTTAGGATTTTCTATATATAAAGTTATATCATTTTCAAATAATGACAATTTTACTTCTTTATTTCAAATTTGGTTGCTTTTATTTCTTTACCTTGCCTGATTGCTCTATATAGAATTTCCAGTACTATATTAAATATAAATAGTGAGAGTGGGCACCCTTGTAGTTTTTCTAATCTTAGAAGAAAAGCTTTCAACTGCTCACACTTGAGTATAATATTAGCTGTGCATTTGTGATAAATGGCCCTTCTTATGTTGAGACATATTTCTTCTATATCCAATTTGTTGAGGGTTTTATAAGGAAAAGATGTTGTATTTTGTCAAAGGCTTTTTCTACATCTATGGAGTTGATCACATGATTTTTAACTTTCTATTAATGTGGTACATCACATTTATTGATTTTTGTATATTGAACCATCCATGCATGCCAGGAATAAATCCCATTTGGTCATGGTGTATGATCTTTTGAATGTGTTGTTGAATTTAGTTTGTTAATTGTTTGTTGAGAATTTTTACATCTATAGTCACCAGGGATACTGGTCTATAGTTTTCTTCCAGTCATTATCTGGCTTTGGTATCAGGGTAATGCTGGCCTCATAAGATAAATTCGGAAGTGTTTCCTCCTCTTCTATTTTTTAGAAGAGCCTGAAAAGAATTGGTGTTAAATTCTTTAGGTGTCTGGTAGAATTCATCTGTGAAAACTTCTCCCCTAGATTTTCTACATTGGAAAATTTTTGAGAATTAATTCAATTTCCTTGCTTTTATTGGTCTGTTCAGATTTTCTATTTTTTTAATAGTTCAGTCTTGGTAGGCTGTATATTTCTACAATTTATTTCTTCTAGGTTATCCAATTTGTTGGCATGTAATTGTTCATAGTGGCCTATTACATTCCTTTGTATTTCTTTAACGTCCCTTCTTTTATTTCTGATTTTATTTATTTGTTTCTTTCTTTTTTTTCTTAGTCTAGCTAAAAGTTCTTTCTATTTTGTTAATCTTTTTTAAAAATCAATCTACAGCCATGCCACCCTGATAAGCCTGATCCCATCTAATCTCGGAAGCTAAGAAGGGTTGGGCCTCGTTAGTACTTGGATGGGAGAACACCAAGAAGACCAGGTACTGTAAGTGAGTAAAAAATAAAAAATTAAGAATTGTAAGCTGATAAGGTCCTTGCAATCTGTGAGGTCAACCAAAGGTTGCCTCACCTAAAAATATATAAATAAATTTTTTAAAATTAAAAAATCAGTTATTTGTTTCATCAATCCTTTCAATTGTCTTTTTAGTCTCCATTTTATTTACTTCTGCTCTGATCTTTGTTATTTCCTTTCTTCTATTAATTTTAAACTTATTTCTTTTTAGTTCTTTGAGGACCTCGTCTTTGGAGAGGAGGGAGGACAGAGTGATTAGTGGGATGGAAAGGTGACCTCCTGAGTGCTATTAATGTTCTCTTTATTAATCTGAGTTGGTGTACATGACCAAGGCATATACTTATTGCTTATAAATTATTCTCTATGATTAAACTTAAATAATATTGTTTATTTAAAAAATATATCATTTCTCTTAATACTTCTCACCCTAAACTAAAAAAAAAAAATGAATGAATGAACAATAAAGAGAACCATATGTCACCATAAAATATCTTACTTTTGAAGGCAATTTTTCCACATTGTCTGCTCTTAGGGACATTTCACTCAAGGAACATACTGAGTACAAGTTAGCCCCTCCCTCTCTCTTACCTGAGCAGATCACAGACGCCGTGTTTCCGTGGGTACAGCCAGGAATGCCCAGGGCTGTCATAGGGCAATTCCATAAGAAGGACTCATCCCCTGAGCAGTGAAATTGGGCTTTCCAGATCTGATCACTGCCTTCCACAAAGTATGCTCCTCTTGGGGTAGGGATGGCAACTCCACAGCCGAGCTGATGACAAACAACATTGGCATTGGCCATAGTCCAGTGGGAGGCACAAAGCATTCTCCATTCTCCAAAAATATTCATCTCCACTTGTCCTTCACACTGAGATGTGCTATTTTTCATAAGTCGAACTTCTGTGTATGCTGGTAAGAGAAGACAGGCTTTCAGCCAAATCTCATGTTTTTCTTACTCCAACAGAGCATGCATAGAGGTTAAAGCCCTGCTCTACATCTCACCTGAACAGACAACTTGAACAGCTCCACTGTGCTGGCAAGTGCCCCCTGGACAAGGCACTCGAGGGCAGAACCAGAGTTTTGTCTCCTGCCCCTCACACCGGAACTCTTCAGCCCAGACCTGTCCATCTGACTCTCTGATTGGTAGGTCTCCCAGGACAGACACAGCCTTGCCACACCCCAGGTCCGCACAGATGACCTGAGCAGTGGGGAACGTAAAGTTCCCACTAGACACTGGAATCCAGTCTCTTCCAGAATGCACTTCTACTCTCCCTGAGCAGAATCCATCCCCTCCAGCCAGACGCATAAATCCTAAGATAAAAAAAATCAAACCCAGTGAGTGTTCATGATCACAAGTTGGCAATTAGAAGTGACATGTCCTAAACAATGATGTTAAAGTTTTCCTTTTCCCGGGGAAATAGGAAGAGAATTTTATTATTAATGTCAAAATGGGAACTCTATGAATGAGTTTCTGAAGACAGATCATTTGTAATGGCTGAATACCAGGCACATATATTTTGGGGTTGGTTAGAGAAGTCCTCATCTAGGGAACTATGCTCTACAGGGCCCTAAAAAACTGCCAATACATAAGCATTCAAACTCTAATGAAGAGGTTTGAAGAACAGAACCAACCTAAAGGAACACGGGCTATGAAAGGGTAGTCTCAAAAGGTTAGAAAAGCCATCTGAGATTTATGGGGCTCAAATTCTGATCAGTTTCTCTCTCAGGGGCCAGTCTTCAAATGACTTGGAATTGGGAAACTCATGAAGGCTATATCCATGAATGCATGTCAACTTATACACAGACTGATGGCACAAGATTTGATATATAGACATTATAACAAATTCACTTTTATGGTTTCATATTTTATTATTCTGATAATTTTTTATGGCAAAAAAATTTCCAAGAATATCTTAGGTGATCTAAATTGGAAAGGTAAGTCTGGATGTTAAAAAAGTTCAGAAAATAATAGCAAAGAGACAGGCTAATCTGACCTTTCTGTGTTAAAACCCTAGGATTTTTCAATAAACTTAGGAGAGAATGAGTTCTCAGGGAGCATTTATAAAACAGCTAAAAGTGATGATCACTTTCTACTAGAGGTTTTCTTCTGAGATACAGGGATATTAGCAAATGCTATAGGGTGATAGTAATCAATTTTTATCCTACCATCTTGCTGATGTCTGTATTGCAATCTAACATCAGCAAGATGACAAAATTAGAAGTCTCCAAACTTTGTTTTTCCCAGAGTCAGTAGAAGGAAGGCAATAATAAAACTCAGAGCAGAATTAAACAAAATAGAAAGCAAAAAGATGATAGAAAACATTAATGCAACAAAGAGTTGGTTCTTTGAAAAATTAATAAAATTTACAAACTTCTGGCTAGACTCACTAAGAAAAAATAAAAAAAGACTCAAACAAAATCATAAATGAAAGAAAAGATGTTACAATGGACACCAAAGACCAAAGAAATACAAGGACTATAAAAAAATATTATGAAAGGCTATAGCCACCAAATTCAATAACCATGAAGAAATAGACAAGTTCTTAGAAACATATAATGTTTTCAAACTGAATCACAAAGAACTAGAAAATCTAAATAGATCAACAGTAAAAAGAAAGAAAGAAAGAAAGAAAGAAAGAAAGAAAGAAAGAAAGAAAGAAAGAAAGAAAGAAAGAAAGAAAGAAAAAGAAAGAAAGAAAGAAAGAAAGAAAGAAAGAAAGAAAGAAAGAAAGAAAGAAAGAAAGAAAGAAAGAAAGAAAGAAAGAAAGAAAGAAAGAAAAACAATCATTAAAAACCTCCCTAAAAGTAAAAGGACAATATGGCTTTATTAGTGAATTCAACCAAACATTCAAAGATGACTCACTACCTGTTCTCAAACTTTTCCAAAAAATTTAAGAAGTAATACTTCCTAACTCATTTTATAAGGCCCACATTGCCATAATACCAAAACCTGGCAAGAATAACACATAAAAAAAGAACAAAACAGACCAATATCTCTGATGGATACAAATGTAGTAATTCTAAACAAAATACAAGCAAACCGAATACAACAATGCATTAAAAAGATAATATATCACAATCAGGTGGTGTTCATTCCAGGGGCACAAGGATGATTCAACATATACAAATCGATCAATGTGATATACCACATTAATAAAATAAAGGATAAAAATCATATGATCATATCAATAGATCCAGAAAAAGCACTTGACAAGATACAACATCCATTTATGATTAAAACACTCAAGAAAATGGGTGTAGAAGGAAAGTACCTCAACATAATAAAGCCTACATGTGACAAACCCTCAGTTAATAACACACTTAATGGTAAAAAATGGAAAACTTTTCCTCTAAGATCAGAAACAAACAAAGATCCCACTCTCACTAATGTTATTCAGTATAGTACTGGAAGTCTTAGCCAGAGCAATCAGCAAGAGAAAGAAATAAAAGGCATCCAAATTGAGAATAAAGTCAAATTGTCACTTTTTCAGATGACATGATTCTCTATATAAAAATCCCTAAAGACTCCACCAAAAGCTAATAGAAACAATAAACAAATATGATAAAATTGCAGGGTACAAAATCAATGTAAAAAAATTCATTGTGTTTCTATATGCAAAAAATGAAATTTCAAAAACAAATGTAAAAACCAATTTCATTTTCAATTGCAACAAAAAAGATAAAATATCTAGGAATAAGCTTAACAAAGAATGTGAAGGATTTATACACTGAAAACTATTAGACATTGTTAAAAGAAATTGAGGAAGACACAATGAAATAGATATTTTGTATTCATAAATTAGAAGAATCAATATAGTTAAAATGTCCATATTACACAAAATATGCAAATTTAATGCAATCCCCATCAAATTTCCAATGGCATTTTCTAAAGAAAGAGAACAAATAATCATTAGATTTGTATGGCACCACAAAAGACCCCAAGCAGCTAAAACAATCCTGATAAAAAAAGAACAAAGCCAGAGATATTATACACCCTGACTTCAAGTTTTACTACAAAGTGCCAATTATCAAAATGGCAAGGTATTGGCAGAAAAACAGACCCACTGACAAATGGAATAGAATTGAAAGTCCAGAAATAAACCCACATATATATGGGCAAACAATTTTCAACAAAGGAGCCAAAAAAGTAGAATGAAGAAAAGAAAGCCTCTTCCATAAACAGTGCTGGTAAAAATGAAAAGCCACACATAAAAGAATGAAACTGGACGGCTGTCACCAGGCACAAAATTTAACTCAAAATGGATCAAGGACCTAAATATAACACCTGAAACAATAAAATACATAGAAGAAACATAGGTATTAAATTCATGGACCTTAGATTTAGAGAGGATTTTATAAATTTGACCCCAAAGGCAAGGGAAGTAAACACAAAAATAAAAGAATGGAACTACATCAAACTAAAAAGCTGCACAGCAAAAAAAAAAAAACCATCAACAAAACATAAAGACAACTAACCAAATGGTAGGAGATATTTGCAAACAATACCTCCAATAAGGAGTTAATATACAAAATATATAAAGAACTCATACAACTGAACAACAAAAAAACAAACCTGATTTAAAAATGAACAGAGGACCTGAACAGATATTTCTCCCAATAGATATACAAATGGATAGCCAATAGATATAAAAAAAAAAAAAGATGCTCAACTTCACTAGGGAAATGCAAATCAAAAGCATAATAAGACACCACCTTATACCTGTTAGAATGGCTATTATCAACAAGACAAATAATAACAATTATTGGAGAGATTGTGGGGGGAAAGGAACCCTCATATACTGCTGATGGTAATGTAAATCAGTACAGCCACTATAGAAAGCAATATAGTAGAGGGTCCTCAAAAACTTAAGAATGGAGTTACCACATTACCCAACAATCCCTCTTCTGGGTATCTACTAGAAAAATTTGAAAGCATTTATTCATAAAGATATGTGTATCCCCGTGTTCATTGTATCATTATTCACAATGGCCAAAACATGGACATAACTGAAGTGTCTTTTGATAAATGATTTGATAAAAAATGTGTGGTACATATATATAATGAAACATTACTCAGCCATAAAAAATATAAAATATTGTCATTTGCAACATGGGTGGATCTTGAGATAATCGTGCTAAGCAAAATAAGTCAGAAAAAATTGAGTACTATATGATCTCACTTATATGAGGGTTATAAAACTGAAAGCAACAAACAAACAAAATTCATAGACACAGACAGCAGTATAGTGATCTCCAGAAGAGAAGTGGGGAGTGGGGAAGTAGATAAGGGTAAAGAGGGTCAAATATATGGTGACAGGAAATTTGGCTTTGAGTGATGAACACAAATTCAATATACATATGACATATTAAATTGTATATTTGAAACCTACATAATTTGATTAGCCAACGTCACCCCAATATATATAAATATATGAATAAATAAATATGCATCAGTTTTCTCAAGATGATAACATTAAAAGTTCCAACATCACACACTCCATTTTTACTCAGATACTGATTTATCAAAATAAGACAGGTCAGGCTATAATGTTTTCACAAGCTTATCTGCAGTTGATACAATGCTTAGGACATCATGACAATATGAGTATTACCTGAAATGACAGAAAACAGGTTTTTTAAAGCAAAAACTCCTAACTGAAACTCAATACCCTTGAAGATAATTTTAATCATCATCATCATCATAATCATAATGAGGATAGAAGAAAACTTTTGAGGTGATAGATTTATGGCATAGATTATGGTAATGGTTTCACAGATGTATACTTATCTCCAAATTCATTAGTTGTATATAATGCTTTTCTTAGGGGCCTGAATTAGTGTCATTGAAGATCTACTGAAGGCAAGATTGAAAAAGACCACTTTTCCAGTGATCTTCCTCATGCACAACACAAAAGAGCTGATTGGCTAAGAGCTGAGTCTGCTAAGAGCTGAGGCTGCTAAGAACCTATTGCAAAAATACTCAGGTATCCACCTGCCCCACCATCCCATCAAATGGGATAGCCCTTTCCTAATACCCAACCATGTACCTTAGAATTCTGTGATATCTAATAATATCTTCCTCAGGTCAAGCTGTTGTGATGGCATTAGTGTCTTAGACATTTCATGAACCATTGTGATAATAATTGGAAACATCTCTGACAAAAACTAATACCACCCATTCACAATCCAGTGTCATTACTGTCTTCACTGCCTCCACTTTAGCACTGATCAAATAAGACAGTGCTGAACCCTTCTTGTGTGCCACCTATAGTTATCTCGGCTTCACTATCTAGTATTTGCTTTGCTCCAGCTACTGTATTGTAAATTTTAAAACTTCACATTTTCCTGCTGCCTCATCATCTCCACAAACAGGTTATGAGCATCCCACCCAGGTGCACCAATGTGATAAAGCTGACCCCTGCCACAAGTCTCCCTTTTTGCTCTCCCCTGATATGACCTAGTAACATTTAAACACACCAATTAAGTCCCCTTATGCCTTTTGCTTGTGTACTCTACCTTGACGACCCACATAAGTCATTTGTCTATGGGTCTTCACTCTCTCTCTTTGCTTTCCACCTGCTTGCATGAGCCTGCTTCTTTGGCATTTTCCCATTTGGCTCCCTTGTGGCATTAAGTGAGCATAATAAACTTTGTTTTCCTGTGTCTCTTCCAAGTCCCCTCTTGTGGCTGTACCTGACTAACCATCTCATGAAAGCTATCATGATGAAATTAATTCATATAGCTATAACTCAGCTGTATATGAAACTTTTGATCCCACGTCCCTACTTCTCATGACACACCACAGAAATGAAGGATCCAGTGATTCATAGGTCTGGACCCATTACTGACCATGGCCAAGCAAGCCTTTATGCAACCCTTGAGCACCTAATACTCTAGGATTCACTGTGTGACTGGTCTTTATCCAGCTATGCTCTAAAGGCTGTGATCCTGAATTCTCAGAGTTATTCTGGAAATGAGCCTGAGGCTATCCCTTCTGGAGATCCCCTGCCAGACCAGACAGGCCTTACCTGAGCAGACTACTCCAGCATCCCAGTTATGACTAAAGCCATAACTATGATAGTTATAAAAAAGAGAATGGGGACAATCATTAATAGTCAATTCTGTTCCTTTACAATAAAGATATTTAAGCCAAATAGGCCCAACTCCTGCTCCAAAATGAGCCCTTCTGGGAATATCAACAGCATCTCCACATTCCAGCTGTCTGCACACCACAGTTGCGTCTTCCAACAGGTAGTTGTAATCACTCAACGTGCCCCATTTTCCTTGGTACTTCACTTCCACTCTCCCCTCACAGCGGTGGCCTCCATTCTTCAGCCTCAGCTCCACAGCTGCAAGAGAGACACAGAGAATACAGGACACAGGAAAGGTTTTAGGATACCATGCAGTGCTGTGCTGGTAAGTATTAAAAAACTAGTTCTCTGAGGTAACAACAATTAAAAAAGCCCTGATGTATAACATTTGTTTATTTCTGTGGTGTAAGTGTTGCTGCTGTGGCCAATATTAAGCTACCAATGTGGCATCACTAAACATGGAGTGAAGAAGAGAGGTACACAATTGTGTCTCACAAGCCAGTAGGACCCAGCTCCAGGCACACCTCTGAAGACAGCCTTTGGGAAGACTCTGGATGCATCCATCCTAGTAGCTATACTTAAGGCTGGTAGAGGCCCAGCTTCACCATCTCAGTTACAGGTCATGGCCCGCAAGGGCAGTGGAGGAATCATCCTTCTCCTTCTTTGTTCCATAGGGAGCACTCTCATCTTTGGAAAAGAGGACAGTGTGGTAGCGGCCTGTAAAATGTCCTAGTTCTCCCTGTCTCCTGGTATTCACACCCTAGTGTAATCTCTCCTACACTTGAATATGGGCTGACTCTAGTAGCATATGCATTTAACAAGTGGAATTTGGCAAAAGTGATGAGCTGTCACTTAAGAGATTCAGTTTCAAGAAGACCATGGTTTTTCTCTTGTTGACCTACCTTGCTCTTTCATTTATCTGCTCTGATGAAGCCAACTGCTGTATTGTGAGCTGTGTGTGGCGAGACACATGTGACAAGGAATTGAGGGAGGCTTCTAACCAACAGCCAACAAGGAACTGAGGCTCTCAGCTAAACTGTCCACCAAGGCCTAAATGCTACCAATCAACAGGTAAGTAAGTATGGGTGGTATTCACCACCAGCTGAACCTTGACATGATTGCAACCTTATGAGAGATCATGAGTCAGAGAACTCAAATAAGCCATGCCCGGATTCCTGACCCACAAAAACCTATGAGATTCTAGACGTTTACTATTTTAAGCTGCCAGGTTTGGCAGTAATTTGCTGCACAGCAACACATAACTAATTTAGAGTTTCCTTCCAGAATCAGAAAACAGTAGGATGGACAAGCTGAAGATCTATATAAGTGGCTTAAAAGCTTCATCTAAATAAGATTTCTTTCTGAGTGACCAATTCTACAACATTGGTCCTGCCTAAAACTGAGACCCAAACCATCTCTCTCATCACATCTGTTTCTCATTTAGTAGCCAGGTTCCTGCTTTTCTATCTGGAACAGAGAAATGAGCTTTCTGAGGCCCTAGAATCACCTCCATCAGCTTTGAATTAGAGTCATCAAAATGATAAATTTTTTTATAATCTAATCAGGACTCTGTCCCTGGAATACCTTTGCAAGAAAGATATGCAAAGGTCACTGCTCAGGTCTATTTCTGACTCCATATGCTTCCACTCTGGAAAGTAAAATTGAATTATCAAAGAAGGAAACATCTGGAAAGATGCTGAACCTGAAAAGAACCTTGGTATATTGGTCTGCTCAGGCAGGCAACCATAACAAAATATCATAGACTATGTGGCTTAAATAACATAAATTTATTTTCTTACAGTTCCAGAGGCAGAGGCTGGGAAGTTCAAAATCAAGGTGCTAGAGAGGTAATTTTTATTCTGAGACATCTTCTCTTGGCTTGTAGACCACTGTCATCTCGCTGTGTGCTCACATGGCCTTTCCTCAGTACCTTTGCACAGGGAAGGAAGGAAAGAGAGATCTCTCTCTCTTTTCCTCTCCTGATATAGCCACCAGTCCTACTGGATTAGGGCCCCACACTTACAACCTCATTGAACCTTAATTACCTCCTCTAGCCTAAAAAATCATAAAAGAATTGAAAGAGAAAGAAACACATAAACAAAACAATGCAAAAAAAACAGCAGTGTACATGGTACTTGTCATAAAATATCAGAATTTGTGTATTCTTTCCATATCATCCTATCAAACTTCTACCCTAAGAAAAGAACTCTATTGGGTTAGGGCCCCAGCCTTACAACTTTATTGAACCTCAATTACCTCTTATAGACTCTATGTCCAATGACAGTCACGCTGGGGGCTAAGACTTCAACATATGAATTATGAAGGGGCACAATTCAGTCCATAGCACCTGAGGAGGTCCATTCTAGGAAGGAAATAGAGATAAATGGGAAGGAGGTAAAGAATATAGTAGAAAAAAACGAAACATCCTGTGATGCTTACTCTGAGTTTTTTAAAAGTCTGACATTGAGGTAAGAGTTAAAGATTGAAATGGAACCCTAGAAGTACACAAAAAGCTACTTTTGGTAATAATAAAATTATTTATTGAAAAACAAGTCCTGGGCTAAGTGCTATAAATATAAAAAATAATAAAACAATTTTCTTTTCTTCAGATAGCTTATATCTAGTTGGTGACACAGACAAACAAGCAGATGATTCCAGGAGAGTTTCTTAGTAATAGTAGGCTTGGTTATTAAGGCTATCTCTTCTGCTGAAAATAAATAAGTGGAATAAAATATACTAAAAATTATCTTAAAACTATTAAAGACCTGATGAGACAGGAAGAAAAATTCAGAACAAATGTGAAGTGGAAATGGGAATCCACTGAGATACAAGAGCGTGATGTGCTTTTTTTCCTGAGGAGATTAGCCTATCCAAGAAAATGTGTTTTCTATGACCTTTGATGGTGGAGATGCATAAATCAAATCCCAAATACACGCCAAGATGAGACATCTAACAAGACATTCTCCATAATAGGCTAAGACATGCCCTTATATGAAATATGCATGCCCTTGTATAGAATTAGAGTCTGAATCCCTGGATTGTCCAGATAATGTCAATTTTTATACTTGTACTAAGGTGGACCACTACTGATAATACCATAAAATTATTTTTAAAAAGAAAAATAAAACCCTATGTAGAGAAAATTACCTTCATCTTAGACATCAAATTAATTCTATAAATATTTTTTAAAAAGTGACTAGTACATTCTCAACAATAAACAGACACACAAAGAAACAAAGGTCCATTAACAAGAATCAAGAGAAACTATTGAAGCAAACACAGAGACTTCTGATAGTAGAAACATCAGATACTAGGCTACATAACTACCACTCTATGAGGAGCTAAAAAAAATGCATAGAAAATTTGTTAAAGCCCCAAAATAACTTCTGTGAATGAAAAATATATTTGTTGAAATTAAATTTTTTGCAACAGATTAAACTCAGGTAAAAAGAGAATTAGTTAAGTGAATAATAAGTCAGAAGAAATTATCTGAAATGTTGTACAGAGAAACAAACAGATGAAAATAGAGAGGAAAGGATCAGACACATAAAACAGAGTAAGAAGATTTAAAATAAGTGAAATCTAAATGTGGGAAAGAAGAGAGGGAGAGACAGAAAGACATAGAGGAGAGAGAATTGAGCAGAGGAAATATTTGAGAAATATGGGCTGATAATTTTCCAGAACTGATGGAAGACACCACATCTTAGAGTGAATAAGCCAAACAAAACTTAAGCAAGACATATAAAAAGAATTTGTTTGCAGACACAAACAAATTGGATATGACACAAAGCACAAGCAAAAAATCTAAATAAACAATGGGACTGCATCAAACTTTAAAACCCTGTAGAAAAAAAAATCCATGGAATAAAAAGACAACCTATTAAATGAGAAAAAATATTTGCAAATTATATATCTGACAAGGGGTTACTATACAAAATATATGAGGAACTCATATGATTCATTGGCAAAAAAAAATTATTTTAAAATGGGTAAAGAAACTTTAATAGACATTTTTCCAAAAAAAAAATACACGAATGGCCAACAAGCATATGAAAAGGTGTTCAACAACACTAATCATCAGGGAAATGCAAATCAAATCCACATCTATTAGGATGGCTATTATCAAAAAGAACATATAACAAATGTTGAAGAGGATGTGGAGAAAAGGAAACCTTTGTACATTGTTAGTGAGATTACAAATTGGTACAGAGGCTGTATAGAGGCTTCTCAAAAAATTAAAAATAGAGCTACCATATGATTTAGAAATTCCATTTTAGTTTTATATCTGATTAAGTGAAATCATGATCTCAAAGAAATATCTGCAACCCCATGTTTATTGCAGTATTATATACAATAGCCAAGACATGGAAACAACATAAGCATCTATCAACAGATGAAAGGATTAAAAAATGTGATAGCTATATAGATACATAGATTTATAGATACAGATAGGTATAGATATGCACATACATATATATATACACACACACAATGGAATATTATTCAGTCATAAAAATGAAAGAAATTCTGTCTTTTGGGACAACATGAATGGACCTTGAGGGCATTATGCTGAGTGAAATAAGACAAAGACAAATACTATATAATCTCATGTATATATGGAATTTTTTAAAAACTGAACTCAGAGACGGAGAGTAAATTGGTGGTTGCCAGGAGCAGGGTGGGGGCAGGGAGAAGAGATGGATGAAGGTGTTCAAAGAGTACAAACTGCCAGTTAAAACATAAGCAAATTCTAGGAATATAATGTTAAGCATGGTGACTATAGCTAATAATACTGTACTTCAAAAATAAGTTGTCATCACAAAAACGAATGTGTGTGATGTGACAGATGTGTTAACTAGCTTTACTGATCATTTCATAATATATAAGTATTTCAAATCATGTTGTACACTTTACATGTATACAATATTATATATCAATTATATCTCAATAAAGCAAAAAGTAAGGAAAATATATATACAACAAAAAGCTTTTGAAGATGTAAAGAAAAATTGACAGAATAATAGTAATAAGAATTTAGAACATATTTTTCAGCCTTAATAGTTGAAATACATGATTTAAGATAAATGATATTATAGAAATATAACATATACTAAACATGTATGTATACATAGGTCCACATATAATATTAGACATTATCAATAACACTACAAATTATAAACAATAAGCAACTTCATTTCAAGAATGCATGGACTCAGCTTAAATTTTACTTCTCTAGGGAAACCTTTGCTTTTCCTGCCTAGATTAAATAACCCTACTGATGTCTTCACTAATGGCACTTACCAGAGTTTATTACAAATTCTTGTCTTGATCTCCAGCCTCACTAAACTATAAGCTAAATGGGCCAGGCAACACTTCATTCATTACCACTAGGGCGTCAACACCTAGTGAAGGGCAAAGAGGGTGGACTTAACACTCCACCAGTCCATCTTTAATTTAGTAAACATTTATAGAATGGAAGTCTAAATAAATTTCAAAAAGCAGATACAGAAAATGCCATGCTGTAATTTATCATGTTTTTTAGGTGGCATTCAAATCAGAGAGGACAAAAATAACATAATTCAGGAAATAATATTAGAAAAATAAAATAAAGTTAGATATCATCATATATCTTAAAATAACTTAAAAGTTACTTAGTATTAAATATATTTATAAAATTATTAAAATAAAGATAAAATAATTTAAACTTGAAATGAAGGAATTTAACAAAGCTCTGAAAGCAGAAATGAAAAAAAAGAAATTTTTATAGATTTTTAATATTAGAACCTTCCATAAATGGAAAAACAAAGGAAAAATAAAATAAAAACAATAAACTTGGGGAAATATTGTAGGCTATAAGTAGAATAAGTCAGTAGAGGCAGGGACTCTGGACTCTGGCTGCTTGGGTTCAAGTTTCGCCTCTACTACTTACAGCCGTCTCACCTTGGGCAAGTGATTTAACTTTGCTTTGCCTCAGTTTCCTATTTTTTTAAATAAAAAAGATATTGTCTGCCTTGTAAAACTGTTGTGCATGTAAATGAGTTCATATAAGTGAATGCAGTATAAACATCTGATAGTATAAATAGTATAGAGCTCCCATGTAAATTGTGACAAATTTGACAAACATCCCAAGATAAAAAAGACAAATGTCCTGAACAAGTAATTCACAAATGAAAGATTAAATTAGCTAATATACATCAGTGTTGCCTACAAAACTGGCTAAGATTTAATAACTTGATAAAAGCCCAGTATTGGTGAGGGTATGTGGAAACTAACATTTTCATCCAACGTTAGTGCAAATAAAATCTTGTGCAAACATTTCTGGTGGACAAGTAATTTCTATGTATCAAAAGTATTAAAAGTACTCCCAGCCTGTAAAACAGCAATTCCACTTTTAAAATGTTATTATGAGAAACAATCATGGAGAGTCTTTACATTTAAATACAGAGAAGTTGAGCAACTTTTTTTATAATAGAAAAAACGTTGAAAACAATTAAATGCTCAACATGGGTGATTTGGTGAGTATGTTGCATATCAGTCATATAATGAAATAATTGGAAGCAATTAAATTTTCCATATTATTCCTGTAATATTCTATATTTTTGTATTACTACAATAGAACATTTTTAGTGTGTGAAAGAAGATTAATATAGAAAGATGTCCAAAATATATTGTTAATAATATAATCTAAATTACCTAGTCTTTGAGGGTCTATGTTTTTCTATGTAATGGCATAAATTGTGTTTGAAGGGATAATTTTTCCTAGTGCCCATTGTGGATTTCATAGTGGAGACTCCTGTAATGTGTGCCTAGCTTGGAAATCATCAAATGCTCTGAAAGGCCAGGGTTATTGTTTTACAAGAAGCAAATTCAATGTCATGTAAAGTAAAAGGATAAATTTTTAGTACAATAACACTGAACGGTGTTGTTTCAGGGAAAATTAAAAGAATGCTAGCCTTGGTGAAATGTAAAGTAACCACTCTTAAAGTAACCACTGAGGAAATTTCCTATAGTTTTCCTAGTAAGAAGAGGGGAAATTCTATCAAAACATCCATTGTCTCTCTCTGTCATGGGACCAAAACCCACCTCTGCACTTTAGAGCAATCAAGAGAAGAAGCTTCACTAACATCTGACCAACACAAAGGAGTAGAAACTTAGAGGGATGGGGTTTCCCAAGGATTGTTATGGGACTGAGACACTGAGCTCTAGAAGGAAGACAATGAGCACTGAGAGGAGACAGAGTAAATGCAATCTCAGCCTCGGCCAGTACCCAAATCTGAAAGCTGCCTCTTCCAGACTGAAGGCTAAATTTTCCACAGCCCTATCCCTAATGCCTCCAGTCCTCTGGCTCAGTGGAAACCAGCTTACCAGAAGGGACAGAATTCATAAAAGAGAAAATGCACCCTACAGAATCCAATAGATCCTAGGGAGTGGAGAGGACCAGTCCAGGACCTCAACAAATCAGGAAACGACTCACAAGAACTGCGGCAGGAACTCGGGAAACTTTTCATAACTGAGGTTGTGTACCAGTTAATCTCTATAAATAAGAAGTCCCCACTCATAGCTGCAGGTTCCCCTGCTCTACAGCAGACACCTGACAGAAACAGGTAAGGTCAGTAGGCAAAGCCTTTCACAGAGCCTAGCATTGGACAAACACTGCAGTCAAACCGAGAGAGGTCATGGGATTGAAGAAGAGGAGCCAGAAAGAAGCAGGCAGGAGCAAGGATACTTATGATCTGGTTACGTACAGCTGGTATGACACCCCAGCAGTGTGGGCACTGTGTGTTCCACAGGCCAACTGACTCAGTCACTTCTTGGCAGCCCCATTCCTCTCACACAGACAGCTTTCCCATGCTCATGTCTTCCTCGCATCCACTACACACACATAGCCTAAAGAAGCACACATAAAACATCGAAATGCTCTGGGGGCAGTCCTCTACAAAGCAGGCAGATGGAGTGTGCTAAGAAGAGCCCAGAGACCCAGCTGAGGTCAATTGCTGGTCCCTCCTACACACTGGGAGCCACTGGAACAAACAGATTCTTTCTAAAAACCTGGAGACTTGGGGGAGGACTGAAATGGATCCACCTCAGTCTGCAATCAAATATTTCTTTGCAAAATTTTCTATGACCGGTTGACACCCCAAAGGAGAAGAGCCAATATTTATAATCACCATGGTTCCTTTTTGGTCAAAATCATGATCTACATTGAGGCTTTGGCTTCATAACTCCAGGACCTTTCATTTTACTAAAGTGTCCCCTTACTACTGATCTCAGAAGGGAGGCAGCTCCTACCTTGAGCATCCACCACAGTGCTGAGGAAGAGAAAAAAGAGTCCCTGAAGAGAGAGATGTCCATTCAAAGCCATCCTGACTCCTATGTCCTCAAGGTCGCAGTCCCAACTGCAAAATAACCCTGTAAAGAGGCTTTAGGATACTGACCAAGGTCTTTAGTAATGAGAGGGGAATCTACAGACACATCCCCTGACATCTCTCCACTGAGAACCAATAGAGACAGCTTTTACCATTTCAGGGGCTATCAGGGATGTCATTTGCCACATTCTGAAGCTCCAACACCAATTAGATTCTGAATCTTCAATATCTCCTTATATGAACAACACAGCCCTTTGACATCATGTTTTTTTAAGTTTCTGAGAACCAGGCCCCCATGATCCGGGATAGGGTAGAAAAGTTGCATCAAAAAGCATAAGTGACTCTCTCTCAACAGTCCTGGCTAATCGCTGTGAAGTGCGAGATCTTTCAGGGTCAGGGTATTCCAATCAATTGCGATTTGGCCCATGGGAGGATGTCTTTGGAATAATTAAGTATTATTCTTCCTGTGACCGAGCTCGTGGCTGAAGCAGAGAACCACAAGAAGTTTTGAAAGACAAGAGTAATTATCAGGCCAGCAGAAAGTGAGGACCAGAAATTCACAGGTGAATGTGGAGGTGGTGAGATGGGAATCATCAAATAAGGGAGGTATAATTATGAGTCTTTCTCCCTTCACAATATGATGGAAAGACTGGGGACCTGAAGCACAGAAGGGCTCATAAGACCGCACGGCTTTGATAGAATCTAACTTCCTTCCTCAGGGATCTCTCTTAGCCCCAAAGACCATTCTGTCCCACCCACACATCACCCAAGGCTAAATTCTCCTTCTCAGGGAAGAGGCAGGCTGTCATCTACAGGGTATTTATGAACGTAATCTTTTCCTCTTTGTGCAGCTGCCCAAGGCCAGCAGTCCTGCCCTGAATGCTAGGCTAGTGCTCAGGGGTCAGAAAATGCATCAGTCAACTGGCTAATCCACTTGTACCATTTTTTTTTTCCTACATCCCTCTTTTCACCTTTCTGGAATCTCTCTCAATTTATAGCTTGGTATAGTATGAAGTTTAACTCTTAGTTGATCTCATCCTTGCTATCTCTAATACATGTAGTCATTCTCTTTTCATTTGTAATGATTTTACTGTTTGTTACATCCAAGCAAAGAACAAGGAGGAATAGAAATAACAAGTGCTCATAAGATATAAATGCTCACTCAGGTAAAATTTGTGAGTTATTGGCCACAGCATATAACACACCACTAGCTAGCATTTACTAAGCATCTCCTCTATATCATTGCATATAAGCACTGTGCCATGGGCTGAGAATAAAACAAGTAATAAGACAGACATTATCCCTGGACTCTTGGGATTTATAGTCTAGCTGATGGTGAAAAACATACAAATTATATATATATATATATATATATATATATATATATATATATATATACACACACACACACACACACACACATATATATATAATTGTTTAACAACATAGCAAAAAGGCTATAAATAAAAAATGCAGTGAGTAATGATGTTATAATATGAAAGGGAATTGCAAAGAGATTGAACCTAGTCATGGGAAGATTCTCTTTGGAAGGGGTATTTAAGCTAATAATTGATCATTGAGTTGGAGTTTACCAAGAAACTCAAGACCATCAATTCACACCCATGGCCCCTCCCTTAACCCTGTCATTCTTGGTAAGGACTCCTCTTCTGAATTTTTACCTGTTGAAATTCTATTCTAGTTCTCGCTCTTATTTCAACCATATCTACCTTTCAACTCATCAATACCTTTACTCCCTTGAATCCCTTGCTCTGCTTGAGAAAGAATGCACTAACAGTTGGAGAAATATTTAAAAATTAGATCACCAAGAGACTGTATTTGAGTCGACAGGGGTATAAATATCTAGAGCAAACCCTAGGGTATCTAGAGTTTGAAAGAACTAAACAGATATCACTGAACTTGTTGAAAATGATGAACCAGAGCAAGAGGGACAGGAAAGCTACCATCGTCTTCACATTGCATGTTTAAAATCCCACAAGGAGTGGTGTTACTTGGACTGTGTTTCTCTGTGACCTATGACTTCCCATAGACCAATACTTTGGTACAGTACTAAGAGTGGAGATTCAGGAACTTTCAGATAGTAAGAGCTTAAACTAAGAGAGAAACGCTCAGGTTGAGATAGAAACTACTACAGAGGACAAGGACACCTGTAGATTCTGTACAATTTGTCCAGGGAAAAAAATAGATAATCTATTTGGTGGAAGAAAAATTGCAAACACTATCTCTCTACAACTTGCAGACTAAGAGTGGAATGAACTCAGTCAAGCTGATTCACCAATACCATCCACCTGGTTGTCAACAGGTGCACTATAAGGAGAAGCTGTTCCATCATTCCACTTGGCAGGCATCAGAGCAAAAAAGGAAGCTCTCTGTCAAGCAAGGTTTTGAATTCACTGTTTCTCTTCTCTTCAGGGTTATTTGATGGTATTTCAAAATCACACAGAATCTTTGTACCCCAGCCAACAGTTTGACAACACAACCCTCTTACTCCAGCTCACCCTCCATTGATTATTTTGTCCTCATAGTTACTCTCAGAGTATGAATAAGACCCTAATATAACATCTATTCTATTCAAAGAGTTTTCTTAACATTCAGTTCCAAGTTTCATCAATTCAGTATCCCCAACACAAGTAGCTATGTACCTTAGGCCCTATTCACGGTCCTCTCATGTTCCAGTATCTGAAGGCAAATGACTTCATCCTCCTGACTACATCCAGACTACATTCTCCTGGATTAATCAGAGTTGCTTCCTGCACCACCACTCCTGCAGTCCCACTCCAGCTTTAGGCATGAGTCAAAAGGCAGAAAGACCCCACGCAGAGTCAGGCAGCAATTTTCAGTCTTTTCTCTTCCTCTGTCTCACAGTTTAAGGGTAGATCCTAATACCCTAACATCACTTCCATCAGGCAGAGGTGGTTTCAGTTACTTATTTCCACTTTTCAACCATTTTTTCTTAACAGCCATTTTTTTCTAAACCTAGTCAGAGGAAGGTTTAGTGGTAAAAATGAAAATTCTCAAAATTCTGTAAATATTACTGTTCAGAGTCAGTTTGTAACTTCGATGGGATAGATAGGCTCCACACAGCCCTGAGAACATTGACAATTATTGATTCAATCTCCAGCTCCTCTTTCCTCCTCAGAGGGGAGTGAGGGGCGGGGGTACTGAAAATTCCAACTCTCTAATCACATAGTTGGCTCCACTGGCAACCAGCCACCATCTTCAGATGTTTTCCAAAAGTCACCTCATTAACATAACAAAAGACATCTTTATTACTCACAACACTTAGAAAATTCCAAGGGTTTTAGGAGCTATGAGCTAGGAACTGTGGACAAAGCCAAATATAGATGCTCCTCAACTTATGATGGGGTTAAGGTAAACTGAAAATGTCTTCACAATACATTTTCCCAAGAGTGGACAAGGAATAAGCAACCCTGGTCCTGAGGAGTGACCAAGGGCCTGCTGTTTGCTGTGGAAGCGAGAGTACAGTTCAGACCAGAACTTCTCAAAGTATGATCTATCCACAGGCAGTATCAGCATCCTCTGGGAGTTTATTAGCAAGAAAAATTCTCCGGCCACCCTCCAGAGGTCCTAAATCAAAATCAGTATTGTCACAAACTTTGCAGGTTATTCTTATGTACATCAAGGTTTGAGAACTGTTGGTTTATACAGAGCAAGTCACATGGACGGGGTTGTAACTCGGGGCTTGTAGGCCAGGCCTCTTGCTGTGTGGGAGGTGTGGGAACTAGAAGGTTAGAAGGACAGGCCTCAGGCTGGTTCTCCTCTGCAAGTCCACAGTCTAAACTTAGCCTTCCAGCCTCAGGTTTTTCTGATCGTCTAGGGGATTGGAGTATCTTTGGAGCAGAAGTTGCCTGCCTTGAATGGGTAGCATTAGGAAAAATGTTTGGCTTCAGCACTCAAACACAAAATGTACCCAAATCTTCCTTCACAAAAATCCTCCTCTCATGACATTATGATGTCTTTCATATTTATAATCTGTATAAAGGGGCCAAGTGCCATGAAACTGAGTCTAATATGTTTCCTTCATAAATTTTAAGTAATCAGGCTTCAAAATTTCATATCTATTACGTTTGATGCCTTGGTGGAAACTTCAGTTTTAACATGCTACTCCAGAAGCATAAAGGAGCTATCAAAAACAAACAGTGGACTTGCCAATGCAAGCATCATTTAAGCCAGAGAATGCCCTTACTGGCCAGTATGACGGTCTGGAATCCTGAAAGGCAAATAATATCGTCTCATTGAAATGGAAAGTCATCCATCTTTGTTGGAAAAATGGGCTTGTCAACTTTTAGAGCTTGAGGCCATTAAACCTTCCAAATAAATACCCAACTTCCCCTGCTTATTAAATAGGTTTTCAATCATTTCATTCCAACACCTCCTCCACACTTGGGTTACAGTTAGAAGATGCTTTGGTCATATTTAAGTAATATACAGCCCATCTGACAGTTACATTTCCCAGTGTAAATTAATATCTATCAGATATGGCTAAGTGGGCAGGATGTTTATATATTATCATTTGGCACATTTTCAATTAAAACCACGCATGACTATCACAGGAAGAAAATTTTGTTAAAAAAATTTTAGTTCAGCAGCTTCTATATTAAATAAGAAGTGCAGAAGTAAAGAACAGAAAGAATTCTGTTCCTTAGCATAACTGGTAAATTGTCTTTATGGATTGGAAAACAATACAATATGTTACAACAATATTATAACATAGCAGTTATCATTCCTAATTTACTCATGAGAAAGTGAAGGTTTAAGAGGTTAAACCTCTTCTCTGGGGAAGTTAATTACCAAACATCCTTGCTTGAGGAACAGTTCCTCAGGGCCTATGAAAGACAGAATGACTAAGATACAAAATATTTCTTATAAATTTAAAAAAGATCTATAAAACATTAAAAAGAAATTATTAACTGCACTGTTTCACTAAAGCACTGGAGATCCACCTCACCAATCTGTGTTCCTTGCAGATGGTACAAAGCTTAGCAAAGACTCCTTTACCAAAGCCCACAAGGGAATGCAAGAGCAAGGTCATGAGCCAGCTCAGGTCCATCTCATCATTTTTGTTCAGCCCTTTGCAGACTGTGACTAGCAACATCTAGCAAAGAACTTGTCACTGAATAGGCCTCATTCGTTTCTCCACAAATCCAGTGTATAATACCCAGAGACAGGACCAGATCAAACCTACTAAATCAAAGACAAGCAGATGCAAAGTAGGGATCATGCAGAACAAGGACACTTTCCTCACTGTCATTAGGGAAATAAGAAACCCCCTCATCCCAGACATCATCTTTGGGAGGAGCATCAGAGGAAATACCTCCTGAAAAAGAGAAAAATTCACCTCGACAGGGAGTTTGAACCTAGAATTGATAATGTATCTATTACACTGAACCTGAGCTAAATTGAAGATGACATTTTAAATGGAAGAGTCTGAGTTAACTTTATGGAAACTTAATCTACACAAACACCTCTTGCTAGTGAGCAAGATTAAATTAGTTACAAAAATAGAGAATACTATGTTTATTCATGTTTCAATTTTAGAGGACATGTTTTCAGGACCACTGTGAATAGGTAATTCCCAAATCTACACACTTATAAATACACACAGCTGTCACCTCTGTGAAGCTCTTTCTGAACCTCCAAAATCAAAATTACTATTATGTCTACTTAATTCTATATAAACTTGCTTACTGTCTACAAAGTGAAAGCTTCTTGAGAGCAGGGACTGTATCTCATTCTTCAATGTCTTTAGGGTGAAGTGAATGCACATAATAAGAGCTTAATAAATATTGGATAAATAAAGAAATTAATGAATAAACAACAGATGAAAATAACCCTGCAGTTAGTAACTATTAGAGGATATGAGAGGTGGGGAATAGGGGAGACACAAATTTGAGTAATTACACTCAGTCAAAGGAGTTAGAGATCCCATCAGTCAAAGGAATCAAATATAAAATGTCTTCAACTCCCACTCTGGGGAGATTACATTACATTCAATTTCTGCACAAAGCTGTACCTCAGAAGCTTCTTCAAGGCAAGAAAACACAGACAGCATCACTATCAAGACTTTGATTGAAGGATGTGACATAGACAGCAAAACACTCATCAAAATTTATTTTCCTAGTCCCCAATGGCTAGTTTTGGTCAATGGGTATCATGTGTGTCACTTCTGAGAGGAGGCAGTGAAAAACTCAAATATGGTTCTCTAGTCTCTCTCTTTCCTACCCCATAAACTATATGTTCCAGAAGGTATATCTATAAGATGGTGGATCCTCAGTGAGCCTGGGTCCCTGCTTTATTATGTGGAGCAGATCTTCCACTGACCACAATAGATTTTTAGCTTAGCGATAAATAAATTTGTGTGTGTGAGCTGCTAAGATTTTGGGGTTAACTTGTTCCAGCAACAGAACATAGTTCATTGTAACTGATATGAAGCTAAAAAAGACTTGAAAAGAGGATGGAATCTGCCATTTGAAAAAGGTGCTTCTCAATAGTTTCCTAGGCTTCCTTCTGTGTATTCATTCCAAGCTGCTCTCTCAGCTCTCACCTAACTTCCTCTCTTGGACTTTGTTGGTTCCCAGTCACCATTACTGACAACCAGATCTAATACCTTTTTTAAGAGCAACTGGATCTAAGTGCATCTCTTTTTTCTTTTATATCAGTCTGACACTCATGCTTATATCAGCATGACACTCATGCTCCGATTACCTTGCTTTCATCTCTTAGCATCTTGACCTTAATTCTTAATCATCTCTCCCTTCTTCCAGGTTAGTCAACCCATTATCTTTTATTTTAGTTATTATTCTTCCACCTTCCTTTACTAAAGAAAAACAGCATGTGCTTTTTAACCCTCTTCAGTTTCTTCTTAATTTCCTAAATCAATCTGATTCCTGGATTTAGTGTTTTATGCTCAGCCCCCTTTAATTGTCTTCTCGACCTTTGGGTAAAAAATAATCTCATTGAATTGCCTCTTTTTCTCAACCCAAGAAAATGGCACATTCAACATATTTGCCCTCGTGAGCACAGTGCTAGGGCCCCTCTCAGGGCCTCAGAAGGGGCTGGTGCAATGAGAGGCCATAAGGCTTAAGCTTCATTAGCTTCATGATCAATCTACTTCTGATCAAATATTATGTGATTAACAAATCCAGAACAATCTGAGTTCCTGTAGGCAGTGATTCTTAAACTAAAATCCAAGATTAGTTCCACTACAAATAGCTCTCTAGCTCAGAAGATAATTCAAATAAAAAAGGAGTCGAATTTGGGCAGCTGATCCAACATTGCCCATCCATGACTGGCACTCATAATTCAAAGCTAGATGCTCCCACACTACACAATGGAGCTTTGATACAGTATAGTCCTCCCTGCAGACCTGCTTAAAAACACTGAAAATAAAGCAAAAATGTATTCCTCCCTTTAACATCTAAAAAGTCTGTGTGAACAGATTCCCTTTTCCTTATCACTGAATCCTTCTTCATCTGGGCATACTAACTAAGGCCTCTACAAGCTACAGGTATCTGCTGAGGCCCTGTAAGAGCCCAAGATTAGTGTAAAGCCTCTACCTACATACTTCTTTTATACCTCATTTTACCTCCCAGGTACTGCCACCTTAGTGCCTAAAATTTTTTATTTATTTATTTATGTTACACTTAATCTCCTAAACTAGATTTTGAGGGGAATGGCTCTCTATTTCTAATGTCTATAACTTAATAGGTGTTCAATTAATGTTTATCAAATTATCGACTGGCACAGAGCTAGACATTTAAAAAAAATTAAGAATAACTATGTTTAAGAACATTATTTAGGTAACTGATATTTTAGTTTCAAATGCAGAAGATTTTAGCAATTAAAGCAATTTTTAATTTTCAAAACTAGAAATAGCTTATTACCAAAAATACATAACAACAAATGCTGCAAATCTCTCTGTCACCAAAGATTCACAAGACAAACCACAACATACTAATAGGTGGAGACCATAAGTCCTCTTACTAAGTCTTAATCAGACCCAACAGACAAGGCAGGATATTTATATATGTATTTATCATTTGGCTGCTTTTCAAGTAAAACCACACAGGAATGAACAAGAAGAAATATTTGCTGTTAAAAAGTACTGTAGTACTGCCTACATGACATAAAAGTAAAGATAAGGTACAGAAAGAGTTCTTTTGCTAAAGAAAACAGCTTAATAAGTATTTTGCATTGTAGAAAGAGAGTCCTCTTGAACTGATCTTGAAGGATGCTGTAAAGACCAAGAAAAAATAAATTGTCCTGCACAGTAAATTCCCAGTGGGGGTAACAACAGACAGAGAAGGGGAGCCAGAAAGTCAGGTTGCGAGACATTTAAGATAGTCTCCACATCTCAAAATCCTTAACTTAATCACATCTGCAAAGTCCCTTTTGCCATATTCATAGGTTCTGGGAATTACAATGTGGATATCTTGGGAGGAGGGGGCATAATTCTGCCTACCACGTTGCCTTTTGTTCAACGGCATGAAGAGTCCAAAATGACAGGTAATGTTATCAACATCCAGTTCAATGGAACCATAATTATATTATGGTTCATCCCTTGAGAATTAAAACTTCTAAATCAAAAATTCCATCTAAAGAACAAAATAAACAAACAAGCAAAATGAAAACAGACTCATAGATACAGAGAACAAACTGGTGATTGCCATATGGGAGGGGGTTTGGGGGACTAGATGAAATAGCAAAGGAATCAAGGAGTACAAATTGGTCATTACAAAATAGTCACAGGGATATAAAGTACAGCTTAGAGAATAGTCAATAATATTGAAATAACTTATGATAGTGCCAGGTGGGTACTAAACTAATCAGGGGGATTACTTTGTAAATTATATAAATGTCTAACCACTATGCTGTATACCTGAAACTAAGATAAAATAATACTGAATGTCAACTCTAATTTAAAAATAAAAATTAAAAATTAAATAAAAAACAGAAATCCCAAAGTTGCAGGAGCCAAAAATAACTAATTGTGCATGTGAATTATACATAACAATAGAAAAGCCACCCACTTCCACCCCTGTACTCCTAAACATATGTTTTCTGTCTATGGAAGAAATCACCATGAATTGGTCATGATTCTGACCACAGATCACATCTTATAAGATAGAACCCTAATTCCTCAAGGAGTTGTCATTCAGTTGATTCTATAATCAAAGTTTTAACAAATCATTTCATAATTCTGAATGATGAAATGATACATGATAAGACAAGTAAATACTATGAGTATAAACACACTGCCTAGTTTTTTTTTCTGTACAATAAGTTCCTCATACAGAAACAGAATTAAGTAGGATGCTATTATGGTAAACAAGAAATTCAGTAAATCCATAAATGACAATACATGCAGAAGTATTGTGCACAAATCCATATCCAGAATAAGTGTCTATTCCAATGAGGAAAATAATTATATCCTTATACATAATGGAAGAAATTTAATGTAAGCAACCCATTAACAAATGGTTAATTGGTCTCCAAGGACATAGTATAATATTGGGAATAAGGTTTGGGGCTCTGCAATGGTCAGGTTTGGTACTCACTAAAAGTGCAACCAGATCAACCTTGATGAAGGATAGTTCAATTGCTGAGCTCAACTATAACCTCTATTCACATGATGGCCACTCTGTTTATAAGTCCAACAAACAAGCACTGAAATAGCTTGAGAAAACAATTGATAGGCATCCACAAAGCATGTTATCTTATCAAGATGATTTTTGAGCACCACTTCTGTGATAGATGACCTTGGTGTGCATTCTCTTGTGCCATAAATATCTTCATACTTTGTGCCCTTATAAAAGATTGATCTACCTACCTCTTCTTCTTCTCCTTGTTAATTTTTCCATCTTGTTCTTTTTAAGTCCCTGAACATCCAGCTAAACCAATAGACACTATCCATAGATCAATATATATCCATAACTTCTTACCTTCTCACCCTCTAGGCAAAGTGAGCAACTAAATGCCCTGCTCCAAGTTCTGTCCACTGAAAAAATATTTCTTCCTCACTGCCCTTGAGGTATTCTATAATACTATGGTCATTCAGTTTCAGATGGTGCCAACATTTCATCAGAACCATCTGTAAATCAGACTTAAACTTTTTTTCTCAGTTAATTTGGTCATAAGAAGCTTCCCATGAAGCCTAGGTATAGGTTAAAAGACAGATGGCAATGCAACAAGATTAGATGCTACTGGAGATCTAAAATATGGGGTGCGGGGAAATGTGTTTCAACAAGTAATAGATAACACTTTGAAAGCTTATTGTGTACCAGAAACTATTTTGTGTGATTATGTGGAATAATTCATCTAACCTTCACAACATCTTATGCGATAGAATTTTTATTAATTTCCCTATTCTACAAAGAGAAAAACCAAGTTAAATAACTCATCCAAAGTCGTCCAGTTAGCAAATGTGTTATTGCAAAGCCAGGTAGTCTGACCATCTGAGTTGTTTTTTTGTTTGTTTGTTTCAGGTTTACAGTACATTGGTTAGACATTTATATAGTGTATAAAACAGTCCCCCTGATTGCTCCTTCTCTGGTTCTATACCTAACAATTACATTAATGCTAACTGCATTCCCTATGCAGTGCTCCCCATCCCCTGACCATCTATCAATTACTAATTTGTACTTCTTTAACCCTTCATGCATTCTTCCAGCCCCCCAACACCCACCCACTCTGGCCATCACCAGATTGTCCTCTATATTTGTGAGTCTGTTTTTGATTAGTTTGTTCTTTTTGTTCCTTAGATTCTGCATATAAGTAAAATCGTACAGTATTTATTTTTCTCTGTCTGACTTATTTCTGAGTCTATACTTTTAATCACCGCTTCTTAGCAATCTTTGGTAGAGTAGGGAACAGAAAGAAGGTAATAAAGATGGCAGCAAAGCCGTTGGTTGCTACTAAGGTCCTTTGGCGCCATCTGCTGTTATCTAGGGTTGGCAGGAGCAAATGGTTTGGATTCCCTATAACTTCCTTCCTACTGGACCATCACGTCCAATGTTTTCTTCTTCTGTTGGATCATTTATCCAAAGAGATTGAGATTAACTGATTCTCTTTAAACTAAAAAAAAAAAAAAAATGATGCCTTGAACTGGTTGATTGAACTGAGAAAGCACAAAAGGCAGAGGATGTAACCCTCAAATGAGTTCGCCTCTCTTTGAGTTTTGGAGCCTGTCAGACTTGTGCTTGCCTTTAACATGGTCCAAACGACTTAGAATAACTTTGCCTTGAGAGAACTAACAGAAAGTAAGAGGACTTCAAATACATAGTAGTAGTAGTAGTAGTAGTAGTAGTAGTAGTAGTAGTAGTAGCAGCTGCTGCCAGACGTTCTTAGTAGAGTCAGCACATGAATTTTTTGAACTGATAAAGTCTGTGTAGTCAGACTTAGAGGAAAGGTGTTTTAAGCTCTGACCTCTTGGAAATTTTTTAAATTATTGGAAAATTCAATCAGGTTAGATCGATAGTAACCCAACTTGAAACAGATGGTTTTTTATTTTGTGACATTTGAGAGTATAAGCCATTTAGTAGGAATCAGGGGATAAAAGTTTCCAGATTGCCAGAAAACTTTGACTAGAGTATAGAGGAGAACAAAAGATATGGCCCTAGGTGTCAGCCCTTCTTCAAGAGACCCCATTGCCTTAAAGAGTAGAATAAATGTGTGATTTGCTAGAAATCTTAGGACAAGTGTTTTATCCTGAAACTGTGGGTAGGTTACTCCCATCCTAATTCATCTATTTCTTTTTCTTTTCTTTGAAGTACAAGGCTGCCATGTGATGTCTAGTGTGATCAAATATTATTTTCATCTATTATTTGAACGAGTTAGGGTTTGTTTTCCTAGACAAATGCCTAAGAATATTGAAACATGGTAAGGACAGAACCCAAAATGATTTCAGGATCCCAAGGGAATTCCAACCTTTTGAATCAGAAGCAGTGCCTGCAGAGGCTATTTCTGGAGAAAATAAATAGGTAAATTGAATAAAACCCAGTTGTACAGTTTCCTAGAGGAAACTTTGGTCTAATTAGTTTGCCTGTCTTCAGAAGTTATTTGTAATACATATGAATTAGTCTCCAAATATATAAAGATATTCTTTTAAAATCAGTAATAAAAAGGTAACCCAATGGAAAAATGTACAATAGACATAAATTAGTCAGTTTACAGAAGGGGAAATATGAATGGCCAATAAACATGGAGCAATGCTCAATGAAATGCATATTAAAATAACAATGAAATACCATTTTAAATTCACTAGTATATAAAAATTAATACTAAGAGAACAAGTTGGAATCCAATAATACTAAGTATAGGAATGATCTAGATCAATGGGAATTCTCACACTCACTTTTGAAACAATTCAGCATTACCTTATAAATTAAACATTCACAATTCTACTCTATGATATACACCCAAACAACTGCTAAATGTGCTACACTCAACAATTCTACTCCTTGGTATATACTCAAAAATATAACAATACATCTCTTGCACATGTGCACTAGCAGACAGCTACGAGAATATATATAGCAATGATTTGATCATGATAGCCAAAAGTGGAAACAACCTAAACCTTGACAAAAGAATAAACAAATCATTGGTGGTATATTTGTGAACTGCAGCTGCACACTGAAATATGAATGAGTCTTTGAAATGTTAAATGAATAAAAGCAAATCCCAGGAAATTATGAATGACACCATTTTTAGAAAATTCAAAAATAAACAGGCTATTGTTTAAAGAAGCATACATGTGTGATAAAAATATTTTGTAAAAAGTGGGATAATTACTTCCAAAGGAGAAAGGCCAGGAGATAAAACGGGGGGAAGAGAGTTTGAATGTTATTGATAACATTCCGTTTGTGAAGTTGAATTAATTTCATTATGTACTTCATAAATTACATAAGTTAAATGTATTCTTTGTAGCAAATGTTACATAATAACTTTAAATAATGAATTAAAAATATCCAGCTCAGGTTTAGTAACTGATGGGATGTGGGAGTAAAGGAGAATTGGCAACTATGGTTTCCAACTACGGTTTCTGAGAAACTGAAAGACCCACTGTGAGAAGAACCAGAGCCAGGACTCCATTTACAATTGGCTTCCATTCACTCCCCAGTGTATCAGGCAAGGTCGTAATGGTATTTTCGGTCCCTTGAAAATCCAGGTATGTATTCTCCACTCCCTAGTACATGATTACTATGACATATAGCCACAGGTCCTTTAGAAAGAATTCGGAGAACATTGAATACACTTGTGCTAGCACTGCAGGGTTCCTTTCTCAAAAAACCTAGACTCTCTTTCTGTCAAAGACTGACCCACATCTTGAATCTGGGCAAGGGACCGTAATTTTCCATTGTAGCGGGTGACATCAGCCCTGTACAATGCTTTCATTGGCTACCCACCACCTGTTAAGAAAAGCATGGTCTATCAACCATCACCACAGTTTCCTTTACGTCAGGGTCTCCGAGCTCCCTCTCCAACCTTACCATCTATTACAGTAACTGCACCCACTTTGCTCTGATGGTTAAATGCCTCCCACAACCTAAGCTATTCCAAAATTCTGCTATCCTGACACTAGAAAGCCAGGTTTTTCTAATCTGATATGGGATGCAGTATAGCTTTTTAATCATGCCCTGAGCCCAGAAACATTTTCTATTCATTTAATTTACTTATTTGATCTTTTGGAATTTCCATATATTGTGTACATTAGGTTTCCTTATCTGTCTTCCTAACCCCTTGTCTTCTCCCTCCTTTTCATTTTTTTTTAGAGATTGCTATAACTTTTGCTTGATTTTCAGACCATTATTTTGATTCTTGAAAGTGATCACCCTCCTTCTCTATTTCTGTATTGCATTTTTACTTAGTAAATCATGTTTAATGGTTCTAGGTCCTTTTGAGCTCTACTGGCAACTTCTTGAGAATGCCTGTGTGTCTGTGTGTGGGTGTGTTGTTTGCTGAAGTTCTCTTTTAATTCTCTTATCAGTTGGCCATGGGCCATGGTTGAGTTCCTCTCCAAAACTCTCCTCTTTCTTCCTAGCCCAAGTAAATGAAAGAAACACAGATGCAGCTCCCCAGGCATGGGAAAACACTCCATCCAGGTGTCAGTGTCCTCTGCAATGCCACTGGTGGTCAAGACAATCAGCGTTCCATCATACGCAATATGGTTCCCCACCACTGTCACGGTCTCTATCATGCTGCTTTTCCCTGACACCTGGCAAATTTCTCATTAGCTCTGTTGCCAAGCTACAGTCTCCAGAGCCACAGCTTGCAAAGAGCCCCTTCCCATACCACACGACTGCTGACACCTGTGCCCCGGGCACTGGGCACTGAGACGTCTCTGTGAAGGACATCTCCCCATCGGCTGCAGAGGTCCCTTTCTGGGAGCTGTGTTCTCCCTTCCATACCAGAAGCAGTTGAACAAGGCCTATGGCTCATTCCAGTTTTGTCCTGAAGGAGAGTGCGCCCATAAGTGTCTGCTCTTTAGCAGAGCCTTCCAGAAAAGTACCCATCCTGTAGCTTTTCTCAGGGCAGGTGGCATAAGGAAAATCTCTGTATCTCCCTCTCACTTTTGTTGTAAACCTAAAACTGCTCTAAAATTTTTTTTTAATTTTTAAAAATAATTTTTAAAAAAAATTTTAAGTAAGGATAAAGGAGCCTCAAGGAGACAATGCCCATGCAAGCACTATTTAAAGAAGAAGCATTCTTACATCTTTGGCCAGCTTGATTGTGGAGATGGCCCATCAACAGCCAGAGTTTGGGGCCATTAAGACATCCTGTGAGACTAATTTCCCTCACTCATCAAGCAGCCTGTTAATCATTTCACCTTCTATCAGTTTACCTATAGGGAGAATGCTCTGGTCATACTAAACTGAGAACTCAGAACATCTGCCAGTTACATTTCTTCCTGTAAATAGAAAAAAAAAAAATTGCAAGTTAAATTGTTTCTTTAAAGTTGCAACTCAGATTAAAAAAAAAAAAAAGGTCATTCTTTACAGATTCCTATCATATCATACAGGAACAAACAGCTGCCTCAGCAGATCCTGTACGCCGCAATCAGTAAAGTTTTCAGCCTTACACTCTTTTCTTTAATCACATTCTCTTTAAAAAAATAAAAATAAAAAAAAAAAAAACAAAATAAAAAAAACATATCTAGTCTCATGGCTTTAAATACAATCTATATAAATGAGATTCTCAAATTTATGTCTAGCTCTGACTTCTCCCAACATTTATATATGACTTATCTACTTTATAAAGACTCCTCTACCTCCAGTCTAATGTGTTTGGTATGAAACTACATATTCTCCTTTCCAAACCTGCTCCACCCAGTTTCCCTTCCCTCAGGTGAGGGCAGCACCATTCTTGCAGTTGCTCAGACTGAAAACCTAGAAATCAACCTTCAGTTCCTTCCTTCATCTAATCCAGCAGCAAGTTCTACCCATTATACCTAAAATACAGATAGTAAATTTGTCCAGCTTTCTACATCTCCATGCTATCTACCCCTCTCTCCACTTCATCTCCATCTTGGACTAAGCCACTAACATCCCTTGCCCAGCTTACTATAGGAGCTTCTTAACTGGTCCACCTGCTTCAGGTCCGATCCACCACAGCCTCCACAGCCCCATGATCCATTCTTAACACTGCAGCCAGAGTGGTCTTTTAAAACTAAGTCATGCATCATTTTTCTGCTTAAATCTCTCCGATGATTTCTTGCAGAACTTATAAAATTCACACTCTTAACCATAATAGAAAAAAGCCTCCCTGCAATGGCTTCAGACCACCTGTCCACCCACTCCTGCTATTCCTGCTCTCCTCCCATAGAGCTTTAAACCTCAGATCAGAGCCTTCCCATTTGCCTCCTGGAACCAGAACTCCCCATGGCTGGATCCTCCCACTCACTCAGATTGTCTCATGATAAAAGCCTTTCCTAACCATCCTAATGTTGACCCCCCAAACTTTCTTCCTTAATCTCTAGTGCAACATGCCTTTTTGATTTCATAGCACATATAACAAACCACTTGTAATTTTCTTACTTGCTTCCTTATTCTGTCTCTACCTCAACTAGCATGTAAGCCATGACAGCAGGGACCTTGTCTGCCTTGTGAATGGTATCCGTGATGCCTGAATAAGCACCTGACACATGATAGTGGCTCTGTAAATGTTGGTTGAATTTGACTTGGGTTCAGACGAGGCACCTGGCACTGACCATGCAAGAAAACCACCCTTTTAGATGCCATCGTGTCACCAAATGCATGCAAAGCAGATAAACCTGGAGACTTCACTCGAACCTGTAGTTAGCTCAAGTCTCAAACCATATATGCAGCCAGATTTCTTTTTCTTTTTGTATCTTTAGACTGTAAAAATTGCTGCCTCAGCCTGCCCAACCCACTCCTAGGCCAATGGCTTCACACTGGCTGTCCCCTCAGAACCCAGGACTCCAGCAACCCCAGGTGGTGATCTTCTCCCATGGTTTTATTTTCTTTCCTATGAAAGTATTACACATGCATTAAATAAATAAATAGATAAATAAACAGATAAATAAGTAAATAAGGAATTGCAGATTATGACGAAGCAGGAAATAAATCATAATCTTAACACTTTTAGCATATTGGGATATTTCCTTATTCTCTTTTCAATGTATTTTTTCTTGAGATAACCTGTAGTTTGCTAAATTTTTCTCATTTTGTTGTTAGCATTTATTGTCCTTTAAAAATGTACCATAAATTAAATAGCTAAATAATAATTCAATATTCGATAATTTACTCCATCAATTCTCTTTTAGACATTTTCTTTTAATTCTAATGTGGCCATAAACATTTATTACCAAATATAAATATGCTTATATTAAAAAATATGCTCCCAAGATAGTGACCCACCTTTCTCAGTTCCTGAGAAAACCAGATAGAACCAAATGAAAACCTTTAGAAGTCCTAAGCATTGAAAAAAACAAAAATTCACTCATGTAATTCACAATAAAACAATACCAAACAATGATAGAGCACCCCATATTTTCCTTTATAGAATACAAGTATAAAAAAATGCATATGATTGTAAAATGTCTGTCTCTCTTCCTAAACCATAAGCTCCATGAACACAGAGACCCTGTCTATCTCATTCATAGTACCTAGCATGTATTAGGTGATAAATAATTACTGGATGGATGGATGATCAATATATCAATGAGAATCTGAAAGATAAAGAGAGAAGAGGAAAGCTGTTGTGCACAAGTCCTCCAAAAACCAATCCCCACCCCCAACATCACACCTGGCAGCAAAACTCAGACCCATGTCAGTTCGATTTATTCTTCATACAAATATTTTACATTTTTATTTTTAAATCATTTATACATATTCATACAAAGAAAAATAAATTTCAGGATGGAATCTCAGGACCATGGTAGTTCAAAATGAAATCTCTCTGATCATTAGCTCCTGAACACAAGGCAAGAGGTTCAGCAGTCATTTCTGCAGGTTAGTGCAGCTCCCCAAGCAGGGGATAGCTGAGAAGAATCCAAGCTGCTGCCTCATCTTCCCTCAATCTTCTGGAAAAGATTTTTCACACTCTCACCTAGAAACATTTCAATAAGTACAGCAAAGGCTTGAGGTAACACTGAACCCCCTCTTTGCTAAGAATTTGGCAAGATGGCAATCTCTAAACCAGCTTTCTAGAAGTGCTAGCTCCATCCCTACCCACAGGCCTTTCTAAGAGGAGGAGACTCTGCTGCACTCACCACATCCCTCATCCTACTGCTCTGTCCTCCAAAGGCCTCAGCACAGAACCCATCCAGTCTCTTCTAGGCTCACTCTACAATGAGCCTTCCTCCTACCCCACTCCCTAACACTGACCCAAGCAGCTCTTACATTCCCCTACAATAACGATGCCAGCATTACTGCATGCAGCATTATTCACAGGGCATCCGAGAAAGCCAGGAGAGGTCCAAGAATGACAGAACTATAAGCACCCCTATCAAAACTCAGCAGCTCTGCTGAGCCAAATCAACATTTAAATCAAAAAGGCCAACTCCTGACACATCCCATCATAGATATAGTCACCACAGAGGCACATGGTAGAAGAATCTCCTACACACACTGCCCAAGGAAGCTGTATGGTTTATCAACTCCCAGTAAAAGTGGGGGAAAGAACAGACATTACATATGTGGTTGACCTTATCAGAAATGGCAGCTGATGACAACAGTTACCCTATATCTCTGGGTCCTACCCAAAAAAGCAGCACCAAAAAAGAGCATGACAAGCAGAGAAATCTGTAGCTGGATGTGCAGCCCTTGAATTACCAAGGGTCTCAGACACAACACAGCTCATTTTCCTACAATTACGTAGGAACTAGAACACAGACCACCCACCCCTACATTGAGGCAGCTCCTGAGAGGCCGTACCGCTTATGGTTATCAGCCCACTCCCTTGGAAAGCCCATTTGGGGAAAGGGAGTCACATCCAGAGCAGGGACCCCTCCAGGCAGACACTCACAGGGCAGCCCATCCCACTGTCACTGGGGCAGCCCAAACATAGCTAAGAGAGTGGACAGATCCCGGGCATCAGCCGCCGCATAGGCATCGCTCTGGCCTAACATAGACAATGCCAAACGCAGGGTGCTCCAGATGTTCTCTGACATGGCGCCCCCTTCACCCCGAGGGCCCCGGCTTTTCCTCTGCATGTTCAGGGCCTCCAAAAAGTGTTCCACAGCCTCCCTGTAGGAAAGAGGAATGAGAGCTGGTGAGCAGAACATCAAGGAAGGAGGTAGGTCAGCTGGCATGGGGAGAAAGAAAGCTGGGGTTGGTTAGTCAAGTAACAGGAGAATGAGGAGTTAGGGCCAAAGGCAGGGAGAAAGAGTTCATTCATTCATTACTCAATAGATACGCTCACCGGTGAGCCCCAAGGTTGATGCAGCTGATGCCCAGGTTATAGCGCGACCGTATATAGCCAGGCTGTAGCTCAAGGGCCCGACGGTATGCAGCTACTGCTTCTTCACTCTGGTTTCCATTGGCCAGGGTGGCCCCTAGCTTATTCCACAGCAAATAGTCCTGGGATAGAGATGGAGAAGGGTCAGGGTCATGAGCCAGGCTCAGATAAAATTCTGCCCATTACTCCCTCCAGTTCAACACTCTGTTTGGCTAATTTTTATTATGATCCCATTCCTTTCTCCTCAACAGTTCATTATGTGGCCACAATGTAACCACTCTCACTCCATGTAGACTCCCTTTTTCCCAGATGACCTTGTATTCCTTCTTTTCCCAATTCTCCCAAAGTAATCACTACATGGAACATCGGAATGAAATATCCCATGACTCCAAAGGTCCCAACAAATGATTTTCCTTAAGGTACAGTCATGTCCTATTTCTATTCCTCTCCTGAGGCTCACATTGGGACGAACGCTGAGGGCAGCTGTGAAACAGTCCACTGCCTTGTCATACTCCCCACTCAGGTTGAAAAGGACTCCCAGCCCACACTGTACATCAGGGTCAATGGATGTAGGGTCCAGGCGCACAGCTGCCAGGAAAAGCTCTTTCACTTCAAGAAACAGGGAGCTGAAAAAAATGCAAAAAAAGTATGTGGATGGATATGTCTATATGCCTACCCCTCCAAAATTCCTTATTTACTCAATCACATCCCTGAAATTCAATCACATATCAGCCACCTCTCCTACTCTAATTCCAAGTTAGAAACCTGTTTTTCTGTTTCATCCCAGAATTACACTGTAGAAGGCCAACCTCCTTCAAGTGGACCCTGGGTCTCCCATCTCACTCTTAGACACTTAAGTCTCAATCTATCCAGACTTCCAAAATCAAGGTTCTCCTCCTAATCAGGTTCCCGTTCTCATCCCAGGAACTCCTCACTCACTCAGACAACAGAGATCCCAGGATGCGCTTGCTGGGACCCAATCCTGCCCAACTAGCTCCTTCTTCCCCAGACACCACCAGATGGGCATAGGCTGGTGTGTAGCGCAGCCAGTCTCGCAGGGTTTCACAGGCCTGTCGCTGCAAGGACTCATTGGTGAAGCTGACAGCCAGTGCCATCAGTGCTGTACGGTTATCTGGCTTTAGCTCCAGACACCTATGTGGACAGAGATGGGCAGAGTCAGTGATGTAGTGACACTAGCACCTGTCAGCACCATGGGATCCAAGCCAAGTTCTGGGATGCACAGTCACAATGGCCTCACCCACCAACTCCCTCAGATGAAGATATAGAAGAAATCCTCTACATCTAAGTTATTAATAAAGTTACAGAACTTAGAAGGAGAACATTTTAGCTGCCAAGGAAACAGCCAGGGTCCCACAAACAAAATCAAAAGCTGTTGAAAGGATGGAACCAGTTATCTCTAATTCACTCCAAACCTTAGTTTTAATCATAAGAAACACTTTTGTTAGCAGCCAGAAAGGAAAGAAGGATCTGGGTCTGGGCTCCTTTCACTCTAAAGGCTATTTGCAGAGCCCTGGAAGCAACTCACCCCACCTTTCAGTGTACTCACTTCCGCAGTGCGCTGATGGCTAATAGTTCTTGTTCATTTTCTGCCTGGGTGGTACCCAGATACTGCCAAGCCTAGAGAGAAGTTGACAGATTCCATCACCCATGTATTCACCTTAATATCTTCTCTTCCTCTGGCTTCCCCCACTCACCAACTCACTGTCACCTCCCACCCCAGGCCATCATCCAGGCCCTAATCCATCTGCACCATTCTTTGGGGCCTCCCTCAGAACTGGAGGAAGCAGTCTGTAATTTGTAGTCAGAATAATGAGTCACTCACTTCCATGTGCTTAGGATCATGCTGCACAGCTGCCTCAAAAAGGAGCACAGCATTCGGCAGGTCCCCTTCCTGAAGTCGCCGCAGCCCTTCCTCAAAAGGCTGGGGGTGGTCACGCAGGGGGTTCTCTTCCTCAAACTGGTACCCCTATAAGGAAGACAAGCCAAGTGAGAAACCACTATGACGGGGAGCAGCATGAATGAGAGATGATAACCAAGACAGAAGTAGAGAAGAAGATGAAGGCCTCCAAAAGGTATCTGAATAAATGCTGGCAATTTGTCTATATTATAAAGGAGATCTATGACTATGATAAAATCATTCAGTATTGTACTCATGCTGCTATCTCTTGTTCACAATAACTAGAAAGCTAGACTAGTCTACAAATTCTGATCCATGCTGGTAATGAGCTTATTTTAGGAAATCTTTAGAGGCCTGTATTTCCATATCCTTGACTTCTCACCACTGGACAGAACACGTTGTAACAGGATTCGCTCTCCTTAGATATTCAAAGGGCATTTCCTAGTATTCTGCAATAGTGTGATAATGTATAAAGGAAAGGCAATCTGGAGTCAGAGGCCCTTCCATTCAAATGCAACTCTTACCTAACTCATGGTTTCACTGTGCACACTAATGGGATAATGTGTTCAAACACTTTGAAATTTTTAATTTATTCCCCAATTTCATTCTTAAAAGTTATTAATATTAATCTTTATCTGAGAGTAAATGAAAGCTAGATCCTAAAATCTTGAGGACAGAAAATACTACAGAAAGACACTGTTCCCCTCCAGCTGAGGATTTCTCATTTGCTATGTGCAAAGCTTTGTCTACTGGTATTTCATGTTAGACAGAGAAGTAATACGGTAAAATGGGAGTCACTAATAAGCTGTATGGCTTGGGACAAGCATAATAAAATGTTCTTTTTTTGGAGGTTACTATCACAAAACAACATACCGCAATGAACGGATGCAAAACACCAGACAGGGTAAATGAGGTAAAGGACAAATCAGAATGAAACTGTACATAATAAAGACATGAGTGAGGCCCTTTTTCACTGTATTTCTGAAACTGCAGAAGAACCAGAAACACATCTTATCAGAAAGTTCTAAACCATTAAAAGTCATGAGATGTAAATTATTTATGACAAATAAAAATTAAATAATAACAATGGAGGTTTAAGAAGCAAAACAAACAAGAGATGAACTTGGGGTAAATGTATAAAAAGTATATTCATGTTGAGAATAGATAATGTTCCTAGGACATCTCTGTAAAATATGAAAACTCAGAATGTAGAAAATGACCCTTCACCAGGCATCAGAGCAAGCCTTATTGGTAAAGGGCCAGATAATAAATATTTGTCAAAACTACTCAACTCTATCATTGTAGTGAGAAAGCAGATACAGACAATATTTTTAAAAATAAGCATGGCTTATATAATTTTCATATATCACTATATATATATATATATATATATATTTTTTTTTTTTTTTTTTTTTTTTTTTTTACAAATACTTAAAAATGTTAACACCATTCTCGGCTCACAGGCCATAAAAAAACAAGTGGCAGGCCAGATTTACCCATGGGCCATAGTTTGCCAACTCCCATCTTAGACTATTAAAGTTCAACAAAATAAATCCTTCTGCATTCATCCTCAACTACTGTCCATCATCAGTACATGTTTTAAGCCACCCCATAGGTAACAGTGATCATTGCCATCTACAACACAATTTTCTAATGAAAGTAATTCCTGTCTCTCGGAGCTACTGAAAACATTAAATATTCACCAAAGCTTTACCAAAAAGTTTAAAATACTATTCGTAAATAGGTATTATCCTCAGCAGACAATCCAACAAGTCAATGCCACCATGTTGCAACCACAGGGTTCTCTAAGTATCCTCTTGTCCATGCTATCTATTATCTATCCTCGCTGAGGTTTTACAATTGCTGATCAGGGAGGAATTTTTCAAAATTAGAATATTTGCGCAAATGAAAACAGGAGTACTCTGGAGGAACATTCAACAACCCACAGAATACAGGATAAACTTGGGGTCGCTGTTTCATCCTTAAAAGTCTAATCCAAGCCAATCATTAGATCTGATCATTGTGTGGTCTATACAAAAATCTCATAAGATCACACTATAAAAAACAGGGTCACTACTAAGACTGTGTCCCATCACAGAAAGTTCTCCTTTATGCTAACAAAATGTATATCTGCTTGAGCCACAGGTGCTAAGTTTCCTCAAAAATTTAAGGACCACCAATAAAAAATTGTACATTCAGAGACCCATGAATGTATCTGAGAGTCAGATCCACATTTGAAAAAAAAGTACAATGACATATAGTTCAGTAACAGTATACAACCAGATAAAATCTGAATTGATCATTATTAGAGAATAATAAAAGCACAGCACATTTTTGTGGCACATTAATGCAAATGTTTCTAATCCTAATTTTATAATATCCCAAGGTATCAATGGTATCAAATAGGGTTTTAAAATACAAAAACATAAGTATATTTTTAAGTTTTGAATTAAAAAATGTATTCCGCCTGGATGTCATTAATGTAGGAGTTAAAAAATGCTAAGAGAAAATGCTGCTCACATGAAACTAGTGCTATGTCTGTATTTATCAAAAGCATGGAAATTTTTATCTAAAATTTTCTAACTTGCCATTTATAAGTTGACTGAGTCTATGCAAGTTATCAGATTGTTAATACAAATTAATAAAGTATTATCTCCAAGTATTTCCTTTAGTTCCTCATTAGAATTCTATAGAAGAAACTCTTATTATGGCAAAATACACAGCAGGGTCTCAAGAAGTCAGCTCTCTCTTCTATTACATCACAGGAGAGCACTCAGGAAATCAGGCTGGGATGATAAACAAAATCATATTTTTCCTAGTACTAGGCCAATTTGCCAATGGCTTTCAAATCCAAGCCTTTTTTAAGTTATCTTGAACTTTATTCTTCTCCATCTTTACTCCCTTATATTAAGATCTATCTCCAGCAACCTGCCTTACATCTCAGCCTCTGATTCTAGCTCCAGAATCCTTTCCCTAACAGATCTGAGATGAGAAAAAGACATCACTCCTCAGTTCCCCAGTCCCTGGTTTGCCTTTTACAAAGCCAAGCAATTCTCTCTCCTCCCCATCATGCTGCAACTCAGCAGCTCAATTATTAATCACAACCCAAAATAGCCTACAAGTTACAAGTAGTATTTTTTCAGTGATACCTCTGAAATAACATATGCTTCTAAATTAATAATATAGGCTACATGCAAAATTTGATCATCTTTCACCAGTGACTGCTGGAAAATTTGCATAACATTTAAGTTATGTAGCATGATTCTTTGAAAACACCCTAAATTGGGGCAAGTGGTTAGTATCTACAGGAAGAGATTAGCATGTAAAATAAACTTGTGAGTTCAAAAGTAAATAGATTTTAAAGTATGGAGGTATAAAGACAGTCTACCAACTACCACTCTCTACCAAAGGAGAGCTCCTTGGTCCATGCTCTTAATACATCATGTGCAAACATCTATCATAGGTATTATGACACAGTATCATTGTTATTTGACAAGGGTGGTCTATTGCTGTTAACTTTTATATCCTAAGAATAAAGCATAATCTCAATTACTAGAGGACAATAGAGGCAAGGGAATGTTTTATACTTCCTTTCATGGAAAGGGCCTCAAGAAAATAATTAACTAGAAGTGGGTACCCAAATTCAGGATTAAAGGAAAGACAACAAAACTAGAAAATACTGCAACCTAAACAACCAGCTCTTGCCTTATCATAGGAAGCAGTTGTGAAGTCCTCATAGTCAGAAAGCCAGGGGTGAGCCTCAGCTTCCCGTTTTGCCATCTCCTCCAACTCTGCCTGCAGCTTGTCCCAGAAGTCAACATCAGACTGGAAGGAAAGGAATGAGATAGAAAAAGGGGATCCATTATGACCACCCCACTCCACCCTCAGCTCCCTAAAGTAGTACTCCTTAAATTTAAATGTGTTTAAGATCACCTTGAGAGTTTTTTTAAGTGCAGATTCCTATATCCTACCCCTAGAATCTGATTTAATCTGAGTTGATGCCCAGGAATGGCATCTTGGGGAGGCACCCGCCCCATCCCAAGCAAGTCTGACACAGATGATATTCATCATCTCTGAGGTTAACACACCCACTCTCTCCGATGGAGTTTTTTTCCCTTGCAGTGTCTGCTCCTACACTATCTGCTCTCACCTCTATAGCCGATTTGGCTCGTTCAAATTCCACATCAAGGGCAGATGTGTTTACTGGTCTTGTAAACTGGTCAACCCAGGCATCTGATGTACCCTGTGACAGAGAAGGCCTGGTCATACCACCACCACCAACGTTCTACCCGCTAAACACCAACTAAATACCACCAACCTGGACAATTCTGAGAACATTCTCAGAATCTTTTTCCCACCCACTCAGGACCTGGATGCTACCAATATAAGCTGGCAATAAAATCCCTTCCCCATCTTGGACCACTGAACACTGAACCCAAGGCCTAGGCACCAGCTGGCTCTGAAGTGGGACTGGGAAGTGACAATGTCCTACCTGCTGCTGTATAAACTCTGCTGCCCACTGTTCTGCCTGAGCTCGGCCCGACCCTGCACCGGACTCCAGGGACACCTGCCCCTCGCCAATCTGCCGCACGAATTTCAGGAACTGGGGCACAGAGACACACATAGGCCACTCGGGAGAGAACTTCTAGGTGTGCACTCTCAACCATGCCCAATAGGAGCCTGCACTTACCCCTCCCCCTGACCATCTCTAGCTGCAGACAAGATATGCTAAAGACCCTTGAAAATGCAGAGAGCAAAAGAAGGGATTTCTGGCTCTAAAGATTTGAGAAGACACAGAAAAGAGAAAAGGTTAGCAGGCAAGGGAAAAAATATTAGAAGGAAGAGGCGGGATCCTAGATCTCTGTTTTCCAGGAAGGAAGGAATGAATGTAGGATCTCATCTCCTGTTTAAACTAAACCTGGGTAAGAAAAGCGAGACCCTTAACTTCCAAGACCAGCTGTGCTGGGCAAAGCAGCAGTGGGGTATGGCTCACCTCAGAGTTAGCCAATTTGGGGTCATCCACCTTGGCCACAAAGTCACTGGCCATGTGCTGCAGGTCCTCCTCAGGATGATATTCATCAGACCTGGAACAGATAAGAACAAACTAATTTTACGCTTTAGTCAGCCATCACCTTCCCCATGCTATTCCCCACTCCCAGCCCATGGCAATTATAGTTCCTATGGAGGATAAGAGGGTGACCCTACTCCACTCTCTTGCAGAGTACATACAAAGCACTAGCTATATCCTTTTACCTCTCTGTTTCCAAAACATATCTTTGCAGAAAGAAGAAATAGACAGATTCCAAATTAAAAAGGGAACAGGGTACCTAAGGCTAAGTTACAAACTTTTGGTTAAGATAGTTAGAAATCTTGACTCAATTATATTTGAGACATAAATTCATAGGGGTCATAATACAAGTGGAAACCTTAATGTAGAAAATGAGGGAGAAGGTTGGGGAGGCTGGGAAAACTATCCTCCTTTCTAATCCTCCTGTCACAGGGATCCATCCAGAAAGCAGCAGCTACACTCACCAGCAATCAGTGGCAGCTGTTCCCTCAGGCTCTCCCAGCCACAGCTTCTCCTCTGACTGCTCCAGATATTCCTCAGCCCAGCGGGCAGGGGACACAGACAAGGGGTCTACAAGTAGCAGAGAGTTGGGGAAATCACATAGAATTCAGTGAGGGATCAGACAAAAAGAGAGTCCTAATTCAACCAAGCCAAAGCAGATGAAATCTTATTCAATCTCTCAGTGATCCCTGGTCAAAAAAATATATATATACTACTAAATTTTCAATATCCAAACAGCACCCCTAAGGGGCCTGGGCTAGAAATTTACTGAGCTAAGAACAAGAAATAAAACAAGGAGACTCAGGAAAAGAGTAAGGACCAAACCCTTTTGCACAAAGTGCCAGAAACTTAAAAAAAAAAAAAAAAAGGCACTAGGGCCTCCACCTTTCTTGAAGGTACTGCAGAGAAACAGCAACAAGCTAAGAAAGAACAGAACTCCTATTCCTTGACCAAATCTCTGGTCTATTCTCCATCCACAAAAGGAGCCTCATATTTCATCTTAATATACCTACCAAGAGAATCTGAGAAGCAGAATGCTGGGCTAGAATTAAAAAATACATGGGTCCACTCTTTCCACTAGATATTTATTTTTTTCATTTTTTAATTGAGGTGTAACATACAAACGTGAAAGTATATAAAGTGTACCAAACATAAGATCACTTCATTAATTTCTACATATAAATACACTCAAATCACCAGAGTGTTTTGCAGGATATAGAACACTTCACAGTTCCCTTGAAGGCTCCCTCATGTCCCCATCCCCCTGGGATAAACATTATTCTGACTTAAGTCACTTTTGATTAGTTTTAATGGCTATGTTTTTTAGACTTAATTCTGAAACTGTCTTAGCTCTAGTGGAAAAGGGTACGGGTGCAACATCAGAACAAGGGCAACAGATCTAATGAGGGTGTTGAACTGTTTCTCAACCTCCAGGACTTTGCCTTTTACTATCTGGGGCCAGTAAAAAAGGGAGGGGGGCAAGGAGACTATTCAAACAGGCCCTAAAGAATGAGTAAACATAGAAAAAGCATGAACCGGCAGTGCTCATTCCTTCTGTTCTGTATCCACATCTTTTCAAACCAGATATTACAATAGTCATCCTGTCTTTGTCCCCAAATTGAAAATTTGTCATTGCTTTTAAAATTTAGAAAGCATAATTATCCCCTCAGTATTAGTGTTTAGAACTTTATATTCCATTTAACTGAAACTTTGCCTGAATAATTTCAACAAAGTAATCTCAACATCTGAGAAAGTAATGTCAAAATCTAAAAAAAAAAAGAATCAAGACTCTCAGAGTACACTTACTTATAAAGAAATAATATATTACTAATATAGTAAGATATAGAGTTGACCATTTTGTTATCATAAATTCTTTCTCTTAATTTCAAGGGCTCTCAACATTTATACCCTGATTTCCCTCATTAGTTCTTATAGACATTTTTCTTTCCTTTGCCCCGATTAGACCGTTGGTTTAAGAATAGAGACCTAATAAGGAGATGTTTAATACTTAAATAGACTTTATAATACCTCCCCTTTCCTTTGTTCCATTCTGTTGAAAAATAACCAGTCCCTCCTCACTTTCCAGTCACGCCTTACTCTCAACTAGAGTGTTTTGCAGAAGCATACTCTGGCCGCAAGTGCACCTTGAATTATAGAGCACTGTTTCTGTGAAAAGCTCCTCTCAAGAGCAAGAAGCAACAGAGAAATATATAAAGCACCTGGACTGTAAGACAGACATGAGGTAGATTAGAAGCAAATCCCAGAGGTGAGAAAAGTCATCTCCAAATAGCTGTAATTTGGTATTTTGTCATAGCAGCCACAAGATGTAAAATTTTCTGGCATTGGGAACCTACTTCAACAAAGAAGCTAAAATAAAATAACCAAAAGAACACTACTTGGCCTTCACAATATTTTTTGAAATATTCTTACAGAAAATCAGATCCTTTTGGATACCTCTGAAATTGAAGCAAGTAAGGGCTGCAGAGGGGAAAGGACTGTCCTAGGGTCACAGAAATTAGCAGAGTTAGAACCAACAATCTAGAAAACAAATATCCAATTCAGAATGTTCACCTCATACAGCTCTCATTGTGTGCTCATTCCATCTGGGCACATCTACTCTAAGCTCAAAGGCAAAAACTTAGAACTTCCTACCCATAGCCAAGAAAGTTTCTGCATTTGCTAAAAAGCACAGTGTAAAGAATGTAGGTTCTACAGTCAGCCTACTCAAATCCCAACTGCGTGACTTATTCACTGTGTATCTTCAGACAAGTTACTTAACCCTCTAAATTTCCACTTCCTTATCTATGAAACAGAGATAATTATAGCTACCCTACAGGGACTGTTGTGAAGACCAAATGAGATAATGCATACATAAAATACAAAGTAACAAATATTAGCTATTATTATTATCATAGCTGTCCACTCAGGGCAAACCCACACCAAAAGTAGAAAACAACATAAGGAGATCATTACTCCTTCTATTCCATAGCCTCTTCCTCTGCCATCCAGGGGAGATCTATAGCGTTCATTTTCTGCTACTGCTGCCCACTGCTTTCCCTTTGAAACTGCAAGTTTATCTTTCTAGATTATCATATGAACCTCATATATCAAGTTAGCTGAGGCTCTCTAAATTCCAAACTCCTTAAAGATGTATTTCATTTCTAGAGCTGAATAATCATAAGATGGGGAATTATTTGGCCCATAAGATTAAGGGGTGGGGTGATTCCATCAAGAAACATGGCAGACTAAAAAATGAGCTTCATGTGGTGATGGAATAATTCTATATCTTGATTGTGGTGGTGCTTACACAAATCAACACATGACAAAATCACAGAAAAATATAAACATACACACAAATAAGGGCATGTGGAATTGGTGAAATCTAAAAAGCTCTGCGGATTGTACCAACAGCAATATCCTGATTTTGATACTGTGCATAACTAACAGTTATACAAAATATTACCATTGGGGGAAAAAAAAAGTGAAAGATTACACAGAACCTTTCTATACATTTTTGGCAACTTCCAATTAAACTACAATTGTTTCCAAAGAAAACATTAAAACAAGAAAAAAACTAAACTTCAAGGTTCTTTTTAAACAATTCTAGAATCTTAACAATGGAGATTTTAAAAGAACAAGGATTTAAAAACATATCCTCTCATCTCAAAGTCTACTTATCCATAAAGCAATAGGTAACTTATGTCATCAATATAATATCCACAAATGTTATGAGGATAATAAAAAGTTAATTACCAGAAAATCAATTTCCTTGAACTCTTTCTCCCATATCTCATTTCATTCATTCAATAAATGCTGAAAGTGGACTACATTCAAAGCAATAATATACTACTGCAATAGGACATTTTTATGAAGGGAGACCCCAAATAGCTCAACTTCCCTTTCTAGCTTCCCATGTCCCTGTCTGTGAAGCAGGCAGTTACGGAAGAATGCATATAATAAAAGAAAGAGATGTCCCCAAGAGGTCCAATGTATTTTTCTAAAGTTGTTTTTCAATTATAGCTTAAGGAAGATTTCACCGACTGCAAGCAATTCAAGTATTGTAACAAAAATCTCATCAATCTCAATGCTTGCAGTAGCAATTATTTTATTTTGAGTTATGAAAAATAACTGATGCCCACATATTATAAGAAAAGTCTCTCTGCAATAAGAGATAGCACTTAAGTCGAAGGTTTTTATTGGAAACTTATCCATTAGACTGAGTTTCAGTCTAATGGGGAGTCTATTACTGCAAGGATTTTCATTTGAGCAATCCTACAGAAAAGATTCTCAATGATAATATAATGGTTCTAAGATGGAGCCTAGCATCAAACAGACATGAGAGTTTGAACATCATCTCTGTTACTGAATGATTTTGGACAAAGTATGTAACCTTTCTAAATCTTAGTTTCCTTATACATAAAATGGGGAAGGAATACCTACCTTATAAGTGTTACCATAGAGATCAAATGGGTTTAAGTATATAACATACTTAGCACTATCAATGAAACCAAGAGCACCTATTGTTAACCTTAAATTCCAACTTAAGGGTAGGAAAAGCAGTCATAAAAGAGACTAGTAGCTTTTATTAAAGGTGAGTTTTTGCTATTAGATTCTGGGGTTTTTCTCTTGTGTGGAGGAAGCCCTATCTTTAGGAGAATAAAAATGATGAGGGGAGAAACCAATTAGGTCTCATTAATCACCTCCAGAAAATTCAAGAACTAAGATAACATGAGCGCCATGAGAGTCTAGAATCTTTGTAACTTTCTTCATTTGTATCTCATGTTATTCTTGATTTCTTAAATTGGAAAAAGGCTAAGGTTCCCTTTGAGGGCAATTGGGAAGAAAAAACCTGAAGAGAATGCCCTTCCCCCATACACCTAATCAGATAGGCTCTGGGGGAGAGAAATCAATCCCAAAAGATGCAGTGAGCATGAGACACTCTCAAAGAGGGAAAATTTGGCTGAGACCTGAAGAGCTAAAGTTGCAGGCCTAGCAGTACTGCATAATAGTTAAACCTACATCATCTGGCATCATTCAGACCCAGAGTCAAATCTTAACTCCATCATTCACAAAGCTCTGTCACCTTGGGCAAAGTTTTTTTATCTATAAACTAGGAATAAAAACAATAACTATCTCAAAGTTCTCATGGGGATTAAAAAGATAATGTAGTTAAAGTACTTGACACAAAGCCTTAAACATGGTAAAAATTAGCTATTATTATTAACTTTTATTATCATGATCAAGGTATGGTCTTTATCCTCCAAGACCTTATACCTCAAGCCCTTGAACTCAACAATTGTATTCTCCAAGGCCCAACACTGTTCAAGATGACTTAATGCCAGAATTTCATGGGCTATGCTAAATATTTCTCTCTTCCTGGGCCACACAGCCATCCACCTAATCTTCCCACCAAACTAAAGTTCCAGGTAACAAAGAATTTAACATAACTCCTTGTGTTCTTTCTCTCTTTCTCTTTCTCTTTCTTTTTCTCTCTTTCTTTCTCTCTTTCTTTCTCTCTTTCTTTCTCTCTTTCTTTCTTTCTCTCTCTCTCTCTCTCTCTCTCTCTCTCTCACACACACACACACACACACACATACACTCTCTCTCTCTCTCTTATCCAGTTCAAACCCAATCCTCTGTTTAACACAACTTTCAATTCCCTATTATTATCACCTAAGAGAAATCATGTTCCGTACACCATAGAAATGAATCAAGAGTACAGAAAAGTCATAAGCAGCTGAAATCACTCTATATCCTAAGATGAATTAGGGTAACAGTGTAGAACTTTGCCCCATAGAAACCATTTTAGATTTTACCATAATGAGCCTCACCTGTAACTTCAGAGATGAATTCTTGGGACCAGTCAGTCTCATTATAATCCTGAGTTACATCCACAGCATCTCCAGCTGCAAGAAACTCCTGTGCCCAGTTCTCAGACAAGGCCAAGTCTGCCACACCAGGGGCTTAAGAAAGAGAGAGAGAGAATACTAAAAAATACATAATCATTCTGTCATACCTGAGTGCACATGAAAATACTCTGTTCCTTTTATCTCCTGTGCATCTCAGTTCCCCAGTCCCAGCAGCATCCAAATATGAAAACCCCTTGGCCCTACCTGCACAGAAAATGTTGCTCTCCCCTCCTACCAATCTCTGGACCCACCTCTCTGGGGTGCATGGCGAAAGCTTGACTGTTCAATCTCCTGCATCTCTGCCAGGAGGTCATCCATCTTGAAGGTCTGAGGGGCACGGGATACAACTGGTACACTCTGGTCCTGGAGGAACTCAGCCACCAACTGTCAGAAGAGAGATGGTGAAATGAAGAGACAGACCTACTGGATGGGAGATATTAATGTCAAATACAAGAGAAGGAAAACACAGAAACTATAGATTTGGAAACACTCAAAGAATACATTTTAAAAAACAGGAGAGCTAAGGTAAATTTCATTTGGTCAGGAAAGTCCAAAGACTGAAATATGGGTGAGCAAAGTTTAAAATAAAAACAAAGGGCAAAAGAAAAATGCAACAGAAGAGACTGGTACATTTACCTCATCTTCAGAGGCCACCCCCAAAGGCTTAGAGACCTAAGACAGAAGAGAAAGGGGAGACAATATGGTACAGTGGTGAAGACCAGAAACACAACTCAAACATTGGTTACAATTCCAGCTCTGCCATTTATATAACCTGGGGCAAGTCACAAAACTTCTCTGAGCCTCAGTTTCTTCATCTATAAAAATGGGTGCTTTCATCAATGTAAAGATGTATAGTGCTTAGTACACTGCTTAGTAAACACTCATTAAGTGGTAAATATTACTATTTGCAACACAATGTAGAAAGTATCCCGAGCCACCACTTGGGCTTTCCACCTCAAGAAAACTCACCGCCTCGGAGGCTGGGGTTCCTGTGGGCCAGGGGCCAGGCCTTAACCCCTCCTGCCGCAGAGCCTTGTCCTGGGTGAAGTGCCCTGCCAGCTTCATAAGCGGGTTGGCGCCCCCGCATTCGGCCTCCACCAGCTCTCGCATTGCCATGGTGACCACCAGCGCTCTGATGGGCAGAGAAGGTTTGGAACTGAGGTCCAGTAGTCAGACCTTTCCCCAACCCCAACTCAGGCCGTATCTGGGGGAGACGAGTAGATAACTATCCCAGGTTGTTAGCCACTGGCCACCCTCCATCCCTGTGCCTTTTGCTGTGGCGCCCACCTCTGCCAGGAGTCTGAGAGGAGACCGATGCCCTCCTGCCGCCCCAAAGGCCACTGCTTCCAGCTGGGACCTCCCCAGAGGCCTCCATGATTGCGGTCTCAAGCGGCGGCAGGACTGGGAGACAACCGCCCACCACCGAGGGGCCTGGACTCTAGGAGACTACGTGGGGACAATTCCCCAACTGGGCTGTAGCGGGGCACTTGCCCAGCAGGGAAGAGTGAGAACGCCGCCAGATCGTAATACCAGTCCCCTACACTCCCGGTCGTCAGACGAGCACCGCTTGGGGCCATCCCCTCACCCAGTGTCACCTGAGCCCCTCCCCCAGGTCCGCCAGTCCGGGCCCACCCCTCTGGCGCTCCGGACCATCCCATCTCCCGCGCCCCAGTCGCAGCTCCGGCCCCGCCTCCAGGACCCGCGAGGACAAGGCAAGGATGAGGAAAGACCCGGAATCTGTCCTCGCGCCCCCTAGGCCCTCCGCTCACCGCCGCGCGTCTTGCCGCACGACCCGCCGGGGCACCAGGTGCCGGCTGGAGGGGGACAGGAAAGGAGGGGGACTGGGAGCCAGGGGAGGAGCTCAGGCTTAAAGGGGCCGTGACCGCGGTGCTGCTGTCTCTTCCTCTCGTAAAGTGTTTTAAGGGGCGGCGCCTTAAGACTGCGACGCAGCGTGACAGGAGGATCTGTGAGTCTTAAAGGGGAAGGCCTCGATGTCGACTCAGTTCTTAAAAGGATCGCGGACTGTAGGACTTGTTTGATGGCAAGCCTGAAGAAGAATGGAGCTAGGATGGGCTCCCTGAGCTTTGGCGAAAGCCAGAGTTTCGGGATACTGGACCCAGCTCATTCTTGATCGTCCCCGGAGGTGCACTGTGACTCAAGGGGTTTCCCTGCCCTTTCTAGGCTTCAGTTTCAGATAAAGGCCTTGACGGGGAGTTGCTAGGGTCAAATCGGGGGCCTTCTTCCTAGCCTTCTAGGCCTCCCCCTTCCAAATTGCCTTTAGCGGAACTGTCATAATCTCCATGGAGACAAAGGCCTGCCCCCAATCCCTCTGCCACCTCTACGTAATGGGGAAAATAGCACTGGATGATGACAAATTCCGGAGACTAAAATAGGATCCAATACATCCTGAGACCTCAAGCTGGTAACCTACAGGGAAGGTGCACAGTGAGTCACTCCTATTCCCTCATTCCTCTCTACTTGTCCAGGTCACCGTGGTGGTATTATTCCCACTGCTCCAAACTAGGAAAGCATAGACATGATACAAGAAATGCTTTTTAATCATAGATTAAGCCTCAGGCCCCACCATCTGTACAGAATTGGCTCTGGTGTCAAACCTCAAGGTCACTGAGAAACCCTGAAATCTCACCTGGCTCCAAAATGAAGGGAGTCCTGATGTTATGAAGAAGCGCAGGCGGTGTTCAGGGCTCCTGGTAGGTAAGCAAGGATGGGCTAGAGCCAAAAGGTCAAAAATCCCAGCCCAGCCCAGGGTGCAGGAGAGGAGACTGATAGACAGCAGGTGGCGCCCTGGGCCAGGTTTGTTTTTTGGCTGCCCAGCAGATTTCAAAGATGGATGCGGCAGGGGACCAGAGGGACGTTGCTGTGTATACTTATTTCTGGGAAGGCAAAGAAACTGCCCTGACATTTCAGGGGACCAGAAAGACGGACAGGCCTGAAAATTGTGCAAAAAGTCTCTTTACCTTTCCACGATCTTTCAGATGCCCTAACCCCATACCCTTTTTTCTCCTTGTACACAAATCCCGTCCATTCCATGTTCACTGTTCTCAGGCTACCATTGTAAAGCAAATACCGGGTACCTAATAAAACAAACCATTCCGAGGAGGAAGGGATGCCCCCTGGAAAGTGCATACTTTCAAAAAGAGGATTCCTAGAGAGGACAGTGTGTAACTGAAAGCATGTAATATGGTAGAATTTCAGAAAATCAAGGAGGACTCCCCAGTACCACTCAAACCATATCACACACATAACTTTCTGTTCTGCTAGGAGAGTAATAACTGATTAGCAATAATTCACTATGTACCCAGTGGGGAAATGATAATAACTGATGTTTATTGAATGCTTACTAAAATCTAGGCATTGCACTGAACACTTTATGTGCGGTAGTGCTTGTAATCTTCATAATACCCCTAAGAAATCAGTATTACTGACCCTACTTTTTAGAGAAGACATCCAAAATCACACAGCTAGGAAGTCAAAATTTAGTCCAAACATAACTCCAAATACCTATCCATTATACACCACCATGTCCCAGTTTGGTCTCCTACTCCATAGACTTCTTGACATTAACTTGGCCCACAAGTCCAAGAAGGACTCTGGTGCTAAAAAAGGACTAATTAAGACGCTTCACTATTTAATATTTAGTTTATTGAAGTTTTATTTATAAAATTTTAGATTGTGTTAATCCAGATTCAATTTATAAATTTATTTATAAAAATATTTTTATTAAATGAAAGAATCTTTTTTACTTACTCTTTAATGTTTGATTAAATCAAGTTTAACAATATAAGTTTAGATACTTATATTATATTTACTATGTATCAGGCATTATTATGGGTATTTTTTAAATATTGATTCTTTTAATATTCACAGTAACTTAGTAATAACAACTATTATTATCCTCACTTTACAGATGAGGAAATTGAGGCACAAAGAAGCGAAGTGACTTGCTCAAACTTATACTCATGTTGCAAAGCTATGATTTGAACCTATACCAGGGTCATAAGTTTTATCTATAAAGAGCCAAACAGTAAATGTTTTTGTATTTGTAGGTCTTGCAGTTGCTGTCACAACTACTCATCTCTGCTGTTATACCACAAAAGCAGCCGTAGACAATACATAAACAAATTAGCATAGCTCTATTCCAATAAAACTTTTATGGACACTGAAATTTGAATTTTATATCATTTTACATGTCTCAAAATATTATTCTTTTGATTTTTTCAACCATTTAAAAATATCAAAACCATTCTTAGCTTGCAGACTGTACAAAGACAAGCTATAGGCCATAGTTTGTTGACCACTGACATTCAAAATTTGGTTCCAGAATTCATGTTCTTATACATTATGCTGGACTTTTTCTTTTTAAAAATAAAAATTTAATTTTCTTAAATGTTTTAAGCTAAGTGGCATTTAATATACTTATACTAAAGCATTTTTAAATGCCCAGCAGGGTGAACCCAACAGGCAAAATCTTTCTAAACTCTTATTCAATCCTGTAAACCTAATAAATCAAGCTTATAAACATTTATGAAATTCTCTTAGTCCTCTTAAAATCACGTCTAAAACTTTACTTCCCAAATCAAAGGCTAATGCATACGATTCTCTTAACTCATAAAGTCATTTACACATCTCTGGAAAGCAAATTTACTGACATGAGTATGTCAAGATTTCTGGTTAAACTTAGAACCACAGTACGGATAAAAGAGTTGAGACAAAGACACAAGACTTAAGAGGTACATATTCACAGGGCAACGCTATGAATCACAAGTGGACACTCTCAGTCCTGTTTTAAATGAGTTCTGTCTACTGTGTCATGGATCCCTAAGGCCATTTTCTTCAACCAATAATAATATCAACTCACAAGTTACAATTTTACCTAGTTTTTATTGTCTCATTTAAATGCAACTAATTTCTTTCACAACTCTACTTGAGTCAATGAATCTATTTTGTAAGTGTAAAATTTTTTATTCTTTTTTGTTAGGGGAGGAGTTGGAAATGAGGAACCACCTAATCTGGTTGGATTCTCAGGTTCATTAACAACATAAGATGCAGTGTAATTTCCATGCTCTGGAAATTGCAAATGAAGGTGCAGGCTTCACACATGTACATTTGGAAGGGTTTGTTGGTTCTAATTCCCCATTCTCCTTTCAGCTTCAATAACCATCATTGGCAGAGACAGCTTGCAAAGGAATAAAATTGTATGTGTATAGTGAAAAGCAGCAAATCCCAAAGCTCAGCCCATCTAAGTATATCTGGACAAATCTCAATTTGCTTTAAAAATTTTCAGAGTAATGAGATCTAGATGTACCCAGGTATATCCAGTATCTCCAGCCTAGGTTTGGGTACAAGTTACCTAACTCCATTCTAGACACACAGCAGGGAATTCCCCCAGATAGCAACAAGGACTGTACTACATATTCCTTTTACCCCTGCTTGTAGCAATATCTTACCACCTTTAGAAAACTAGAGAAGTTTCAGAATGTGTCACCTTTGCCAAAATCCAGTCAGGCACACTTTGAGCCTCTCCCCGAACCCAAGAAGGAGGTGTGTTACAGAAGTCAGAACTTTGGGGATTGTAATAAGGTAATGAAGTATACGTATTACATACCAGTATATTCCTTCCCCAGCCAGGTTTGAGGCAGCACCCTAGAATCAAGCAAACTAATAATTCTTGTGTAAACTACATGAATATTCACTTTGAGAGGAAGCCTATAAGCAGCCACACCTGTTCTGGGCAGGTTTTGCCACCAAATGGATTTTGGCATAGGACTTAGTACACTTTTGGTTTTCAGATTTGCAGATAAGAGACTGTGTGACTGTACAGCCAAAGGCCATAGTGGAGACTCAGAAGTAACTAGAAAAAAGGAGTAATGGGTGACGTATTGCTTTCACTGTCAAGCTATGCTCGTGACTATAAAATTAAACTACATTGAGAGAACGGACTCTTTAATCAGAGGTTTGATGTGGCATAATCCTCAAGTTTCATTGGCTAATGCTCAGTTCAACTTAACAGCAGAAGAGGCTGGAAAACATAATTTAACCATACCCCCATGATGAGCTGGACCAAAGTTTGGTGAGCAGCGGTTGATCTTTACAACAATAGTTCATCCTTCTGGTCATTAATGTCAGGCTGTGCTAGTGACTATGAAATTAAACTCCACTGAAAGGATTTTTTTAGTCAAGAGGTTGGGATAGCTATTTCAGTCTCCCAGTCTTCAATCTTTTAATCTTCCAATCTTCAATTGTTCTATCATGGACTCTACTGCATGGACTCTACTTTGAGGGGCCACCTCTCAGTTGTGTCCTGGACCAGAACTCCTTTACTTATCTCCAGTCTTCTCTGAGCCATGTCTTCTCCATCTCAGATTTCTTTAGACCCCTATCACTCTTTCTGATCCAACAACTGATACAAGTTCCACAAACATCCAACATTGTGAATATTTTTAATGTCTAATGTATGTGGAAAAGACTATTTCCAGTTACCTAGGTTTTAAATTAATATTTAATTTATTAAAATTATAAGTATAAAATCTGGCTTTGCTTAAGCCTTTAAATTCAACTTACAAATTCTGCAATTTTATTTATAAATGTACTAAATTTTTTTTAATTACTTCCACTTGATCTTTGATGCTTAACTCAACTTACACAGATTTAAATTTCCTTAACAATTAGCCTCATCTACAGACTTAGTAACATTTTTATAACTGTTTTAGATCATATTCATATGCTTAATATATTTGGGTTTTTCCTCATGCACTTCAATTGCCTGACAAGGTAAACTTTAAATCCTCACATGCAAAATGTTTCTTATAAGCAACTCTTGTAAATCTAACCACTTGATTTACCATGTTCAGACGTTTGATTTGTCTTAAATGTTCTAACAATGTTTACAAGCTTAAGCAGTGTTTTATACCTTTCAACTAAAAATCATAACTTTAAAATTATGAAAGAAGTTGAAAACACAAGCTTAACTTAAATTCATACAGATACTTAAAATTCAATTTAACATCAAAAAATTATGATTTACTTCACTGTATCTATACTAAACTCTACACCTTTTCAAGAGAGCAGTTTGGCCATCTCATGAAGGCTGAGGTTATTAGATCAAAAAATTACTGCTGTAGGGCACGGGAAGGGGGAGGCAAAAAAAAATTACTGCTATAAAAGTTAATTTTCAGATTGAAGAGCAGGATAGGAAAGCTTGGGCCTGTGGGGCTACATGCTGCCAAGGTATCTCTCACCAGTGAATACAGTGAGCATTTCCTGGTGGAGCTACCTCTGCTAGCTGCAAGGTAGGACTTTTAGCTGGACTAGTTCACAACTCACATGAGAAGGGCATCTTTCTTATTGCACTTTATCTCATCTTAGGTAGATGGACTGCTACTGCACCCACATCTAGATCAGCTAATTTCTCTCACTTATTAGATCCTGCATTCCTTCTGTATATTTCTTATCTTACCTGATTCTCTAGCCCTGTCAATGTCCTCTCTTTTCTAATCCTCTAATTAAGAGTCATAAGACCCACATAAATCCCCTTTTCCCTTTCACAACTGCCTGGCCTCTGAGACCTCATGTTTCTTTCATATGTGTCTAGCATGTCTTCAAAGACCAGAAACTTTTCTTCCAATGAAATCTATCTCTTACTCCAACTTAATCAGCCTTTTGTTTTTTTTTTTCCAATTTCTACCTTTCCTGTTCTAAGAATATCAAATCCTATGTTGTTTTGTTTTTGTTATTGTTGTTTTTTAAGTAGTTCTTCCTTGACTCTGAGCAAACATGATTCTTAGAGTCAGAATATTTCCACATGGGCCTTTTCAATTGCATTCTTGAGACTTTGGGTTCACAGTAAGTTCAATTATTTCCCTATTTTAATAAGAAAATAGTATATTCCCTATATACTAAAGGATCCCCACTCTTTTTGATCTTTGCATTGAAAAAAATAAACCTCCCTTGGTAACTAAGGCCTCAGTCCCAAATTCAAATTCATGGCCAAGGATTGCATAATTAAGTAAAAGATTATAAAGGTTACAATTCCAGAGCCACCTTGAGATAGTTAGAAGTAACTCTTGGGAGTTTGTGGACAAGCATAATTATGTGAGATATTAACTACTTCATACTTCATTCTTGTGTCCCATGATAGAGTTCACAAGGACAGTAAGAGGTTGACCAGGCATGACCTACTTGGGCCTGCACAAAGGTCATGCACACATGCTCAGGAATGCAACTTAGCTCATTTTGAGGTTCAAGGCTCAGTCTGAAAACCTGGCTGGAAAACACAGAAGTCCAAAAAGTTATACCATCTACCTATTAAAAGCAAAATAAAAGACCAAAGTGAGAGACAACAAACATTTATTTGATATCAAAAAAAAGTTATTTGGGAAGCACTGATTCAGGCAAAACCCATCAAGCTCAAGGTCAGCCACAGTGGTCAGCACCCAAAAGCCTGTGAGCTCTTGCTTGCTAAGACCCTAACAGCTCCTGTTCTAAAGCCCCCATCAGTTAAAAAATAACCCTGTATCTATTTAAAACAGCCTGGCAACTATAAAAATAGTCACTCTCCTATGGTCGTTAGCCATATTTGCTTCCGTAAGCTGCCAAAGTGAAAAGAAAAACCCAGGTGTGTCTGACTACAAAGCATATGTTCAAAGCCACAACCCCATGCTGCCTAGTCTTTGGAGAGAAGGAACTTTAGGTATCCTGCCATCCCCAGAATGTCATGCTTTTTAAAGACACCATTGTCGCTGGGACTAGGAATCGTCTTGTTCATCTCTGATAATTAATGATAATGATAACTAACTTGTAATATGCTAATTCTCAGTTACTTCAGAAAAAGTTACCTCACATAAGCATCACTCAACCCTTTGAGTAAGCAATTCCCCTTTTTAGGTGATAAACCAAAACTTAGGTTAAAATATCAAGACCAAACTCTAGTTTCTGGGATTTGAAAAGAGGCAGAGCTAACAGCAAAGCCCTCCTAACCCGGCTCCCCACCACCTCTCCTGGGAATGGGGGTCCTCTGTGCTATAGGATTTTCTCAAAGCAAGAAGGTGGATGTCAAGAGTAGGGGCCTGAGGTAGAGGGTCCTTGGCCCAGGAATCTATAAAAGGACTGCTAAACTTTCAGCAGACAAGGTAGCATGAGCAGCTGAAGTCTACCTGCTATGCTGAGGTTTAGCCCAGTTGTCATCTGGAATACGTATCAAACTCTCATTACAGCTACATATCTTCTGGACTTTACCCTGTCTATAGTGCCATAGAATGAAGGAAGACCACTGTCACTTCGGAGGCCTAACGTAAAGTCAGTGGTCTTCTCAAATGTTGCTCTTACCCATTACCAGCCTCTTCCCCCCAGAACCAGCCACACTGCAGCCCATGGAGAGATGGCAGAGCAATCCCAACTGCACGCATTTAAGGGGAAAAGACCACATCTGATGGGGAGATGGGAGAGGGACACAGAGCTGGGGTGAGAATCTGAGGAATTTGGGTCAGGTCTTTAAGACTGTGTATTAAGGACAGATAGATATTCCCTTATCCTAATGGATTGAAATCCTCACCTGGGCATCATGGGGTTCCTACTCCTCTTCTGACAAAGCCAACTTCACCACATCCCAAATCTCCATCACTCCCCTCCTCTCCGCAGTTGCTAAATTTAAACCCTCATCTATCCTTTTCCTGTAGGACGTGGGTATTTTAAGGGAGCGACAGCGTGGTGCCACAGGAGATGCAGTGACACCACTGCTGTGAAAATAAGCATGCCAGCTCCTCCTCTCTGTCTGCCAAACATGCCTCCCCGACCCCACCACCACCACCACCAGGGACTTGCCTAAAGGATGCCGGGCATGGAGAGGTGGAGTCTGGGAAACCATTTCCACAATGCCCAGAGGAACAGAGTAGACACAAACTCATCCTAGAAACACTTCTGGAACTGCTCAGGGTCTGAGGGAATTCACTGGATCCACACATAGTCCAGAGGAGTCCTGAGGTGTTATAAGTGTGGAGGATCTAGGAGACACACTTTGGGGGCCAACATGCAGATTAAAATCTGAAGGGAATATGAGATCTTCCATAACTCTTAGGAGACTGGGAGCAAAAGTGTCATTCTTGACCTACTCAACAAAGCCCCCAGGGGACTGGTAGGTAGGAAAATGGATGCTTCCAGATTGTTGCTGATTGGAGCATCTGCCCAAAGGTTGGTTGCAAGGTTGAATGGAGATCCATGGAGTGAGCAGAGCCCTGCTGCATTTATAAGCTACTGGTATGTGTGTCCATCACCCAGAAGCACATAGGTGAGTTTGCAATTCTCTACTCTGTTAACAGGAAGGACATACTTTGTTCTTGAACCAGTGGTTATCATATCTCCCTCTATAGCATGATTTTTCCCCACGGCATAGCTCTTCACCTGTGCACCTTTCAGGAAACTAATTAATTGTCACTGCAGAGAGTGGACTTCAGAGGAAAACAGCCCTCCAGAGCAGAAGAAAAGAATGAAGTTAGGCCAAAGGAGGTGTGTTTGCTGTTCCAAATTAAATGGAAACAGGTAAATTAGAAACCTTGCCCAAGGCCTAGCACCCTGAGGCTTTGCCAGCTTCTGTGAGGGAGGTTAGGGAACATCCTTCCAGGAGATCTTGAGTAAGAAAATAAAAACCCATTTGGATTCATGCCTGGTGTCCTTTCTCTGCATAATCAGAGTTGGCATCTTGCCTCACTCTCACTTCCTGTTTCCAGTGTGTGTGAGGGGTAGGGAAATGTGGATGGGCCAGCAAGCAAGAGTAGTATGGGGCATGTAGTGATGCAAGGAGTTCAATGTCTTGTCCAGGCTTCCAGGCTCCTACTTAAACCAACCCCCCCTACCCACCCATGACTCGTCTACTTGTCCAGTTGTCATATAGGGAGATAGCAGTAACCATACACTGGGGACCTGGGATCTGAGGTGTCAGACACTGAGAGTGAAGACAAGGGACAGGAAAGGTCACATCTAAAAGACATATAAGACACACCTATAAAAGGCTCTGATTCTGGAGAGTCTCCAGGAAACTAATGTAGAATGGTGCATTTCAGAAGAAACCCCTGCTTGCTCCCAGAAACAGATGATCCAGGAAGGCTGCAAGTCAAGGAGAGGTTGGGCAAATGCTAAGACTTATGCTGCCATTTGCCATTCTATACTACAGATACGTGTACATCAATGAGGAACAGAGTTCAAAGCAAGCACGCCCCCTCCCCGACCTGCTCCCTAGAGCTGGGGCCTGCACTAGAGGTGAATAAAGATCCAGAGTCTCATTCACAGTGCTGGGACTCCAAGGACAAACACAGAAATGATGGGATGCACTCAGTTTCAGCTCCTCTGCATGGGATGCTGTGGTCTCTGAGATTGGAGTGGGTGAATATGAGAAGGGATGGCAAAGGAGAAGAGAAGGAGGTGAAATCACTGAAACTCAGGACCATAAACTAAAATCCCTCTCATACTCCTCTAAGAGCTAAGGCTCTCCAGTGTCTGTAAGTTCTACCTATTGAGCCATCACCTGAGTCTCTGAGGGACTCAGGTTGAACAGGTAGAGCTGCCTCCCACATGGTATTGCCACAGACCCAGAAACGTCAGCTTGGCATCCAGGAGACCCCCACCTTTCACAGGAGAGGTTACCACAGGGCATCCACTTGCCCACCTGTCCTCTGTGCACTGGCCTCCCAGGCCAGATGGCCACCAGAGCAGAGCAGCTCACCTCTCCCCTCCTACAAATAAGTGACAGCCACACACATCACCTCATCAATTACAGAGCCCCTGCCATGTGCTAGGCACTATGTGAGTTGCTAAAGATACAGCAAATCTGGCAGTGGAGACAGACATGTACCATGGTCCAGTGGGAAGTGCTGTGAACTGGGTCTTCAGAGGTAAGTAGAAGATTGTACACAGAGTAGAATAGATAAGTAGATAAGTAGAATGATTGAGTAGAACATAAGTATATAAAAGAGAAAAGACATGCTAAACAAATGGAACAGTATGTGCAAAGAAACAGAAGAGCAGGGCAAGTGTGGGGAATGGTTTGTGTGGCTGAAGCCCAGGTGTGCAGGCATGGCAGCAGAGAGGGGCCAGGGAAGGAGGCAAGGCCTGACACACCTGGGTTAAGGACTTGACCTTGGCAATGACTAGGAGGTAGAGAAGGTTCTAAGAGGGGAGTGGCATAACCAGAGCTGCACTTTAGAATGGTCACTCACATCCAGAGTTGGGCTGGGGAGAGCAAGACACCAAAGGCAAGGAGAACAGGTAGGAGGCAGGTGGGAGGCCCTAGCAACAGACCAGGCTTATACTGAAGAGGGTGCGAATCAAGACAGCAACAGCAGTAGGAGGAAGGGAAAGAAAAAAGACATATTTGAGATATTTTAAGGGGTGAAAATTACAGGGTTTTATCACCATTTGGACATGAGATTAAGGAAGAGGGGAAAATCTAGACTGACTCTCAAGTTTCTGGCTTAGGTACGTGAGAGGTAAGGGAGAATAGAACAGAATTTAGGCAAAGGTTAACTTTGAGGCACAGGATGCCTGAGTAGACATACCCATACATAGTTGTAAATAGAGGTCAGGGAAGAGGTCTGGGTAGGAGATATATATATATGGATATATATATAGGAGATATATATATATATAAGTTAAGCCATGGATAAGGATGAGGCAGCCGGCAGAAGTAAGGCTAGGCACTGGGTGGGGTACAGGTGAACCAGTGAGCACAATCCCCATCGCACCTGTGTTAACAAGAATCCCAGAGAACATTACTAATACTCAAAGCCCTAACCCTACATAAAGGAATTAAGACTTGGATCCCCAGTATTTGCTGGGACAGGGACAGCACAGGAAGGATGCTCCCACTACAGATCCCTCTTCTGAAATAGCCCCATCTGATTACTGCCTCTTCCTACCTAGGGAACGTGTCTCAGAGCCTGTTCTCTCTTGTTACCAAGAGCAGGGTTGCCTGCCCTCTCCCCCTGGACTCCCCAGCTGGGAGCCCATGTGCCACAGACAGAGTAGAGTGTTCCAAGAGGTGGGAAGGAACTGACAGTGACCCTACAAAGCCCAGGCATCTGCTGTATCTCCTGAATCATCTATACTTTTCCAGAGGATGTTGAGGGAAGAAAGCAGTAGGAGCCATCTGCCCCTGTCTTATTTCCTTGTGGCTTGGTACCCAAAATAACCAGACCTGGACCCCTCACCTCATCCCTCCTCAGAAACTCGAATGGGCCCTTAGACAGAGGGCCCAATGCTGGCACAGCACCCATGGGATCAGGCAGCAGGAGGCAGCTCACAGAGCTTTTTTCTAGTTTTATTTGAAAACCTTCAGGTGTGTCCCCTCCCTCACCATACCCATTCCCCTACTCCCACCCAGGACATGACGATGCCACACACACACACACACACACACACACACACACACACACACACACACACAAGCTGTGAGCTGCAGATAGAACACAGGGGCTGCACTCACGAACACATGAAAAAATATACATTATATATAATACACCAAGGCCCCTACTCCTGCTCCCACCCCCACAACCTAGCCACAAGCAGGTCATGTAGGAAGGGCAGGGGCTGTAGGACCCTCAGGCAAGGACAGGAGGGGAAAGAGGACAACAAAGGAGGAAAAGTGGGCATGGTGAAGAAACAGGGGTCCCCAGAGTGAAATGGACAGAGAGGTGGGGGATCATAAGAGAAGTAGGAAGGCCCCACGGAGGGGGGAAGGAAGCTGGGAGGAGGAAGGCCTCATGGACAGGAAAATAGGGAAGGACAAAGGAGAGGGTTTCTTCAGTCCAACCCCTAGCCCCTGCCATTGCTACTGACATGACCCCACCCACCCCAATACAGCGCATGGCTGGTAGGAGGAGAGACAGAGAAGTGGGCAAGCTAAACAGAAGGCTGCTGTGGGGGTCAGGAAAGGCAGCCAAACCTTCCATACCCGGGAATAAGAGCCCAGAGGCATGGGAGGTGGGTGGGGGTGGGGGTGCAGATTTCAGTGGGGCCCACAGGGATTTTGAGATTAAAATATGACCCAAACTCTCTTCCTCTTGGTCTCTCTTCTCTCAGAATGTTCTCTTTTCCAGGTGTCTCTGTCTCACCAGGGCAGAATTCTCTCTTTGTTTGGGGAGGGGTGTAGGCCTTAGTAACGATGTGGGGGTGTCTCGATGATGCGTCTCTCATCGCTGCTGGGAGAGTCAGCTGCCTCTGAGTCACTGCTGTCCTCATCCTCCTGCTGGCCTCCAGGAGCCCCGGCCACAGAGGCCTGCTGATTCTGGTAGGACTGGGGAAAGCGGCAGCAGAGAGAAGAGGGGTTCAGTGGCCTGCACACCCCCCAAAACCTCTCCTTTGGGGCCACAGTCCCTCTGTCTCTGTACCCCCACACCACCCCACCTCCTCCCCAATACAAACCTTTCTCTTTCCAGCTGATGGCGACCCAGCCCAGTGCTTTTTTGCCCAGGGCCTGGCCACTCCTTGGAAGTCTCTGCAGCGTATGCTCCAGCTGAATCTTGACCCTGTGGACCACCCCACTCCCCAGGGCCACTCACCTCCATGGGGTTCACAATAATGGTGAGAGCTGAATCATCCCAGAAGAGGTCAGGGTCCTTGGGGTCACTGGAGGCCCCTGGGGGCCCACTGGCCCCTGAGACGCGGCGGTGAAGGGAGTGGATGCGCACGAGGCCCAAGATGACCATGAGCACCAGGAAGCCCACACACACCACGATGATGAGAGTTGCTGCACTGGGGACCACTGTGGGGAAAGCATGCAATAAAGAGACTGGCCAGGTCTACCCAAGGGGACTCAGCACAGGGAGACAAGAAGGGGTCCCTGGGCAGAGAAAGTCTCCAAGATAGGATTTATGATGGCCCAGAAGAGGGGACTACCCTGTAGAAGCTGGATGAAAAATAGAGCCCCACCAGGACACCAGGAAGGAAGGGCGCAGCGGAGTGGCTGCTGCTAGGGCCCCAGGAACAGAGAGGTAGAGAGAGGGAGAGAAGTATGTGAAAGGAGCGGGGAGGCAAGGGCAGGGGGAGAAAGGCTCCCAGCCGAAGCTGTCAGGAGCAGCTCTATTCTCAGCAGGCAAAGGGCAAGGTTTGGAACCTGCCCAGGTTATCCTGCCTGCGTCTTCCCCAGGGACCACTCAACCTAGGAAGGGAGTGCCCAGTGCCCAGAGGGGGAAGAAGAGAAACAGCCACACAGGCTTGATGGTGTAGGAGAAGAAAATGTCCAAGGCTGGGGACAGGCCCAAGGGGCAAGTTGCACCTGAACTGAGCTCACTCCTGCTCGGTGCCACCTCCCTTCTCCTTGTGGGCTTAGGGCTCTTCAACATCTTGGGTTTCTGCTCTTCCCAAATCTCCCCTCGAGGTACACTCGACTTCTCGGCCCTGTCATGCCTCTGGCTCTGCAGCCTCACTTTGAAACCCAAGTTCAGGGGGATATGGACCATGAAGGGCAGTGAGACACTGAAGGGCATGTGTACTTTCACACGGACCCTAGAGCTGATGGCGGAAAAGCAGATGTGCATGCACAGGTACATGCCCAGGAAGACCATGTGGGCACAGAACTGGATAAAAGTCACTACACTCTGCATCCAAGCCAGGCCTCTGCTAACCCACACAGCTGTCCACACCAAACACCTAGCAGCCTGCTCACACAGCAGGATCAATGGGATGCATCTCAGGGCCTCCAGTAAGGCAGAGAAGAGCCATAGGTGCAGTGTCACCCAGCTCCCTGCCAACTGGGCAGACCAAGCAACCCCCTGAAGGAGGATATAAACACCACAGACATAGACTGCAAGGGCCACAGAACGAGCAGCCCTGAGCACAGCCCTGCCCACCTCCTGCACACACACAAACAGCCCTCGGAGCAGCAGGAAGAGGCAACGCAGGAGCACCCATAGGCCCAGGGACAGCAGGTGGAGGTAGAGCCTCCACACGCGCATCCCCAGGCCCAGGGCCCTTTCAGGCAGATGAGTCACTACACCCCACATGGTGCATACCCCTCCCCGCTGCTAGTGTGCACAGCCACTCACCTGACCACAGAGGCTTCGTAAGGCCAGGCCTTGGGCAGTCCCACTGCTGAGGGACTATCACATGTATGTGTCTCACACACACATTATATTCCAGCCCACAGATCTATCTCCCAGACCCAAATTTACTCACAGCCTCTAAAACTCACATAGCAAGTAACAGAGAAGACAGAGCCCAGAGAAGCACGCAGCACAGGGGCTCCACACACCCAGCTGTAGCCCCCTCTTCCCCAGCGTCCAGCACCCACACGCTGCCACCATACACACGCTGCCACATGCTCCAGGGCCAACCAGGTGTGTGGAGAATGCCCTGCCTGAGCAGATACACTAGCCTTGTACCTCCCTGAGGCCACCCTGATGGCCCTCTGCCAAGTTGGTCCCCATCCTGACCTGACCCATAGCCCACTTGGGGCCACTCGACAACTAGAGCTGACTGTGTTGAACAGAGCAGGGAGGCTCCCTGAGTGCTAGCTCCGGGGCAGAGATGGGCCTGGCTGGATCAGCATTTCTCAACTGCCTGGGAATGGGGGAAGAGGAAAGATGGGGACAGAGATGACCTTTTCATCCATTTGTGGGAAATGGTCCCTCCCAGGTCTCCACATCAATGGACAAGAACAGGAGGTGGTGACCCCACCAGCAGAATGCCCCTGTAGCTAACTAAGCCCAGGCTCTAGATGGAGCGGAGACCCAACCCCCCTCAGAGTGGAGGCCACAGCAGGTAAGCTTCCTCTAGGACACAATGAGGACAAGCTAACATTTTTGGTTTGTGCCTTAATCAAAGACATTTGTCCCTCTGAGCCCTTAGCCCTGCAAAGGAAATGACAAGCTGATTGCCAGGAATAAGAAATGACCACAGGAAAGAAAAATGCAGATACTCTATCTGTAGGCCAACAAGCATAGTTAATTAGTTTAAAAGGATCATGAGGCCAAGGAGACAGGAAGATTTTTAAATTAGCTACAGACAAAGATCAAGAGTTTAAGAAGTACAATCGACCTTTCTTGCTGCATTAGATCCAACCAGTAACTTCTGGCCTTGAACAGTTTCCATAACCAACATGAAGAGGTGATTTAGCAAATGGCCCATGTGAACTCCTGCTTTCAGTTGATGGTGAGGACACCATTAAAAGCCCTGCATGGTGTCCCTGGTATGAAGACCCTTGGGAGAAACTTCTTTCTGCCCTTAGTCCCAGGACTTCTGAAATCTTGGTTGGCTCCTATTATATGCCCTTCATAGCTGTTCCAGTTCCATTTTGCTTTAACTACAAGGAAGCTTCTGAGCTTCAAAATTCTGCAACTGCACAGTCTCTCAAAGCATGTATTTTATGAACCTACTTTATTCCCTGGCTTCATCTTAGTCCTCTTTCATCATTGTCCTTTCTCCCACATTTCCTAATTCATTTTCTATCTTTATCCTATTGCACTGCAGGTCTTTCTGCAACGTTTTTGTAGGAAACAAAGTAGGGAAATTGTTCCCAAATTTTGCTTTATACAGGAATCACCTAAGAATCTTTGAAAACCACTGATGCCTGGCTCCCCTACCCAGACATTCTGATTTAACTGGTATGGGTAACCTAGGCATCAAATGTTTTTACAGCTCCCCAGGTGATTCTGGTGTGCATCAAAATCTGGGATGACTAGATAAATATTGTCTAAATTATTGTCTTACCCTTCAGACAGCCTTATTCTTATTTTCCCTAACCATAATCACCCCAAACCAACCACTCACCCCCAATTCTCAAATTCTCACTCTCATGACCACCCAAAATCCCTTTTACCTTTCAAGGTCCAAGTTAAAACTCTACGTGTACCACAAAACATTTCCTGACTGCCCCACTTCACATTAATCTTTCTTTTCTGATGCACTTAGAAGCAACAGACAAATAAACCTGTCCCAATGGAGGGAATGCTATTTGAAATTGAATCTAAATTTGAATTTGAAATTGCAAAGCCATAATTCTGTAATACCACTCTTGGGATTGGGAGGGGAAGGGGGAAGAACCACATTGAAGAGGCATATGGACTGGGTTTTATGAAGTAGATCTCCTTGGTAAGCTCAGATGTCAATCCCAAATGCCCTAAGGTGAACGATGCCCTCTGCACACTAATCAGGACAAAATAAGGGAAAAAGCAAAAGCAGCCTATAGCTCTCAACTGGGATCTCGGAGCAAGCTTGCTTCGCGTGGATGCCAGCTCAGAATCATGGATGGAAAAGTAAAGGGAAGGAAGCATTTACACACTCTGGAGCACTCCCAGGTAGCTGGGAGGATGAAGGTGAGGGGAGAAAGCTCCTAGGGAGTTAAAATGAGGACTTCCTCCCCTGGGACCTCATACCAGAGAAAACAAAACTGAGACTCTCATCAGGCCCAGCAGCAATGTGGACCCAGATCTACTTTGAGCCTAATTTGTGTAGTAAAACCTAGTATCCAACCCAAACAAGGTCTAGTGGGATGATTCCCAAGAGAAGAACTGGACAAAGATCTAGGGAATCGTAAGAAAAAGAAATAAGCTGGCCCTGAGGTTCTATTTAACAAAAACAGGTTTAGTTTACTCATATGTCTCTACCAACTTGAGATCAAGTGAAGCTTTTTGGAAACTTTGCAACTTGATTATGCATTGTACTCCCTCCTCACCCCTACCTCCATCTGCTCTGCTGAGTGAGTCACAGTAAAATACTTAAAAAGGCCTCTGCAGAAAAAAGAAGGGAGCCAGCCCCAGAAGAAAAGAAACACAAAGAACAGTGTAGTCGGGCCATTGCCCAAGGAAAGGACGACAGACTGAGTTCCTGGGGCCACCAGGGAGCTAACCTCAGTCAAAGAAGCCCTGGGAAACCCTAAAGAGCTCCCCCAAATCATGGGCAACTATAAAGTAGTGAGACTAATAGTAATTTTTTGAAGTATCCAACATAAATGAAAAGGGCATGGAGAGCAATCCTTAGTGCACAGGCCCCCTGGATTTGAATTTGGCTCTACCAACTTTCTAGCTGTGTGATCTTAGACAAAGTACTTCACCTTTCTGGGCCTCTATTTTCATGCATTTAAAGGTGGGTAATTCTAGTGCCTATTTCATTTAGTTGATTGTAATGACTAAATGAGTCACTATGTATAAAAGTCCACAAGCATGGTGCCTGGAACACATTGATGTGTTCACTACTCTTATTATTACACATTGAAGTGAGTGCTATACTTTCAGGATAGTGTTCAGGGACCATGAACTTCTTCCAAGAAAACATTCTTATAACTCCTTAAGGAATTGCCTTCAGAGCCTGTGATACACCTTTTGACTTTTTTCAAAAGTGACAACAAACCTGTGGCCTTTGAGAGTGGATTTAATGTTTAGAAACATAAAATGACATCCAGCACTAACTCTGATGAAAGTGCATGCTGAAGTTGAATAATACTGAACTGGGTCAAAAGCAAGGTGTTTCCAAAATTAAAAAAAAAAAAAAAGAAAGAAAGAAAAGAAATGCATCTCATAAATTGGCTTTGATAGCAATTTTGAAAAGGGATTCCAAAAATCGTTTTCAGCAACATCAGAATTATTTTGCAGTTTTTAGTAATAATATTAGGTATAAGTATAAGGTTACAAAATATTTGGATCCCAACTTTGTAAAAAGAAAAAGAAATAGGTATAGAAGAAAGCTGGCATATAATATACCATATCAACAATGGTTTCTTCTCTGTAATGGAATTATAGCTGATTTTTCTTCTTTATACCTGTTGTTTCTAGTTTTTCCACAGTTGAGCAACTCTTAAATAGAGAATTAAAAAATTGCATCACCGGTGAAAGATCATGGCCAGGGAACAAGATTTCTTTAAAGCACAGCACTTCGTCTGATGTAACACTTTGTATATTTGCATATTTTGATTAAGACATAGTCTTATGCCTTTATAGATAGCACATAATTACACATTTAATAGCACCAACTTTCTCTTGAGGATAGGGACTATATCTATCCTATACTGCTTTCATATTCCTAACAGTATTTTAGGACAGTGCCAGTACACAGCAGGTGCTTATAAATACTTGATACTTTCAGTACTGAGGATCCCTAGGTCTGGGGCTAATCTGATATTGTTGTGGATTTAACAAGGACAACAAAGGCTTTGTCTGTGTCCCACACTGATTTCACGATTCCAGGCAGGAGTGTCCCCTGCAAACACACAATGCTCGTGTTCTTCATGAGGGAAAGGTAATGATTTAGGAAGATAAAGAGACTGGAACACAGCTGTCAACTAAGTCAGGTACCACAGGGAAGAGAACCCCCTGCTCCACCCTGTCCTCCCCTCCCAGGTGGCAGAAGAGAAGGCTTGTTCCCCAGCCCAGTCCCCTGCCACCTGCCCACCCCACCGGGCCCTACAAAGCCGTACATACTGGAATTTCGGTGAGAGCTGACCAGGCTGTGTCCAGCCATCTCAGGGGGTGGCTGGTGACCACGGTGCAGGAACTGCTGGGAGCTGAGCACATGGCTGGGGTGGGCAACTCGGTTCATGCTGTGCAAGACGTTGACCTGGAGAGGAAGGGCTTGCTGGGCCACTCTCGCATCTCCCTAGATCCAACCCCACCTCTCTAGAGCCATCTCATAACCACTGCCCCACAGCTGCTCTTCCTTCCCTACCCACCACCAGGGAGGGCCAAGAGTCTGCCCTGCTGCCATTTCCATTCCCACCACCTGTCAGTTTCAGGCCACTCTGCCTTGGCTCCTCGCCGGTAAGGGGTGGCTGTGAAAGGATGGAGACTCTCTGGGTACCTCCACAATGAATTCATTGCTGGAGTAACGACCATTCATTTCTGAGCAGGAAAGCCGGAATTTCCTGGCATAGAGGGCAGCTCCATGTCGCAGCCGATATCGAGCCTGCCTCAGGATCTCTTCATACACAGTGATGCTCTCCACCCCTGGGGGACAAAGAAGCAGCTCAGTGCAGGAGCCAATGAAGAGGCTCAGGGCTAGACTCTCTCCCAGACTCCCACCAGCCTAGAATGGGTGAGTTAGTCCCAACAAATGTGTGACCCAAAGTCTCAGAGGAAAAGATGCTTCCTTCCACCTCCCCCCCCCACAGTGGGCTCTGGCTGACTGCCCTTCTCTAATAGCTCTGCGGCTTCTGGGTAGGGATGGAGAGAAAGAAATAAGGACGCCCCACAAGACAGAAGGAAGGAAAGGGGAGAAGGGGAAATACAGAAGTCATCATGGAAGCTATAGAAGAAAATGGAAATAAAAGGAAACTGATCATCTCCCATCCTCCCTTATGGAGGGTCCTTCTGAGAGCAGGCTTCCTTTGGACGCTACCGAATCATTGCCTCTATTCTTTAAGAGATGAGCTCCAAACTTACAGCATTGCTGTATACATGAGATTAGTGTGATGGAAAATCAAGAAGATGACTGGTACCAAACAGCCAGGTGATTACAAAGCTAATCAGAGAAGGCTAAACCAAAGGAAGAGTGGAGGAGAACCAGGCTATAGAGAGAAGCAGGAAGTACCATTTGGAGCCTAAACCCTAGTACGCCTTCTCTAGGAGCAATTTGAAAGCCAGAGGATCTTCCAGGCTAGGAAGGTGCAAAACAGCACTCGGCCACATCCCTGGGCCTAGAAGGAGGACCCTATGGATTTCCCAGTACTTGCTCATGGGGTGGAGTACTCACACAAAAAGAATACAGGCTCTCAGGCCCCACTGACCGGCAATGGTGAGGTAGGCAGACGTGTTGGTAATCTCCAGCCCTCGCTGCTGCAAGGATGCCATGTCCAAGAGCAGGCTTTCCCGCTCAGAGTCAAGGTCATCCCCTACCAGAGAAATCTCACAGCCATCCAGGTTATGCACGATCTCATCCGACATGCGTGTGTCTGTCACTGAATTAGAGAGAGTCAGGATCTGGGTCAGAGATGAAGGCTCACCTCATGCCCATGCTTCCTTCCCTTCCAAGGTATTCCATGAGAGCAGTCAGCATCATTTTCAAGAACGTCATTATCCAACAATTTCTGTACACCCATGGGCCTCTACTGGCTTTCCTTCCTAATGGTACTTGGGTTTAGTCAGGCAAGTGCAGGATGAGGTGACTCTCGCAGGCCCAGCTCCAGGTTTTCCCCTTCACTCCAGTTCTAGAGAAACCCCTTCTCAGGATGATGTCACTTTCTAGGGTCTTCCTTACCTGTGCCCTGCCAACTCTCATCCTTTTTAGCTTCCACCTGGTGTGAAATGGAGCAAGTGATTTGAAGATCGGGGAATAAAGGGACCCCTTCAGGTCCTTCAAAGTCCACAGCTGGGCGGGCAAAGTGAGCAGTGCCACTCAGCAGGATCTGGGGGGCATCAGGCTGTAGTACCACCACGTAGCCCTCCACTTCGGGGATGGAGACACAGGATTCTTCACTAAAGCACCTATATGAGAAAAGGGGAGAGGCAGCTTGTGACCCCAACACCCCTTTCCCTTGTAATCTATATTCTGCTTCATTCTTTTGGGTCACCACCTCTACATATAGCACCCATGTCTGCACCACCACCACCACAACCACCACCCCAGTAACAAAGCTAAAGTGGAGAATACCCTCACCCGGGAGGATGCCACTGCAGGAAAAGATCAGGGACAGAAGGTCAGGCAACCCTAACCTACAGGGGTGACCACATCATCAATGTCCTGTCCCCAAGATTATAGAACATCTATCAAACTGCATTTTATAAGAGGAGCTGACAACAATGCATATACATACACTGTTCTTTACCTAGGAGGGTTTTAAGTGTGTTTAGTACAATATTTGGCAAATATGTGCCAAAAAATATTCAACAACAAGAGCGGGCAGGGCCTATCTAAGGATGTCCTCCTCCTTGGTGTGTCTTCCATTCACTCTTTAATATCAGAGAAACACACTTTGGTAGGTGAGCTAATCTGACCATCAAGGACCTGTATTCACCTTCCCATGAAGCCTCACTGATCTTGGTGTTGGGATGAACTCTCCCTAGTGGACTCAGCCAAACTCAACCAAACAATAGCATAGCAACCCAGGAATGAGCTCCTAGGAACCCCTCTAGCCTTATCCTTTGTTAATCAATAATAATTCTTGTAGCGCTTGCTGGTTTATGGAGCACTTTGCCCATATTACTTCATTTGACTTTATTTCAACACTGTAAAATAAGGATAAGAAACCAAAGCTCTTAGGTTAAGCAGCTTGGCCATACAAGAAATAGGTGTCCTAGTCAAGGCTTAAACCCATTTTTCTTATTCCAAGTCCACAACCTTTCCACTAAACCACACCTACCATTTGGGTTTGCACTCGTCAAATTCATTTATAAAGAAGTGACCCCTTGAACAAGCAGTCTTCACAAGGTAGTTACTAATTCAAGGGCAAGGCCTATGGTCCATATGCTTATGCTAACTGAACTGATTTTGCTAAGAAGACCATTATTAGTGTTCCCAAGCATGCCCAGTTTAACGCCAAAAAGAAGGAGAGTAACCTCAGCAGATACGATGAGCTCAAAGCCCCTGAAGTGACCAATGCCTACAGCTTGCTGAGTCACTGTGTCACAAGGAGTAGGACCTAAGACAATCTGCACAGTCATTCAGAGGGGCCCAGATCACAGCCTCTTGGAAAATAACCCCAGATGACCCTGGGAGCACAGTCTCCAACAGACATTCCCACTTAAATGAGCAATCCAAAGAGACACAAAAGGGATGATCTGGTTGAGAGATTAGATATGGCGCAAAAACCTTAAAACAAAGGCAAACATGATCACCAACCACCACGTGAATGGAACAAACAAAAACTCACGGGAGTTCAAAGAGGCAGAGGTTCTTTCTGGCCAGGACAGGAACAGGGCATTTGGTGAGGGAAGGTAAGAACAATCAAGGAAAATAGCACCTGAGCTAGCTTTTCAAGGAGGGGAGGACTTCGCTAGGTAGAAGGTGAGGAGTATATTCAGGGGAGTAGAGAAACATGAGATAGGAAAGGCCTGACCAGATGGTTGAGGGCTTCGAATGCAATTTTTGTGCAGTGGACAAGATGAATCCATTGATGTCTTCTTCATCGGAGATGTATGAGAATGAAAATTCTGATTTAAGATCACTAATCCCTTGCAGAGTTCCACTCTAAGCTAAAAGACAGGGCCCTCCCTGAGCAGACTGGGAGGGATTACGCCCCTCATAATTGGATGACAGCCCTTTAACAATGAGAGTTCTGACTAGGACATGATGGCACACATCCTCAGCTCTGATCTTCACCCATGTGACTTTATTCACCTGTGGCTTTCAGTTCCACACCATGACACACCATGGACCAACAGCTCAATTCCCAAAAGCTTTGCCCCCGCCTTCCACAACTCTGATAGTGAGGCTGGATAACCATGCCCAGGGCTCAGAGTCCTCACCTCTCTAACCCAGCCCTCCTAGGATAGGGACAAGTGAGAGACGTTTATCTTCATGTAGCTTATGGAGAAACAAAGGCAGAGTCGGGGAGAAGGTAATGCTTCCTCAGGAACCCTGAATCCTACATAGTGTAATTCACCCACTAGATGGCAGTATCTCCTAAAAACCACCCATAAACTCAAACAAGGGGTGAAAATGCCAACAGTTGCAGGATAGGCACTCTGCCAGGCATTTGATCTGGATTAACATTTAGTTATCATAACAGTTCCATGAGTTAGATTCTATTGTTATCCCTGCTTTATAGCATTTTCTCAATGCTGAAAAGCTGGTAATAGACTCTATGTCTATAATTATTGTGCTTTCATTACCTCTCAATTAATCTGAATTTTTAGACACCTCATATATTTAAACCTTAAAGTAATGTACAGCTTTTCTTTAAAAGAATTCAAAATCATTCACTTAGAATTTAAAGGTCAACAAACTTTTTCTGTGATGGGCCAGACAGTAAATATTTTTGGCTTTTTGGGCTGCATAGTCTCTGTCCCAAAGTTTCAGCCATCACAGTGGAAAGACAGCCATAAACAATATGCAAAGGAACAAGCGTGGCTGTGTTCCAATAAAACTTTATTTACCAAACAAGCAGCAGGCCAGAGTTGGTCCTGGGGCCAAAAGTGCCAACAACCAGACTTAGATCACCCCATTTGACCTTGCAAGAGCTTGATGAATCAAGATTAAAAGAGGTGAAGCAACTGGAGCTATTTACCCAATGTCTTCCAGGCAATTAGGATTGGGTCAGAATTAATGTCAGCTCTCCTGGCTCCCAAACCTGTACCCTCTCTGACCTACTTTACATATCAGCACAGAGACACAAAGAAGATAAAAACTCCAAAATCCTGGAAGTGTGGCTCAGTGCAAAGAGCAATGACTTGGTTGTTGGGAAACCTGAGTCTGGTCCAGGCTCTTCCACCACCACTGCTGCGTCAATGGAGCAGGTCAAGTCTGGGGGCCCAGTCTCCTCATCCATAAAGTGAGGGAGGTGTGCCTACTGCTAAGTGACATCTAAGGCGAAGGGCTTCTGACATTCTGGCTCTGCTCTGTGATTTGCCCGCCCCACCCCACACTCACTTGACGGCAGTGGTGAGGCGCAGGGGCCTGACGCCAGGCGTGGCAAAGCGCAGAGTGTTCATGTAAGCCACATGCTGCAGGGCATGGTTGAAGGTCTCCACATCATCCCCCTCCAGGGTGAGCAGGGACTGCGAGGGGTTCACGTGGACCTGGGCCCCAGACACAGACACAGCTGAGAGCAGGCCCAAAAGGCAGGAGAGGAAGGGAACAGAGGTAGAAAAGAAGAACAAGAGCAGGGCACAAGGGGCATGCCTGAGAGGAGAAGGCTGGAGGAAGGGGCTATACCTTCATGCCTTTACCCAGGCTCTCGAAATCTCTATAGTCCAGCCCCTCCCGACATGCATAGAGGCACTCGATGACCTCGCGGCTCTCCAGGCGGCCTGAGCGCACGCTGAAACCAGCCAGGTAGCCATGGAAGTAGTGGTGGGTCAGCAAGGGGTCTCCTAGGGCAGGAACAAAGGGAAGGATGGGAGGTGAGAGGAGGTGAGCGGAGAAGAGGAACGGAAAAAGAAAAGGAGGCTGAGAGAAAGGGGGAAAGAGAAAGAGCAGAAGTCTTCAAGAAAAAAAGGAAAAGAAAAAAACATGGAAAAGAAAAAAGAAAAAGAAAGAACATGGAAAAGAAAGAACTAAAGAGAGAGAGAGAGGAAGAGAGAGAGAGAAAGAGAGATGAGAGGGAAGTGAAGCTAGGGGGGGAATATGAAAAGGCAGGGAAAGATAGAAAACAGAATAAATCCAGGAGGAGAAGAGGAGTGAAAAATAAAAGCAAGATCAGAGTGAGGAAAGAGGAGACACAACAAGGAAAAAGAGTCTGCAAGGGAGGGCATCTTCAGTTGCATGCAAGGAGGAGACCAGGATGAATGTGTGTGAGCTTCACAGATGCCCAGATCCTCCCTGCTGTGTGACTGATTCCTGCTTCCTACGTTCCAGCAAAAGAACTCCTTCACTTCAATCTGTAGCAGGAAGGGACACCCAGAATCCAGCCAAGCTCCATCTGGCCTTACCTCACCAAGGAAACCCTGCCTTGCTGTAGTTCTCAGAGGCTCTGCCCCCTGGTGGCATGGAATACAGTAAATAATAAGGCTTGGATAGAAATTGATGTGAAAAAGGGAGCACAGAACAGAAAGTTAAGGTGAGAACTCTCTGGGTCTCTGGCTCTTTAACACAGAATACCTTGTGTGGTGTCTGTACTGTTGTCTCCTCCCTTTTCCTTCTCTTTGTTCTTCTCCTCTGGAGAGAGAAAAAATAAAGGTGGCAGTGAGCTCAAGGTTCTGGAAACAGACTGACAGAGAGGAAGAAAAGGTCTTCTCTGCTCTGACCCAGCCCATGGAAGAACTGCAACCTCTGAGCTGGGTCCCAACTCTTCTGTCGTCATGTCTCGGTCTCTCAGAACTCAAGACAAACACCCAAATATGTTGCTGAGGAAACACAGGGGCTCTGGTAACACACACACACACACACACACACACACACACACACACACAGAAATGAAAAAATAGCTTAAAAGTTGGAAGATGGATGTCTTTCAAGGGTTACTGGCCTCCAACAGAAAAATGGGTGGTGGAAACTGTCATCACTGTGATGGAACAACATGGAAACTGGCTGCAGTTACAGAACAATTCTGATGATGGCTGAGGTGGAAATTTCTCCAAGTCAGAGGTGACAATCAGTTGAATACATGGGAGATATGAGGAACTATAGTCTCCACTGGAGATCTTTTTGAGTCACCCAGCCCAACAGCAGGGAGGTGCATGGAATCAAACAGACTGTCCTTGCTCCTGCCCTAGTCCTAAGCCACTGGAGGCTCCAACCTTCGGTGTCTTCACTGAGAAGCTGAAGGACTTACCAGTCCAGCAAGCCCCAATCATGAGAGCAGGTTCCCTTCGGGGTGGGTGGATGAGACCATTATCATGGATGAGGGCAGGGTCAAAGGAGATGCCATCAGCATAAAGGGTGACTGTGGGGAACTCGAGGTTCAAAGCATAGTGGTGCCACTCGTCATCGCAGACCTGAGGGAGGAGGGCAGGGGCAAGACTTTCTCTGTTACTTCATCTTCAGGGAACTAGCACAAGGCACTGCCCCTTCTCCTAGGCCTCAGAGGACCAACCGTTCCTCATATTCCCAGTTTGATCAACAGGGCTTACTAGTGAATTGATTCTTACCCAGTTCAAGGAATTACATCCTTGCCCAAAATCTACCAGGAAACCAACCTAGTACCTAAAATTCCACTCTTTAGGTAACTCTTTAAAACCATAAACATTTCAAAGAGGAATAAGACACTATTTTGTGAATTAACTTCCCCAAAAAATTATGTATGTATGGCCCTGGAACCTCTAAGGTAGTTTGTGACCCAACAAGAACCACTAAAACAAACCCTTTGTAGTTTCTCTGAGGGTCATTCAAAATGGGGGTCAGAGGAATGAGGGTTAAAGAGTTCTCTGCCTTATCAACTGCAAATGTTGAAATTTCTCAAAGCTCCTTTCCCTTTTCTTCTCTACACTCTCTTCCTAAGGGTTCCCTCATCTGTTTCCATGGGTTCAGACACCATATTTATGCTGATAACTCCAATATCTACATCTCCAGCCCAAAACCCTCCTTTGAATGCTGGGCCCTCCACTTTGATGTCTCACAGGTAGCTCAAGATTAACATGTGTAAGATGAAAGTCCACGTCCCTTTCCAATCCCCTCTGTTTTTCCCGGGCAATATAAATGCTCCACTGTCCATTCAGTTGCTCCATTAGATGGCCTGGGAGACATCCTGGATTCTTCTCATTCCCTCATCCACCACATCCAATCATCTGTGGATGCTGTTAATCCCATGTCCAAACAGAACAAAAATGTGGGTTTCTGTGCAGTTCTCTCCATCTCCATTGCTACACATTAGTCAAGTCCTCAACCATTCTTGGTATACTATTTTAACAGACCTACGCTCTTATGTCTCTTCCTCCTTAGTTGCCAAAGGATCTTCTTAAAATGTGAATCTGATCAGGTCACGTCCTTGCTTAAACCCCTAAAAAGGCTTCCATCTCTCACAGGACAAATCTAAACGAATCCCAGCTGACTACCTGATCATTGCCTGTCTCTCAAGCCTCATGTGTGTTCTTTCTCCCTTGTTCACTGTACTCCAACTTCATGAGCCCTCTTTCCATGCTTGGATTTTCTGGGCCCTTGTATTTCTCTTTCTCTCTTCCACTTCTTGCCTTTTTTTAGTCATTAGTTTACTCAGCCACTCCACCAGGGCTTTCAAGAAAAATAGGAGATGGAAACTCAAATTAGTTCCCACTGGTCCTTGTGGTCAGCTTGGAGAATGCAATTGTTGGCTTAAGAGAGGATTTTACTTTTTTTTGTCTATTTTTATTTATCTCTCATAATCATAGATAATAAAAATGAGAATTAACACGTATATAGAGTGCTTTTCAGACCACAGTCGTGTGCCGAATAATGAATAATGGTAGGCAACAACCTACCATATATAGGATGGTGGTCCCATAAGATTATAATGGAGCTGAAAAATTCCTGTCACCTAGTGACTTCGTAGCTGTCATAATGTCAAAGCACATTATTCATGTATTCGTGGTGATGCTGATATAAACAAACCTGCCACGCTGCCAGTCGTATACGAATATAGCATGTACAATTCCATTCAGTACGAATACTTGATAATGATAACAAATGACTATATTACTGGTTTATATATTTACTGTACTATAATTTTATTATTTTAAAGTGTATTCTTTCTACTTATCAAAAAACAAGTTTGCTGTAAAGCAAACTGATCACTGCCTGTGTTACACTGGCAGCAGCCTCATCTATCTTGTGTTTACTGCATGTCTGGATCACATCATTTTCTCTTGCACTTGATTTACTCTGATGTTGTTTTGCACAATAACGTGATGTACAGGCTTACAGCCTAGGAGCAGCAGGCTATCTCATATAGGCCAGGTGTGTAGTAGGCTGGATTTCTATATGTGCACTGTATGACATTTGCACAATGATAAAATCGCCTGGTGATGCATTTCTCAGAACGTATCCCTATTATCAAGCAGGGGCGGCTGTATAAAGATCTATTTAGTACATCATTTAATCCTACACCAACTCTTAAATATAGAATTATTATTATCTCCATTGAATGGGCAAATAAACTGACGTTTAGACATATTAACCAAAATTTCACAGTTAGTAAGTTCTCTAGAAGAACTCAGACCCAATCTATGTACCTCAGAATTACTTATTTTCTTGCTTACAACAAGCTAACTGCTTTAGAGTCAGGGGTATGTACTGTTAAGGCTCTAGATCAGAAAAAGATTAAATAAAACAAGGGGGGAGAGGGGCAAATGGTTGGTTGGGTTTGAATGTTAGTAGTCATGTTTTCCCTATTTCCTTTTAATCCAGGAGTGCTGTGTGCAGGAGACAAGCCTTGGAAAAAGAGAGCAAGAGCATCTGAGGATATAATGGTCAGGAGCTAAAAGTGGAGAATGAAGGAAAGGCCTCGGGGCAACCCAGAAATGCCAGCCCCTGCCCTAGAAGCCTCCTTCCCTGACAGTAACTTACATCCACCTATCTTAGGAGCCTGGTACCAGCCTCACCTGCTCCAGCTTCCAGAGGAATTTGACTGGACGGGCACTCTCCAGCAGAGGCCAGTAGAGGAAGGCAATTCTGCAGCCATGTACCGTCAGTGAGTAGTGAGAGAAGCCATCCTCTGAGGGGAGAAGATGAAGATATGGATCAAACACAGGGCCTGGGGCAAGAACAGGTTCAAAGCCCTAGGATGGAGAGGACGCCGAATTCCCTTTACCCTCTCATATGCTTTCTCTCCCACATTCTCTAGAGTTCTCTCTCCTCCAACACCCCTCTTCCCCCTCACACACACAGAGTCCAGTTCAGGTGACAACTAGGATTCTTAGGCACTCTGGCTGAGTGGGGACACCAGCCAGCCTGCTCCTACCCAGATCTTTATTGGTCCTTTGGTTAATACAAACCTCATTGGTGACAACATTTTTCAGATGAAGAGAAATGAGTTCAGAGAAGTGGCAGAAATGAAAGAGCAGGTCAAGGCTGAGGACCGCCCCTTGCGCCCCGCCAACCCCCAGAAGGATGTTCCATTGCAGTCAAGGGAGGAGAAATACTTAGAGATGGAGCTAACTAGGCTTTATAGGAAGAAAATGGGGTGGAAGCAGAGGAGAAAGAATGGGGCACTCCACTACCCAGGCTTTTCCACCAGTGCGGAAGGAGTTTAAGGGGAGTAGATGCAGGGGGCAGTCTACTGGTGGGATGCAGGGGGACTGAGCAACCTCAGTGAGAATGGCAGTGAGCTGTCCCATTGCACTCTGAGAGCAGCTGGACCTCAGTTTGACAGGTTGGGAGTAAATCACAGAATTTCAGGGAGTATCAAACCTAGCACTGCCATCTTACAAGTAAAGAGAAAGGAAGTGACCCATTCACAAGCACAGACTACACACAATGACAGAAGCAGGTCAGAAAACCAGTTTCCCCACTCAGACCAGTGCCCTGAGGAAGGCTCACCATTCTGGACAGTGTTACACACGATGGTTTCCTCTTCCTTCTTGCCCTTGTTGGGAGTTACGCCATGCTTCATCCAGAAGGACAGGGTAAAGTGGTCACTGAGGCTCTCCTGGGGCCCAGAGCCCAGCCCGGAAATGCCACCCAGGGGCACCTGTACAGCTTGGGTGCCATTGAACCAGTAGATAAGGCTGCTGTCCTGGCTGTAGTGCACAGAGAGTCCCGCCGTCCAGTTGGCATTGGGGCCAGGCATGGGCAACAGATCCACCTCCCCAGTGGCAGCACCTGCAGGAGCCCCAGAAGGTGCAAGTGCCAGAGATGAGTAGCAGCAGATGGGGAAGCAGGAAGCAGGCAGGGAAAGAGTGACCAACGGGAAAAGGTTTCCTAGAGCTAGTCTCACCGCCTCTTCCAGCCTTCAAAGTCAAGAGAGGGATAAACCTCTCTTTTAGAAACAGCTCCATTAACTCATTCTCAACTCTTATCTCATTGTCCCACAGTGTATCTGGTGATTATCTTGTTCTACAATTATGCATCTTTGCCAATAACATATTTATTTGTTCTTTGGGCCACAAGAGCTAACCACATGCCATAAACCCTATGGATATATACACCTGTAAATGGGCAGAAGAAGATATAAGGCGGATCCTTAAGGAAGAGGCAGAGAAGGGTCATCTAGAGGCCAGGTGGGAAGGGACAGGCCTGGGAGGGTAGGGACAGGGTCACACTCACCACAGAGTTTCCGCAGTGCCCGCTCTGAGTAGTTGTCTCGGTCACAGCCCTTGGCCACATGGCTGGTTTGCAGCTCTATGGTGGCCTGAATGTTCCAGAGAGGTTCATCACAGGTTTCCAGGCGGATTCCAGGGAACAAAGCCAAGCTTCCGGCACCTGGTGCATATTCAATCCTTTTGTTCCAGCCTGCATGGGTGAGAGGGAGAGAGGACAGTGGAAAGAGAGAAGAGTAAGATGTCCATTCTGCTCTTGCCATTCCACCAACAGTCTCAGGATCCTAAGAAAATGGCTGTCCAGTGTAAACAGCTACAAGACTGCCCCCAAATATCCCTCCCCGAACTCCTAGTCTAGCTCCCACAACTGTCAAAAGGGACAAAAAGGGAGACCACGTTGAAAAGTGATTCACAAAATGGGTCACAGAGGAGGTCTCCTCACCTTGCCAACTGGGTTTACAGGTGGGCTTCACCTGGATCTCCACCTGGGCATCATCTGCTGCCCGCTTCTTCCCGCAGTCATAAGCAGTCACTGTAAACTTATAGAGCCTCTCACCACTGTACTGCAGCTTTTCTGTGTTCTCAATGTTTCCTGGGGTAGAGGTAGGGGAGGACAGAGAGGGTCAGGAGCACTAGAGAAAGTCTAGGGAGGCAAAGGGAAGACTCGTAAGCTAAGTGGGTTACAGGTGAATTGGGCGGCAAGAAGCTGGGAAGAAGGTATCTGAGAAAAAAGACTCCACAGCTGAAAAGGAGGGTGTAGAATGAGGCCCTGAAGGGCAGAAAAAGTGGAAAGAGCTCAGCTCTGGGGAGTCCTAAGGGATGTGGACACATGAGGGCTGGGCAGCAGGGGTGGGCAGGGCTGGACTCACCATCATTGTCAATGAGGAAGGGGGTGTTGGGCGTGAGGATCTCGTAGTAGCAGATCTGGCTGTACTGCGGGGAGCAGTCGCCGTCAACGGCTTCCACCCGCAGGATGCGGTCATACAGCTTCCCCTCGGTCACGGCAGCACGGTACAACCGCTCCACAAACACGGGGGAAAACTCATTCACGTCGTTGACCCGCACATGCACGGTCGCCCTGCACGTGCCAGAGGAGGAGGCGGGGAGAGGACAAGTCAGCCAGCCTTGTCCTTGATACTCAAGAGAGGCACGTGTAGGAATTCAGACAGGGAACCAGAGCAGGGGAGAAGCTGTCTGTCCCTGAGCCTGAGGCATCAGCAGACCCATCCCTGCCGCCCAGGGCACCAAGCTCTACAAGGGAGAGGGTCCTCTGAGGGAACTGTGCTAAGGAAAGGTATCTGCTATGAGAGGAAACAGCAATCCCAGGAGACACCAAGGCTGATTTAGACGGCTTCTGTACAGGATGCTATACGTTGAGGTGCCAAGAAGAGGGGTAAGGGAGACTTTTGTGTCCAGAAGGTCATTCCTTCACAAGTCAGATCCAATGGGGTAATCAAGGAAGATGCAGAGTAAAAGCCAAGTTAAAACCAACCATGGGAAGGGAAGTGGCATTACTACAAAAGCCATAAGTCCTCTGACATGAGTAAATGTCAGATGCCTTCTGTGCACACGTGTACTATGTGCATGTCCGCTGCGGCTCCTCCTTGCTCAGATACCCACAGGGCAAACAGAGCTGGGGCTAAGCCCTTCGTGCTTAGCCCTGTCCCTAGCCAAGATCCAGTTGCCCAGGGCCCACAGGCAAAGGTCCTATCTCCAAATGGGAAACTGAGTCACAAAAAGCAGTTTATCTCTAGTGCCTCTTAGAGGCCCAAGAATCCTGACTGCCAATCTTTCTCTCATTCTCAAATGAGAAGTTAGCTGAGAACAAACAAAGGAGTCCCAGGCCCCAGCCTCTTTCATGCTGTAGCCCCCACTGACCACCCTTACCCAGAGCTGTGTGTATGTGTGTGTGTGTATGTATGTGTGTGTGTGTGTGTGTGTGTGTGTGTGTGCGTGTGCTATAATCATGTGAAGTGGTACACACTGCAGATAGACTGGTGGGGCTGTAAGAAGGAATCTGGATGTGCGCTGAAGATGCTCTTCCCCTTCCTCCCTGTTCTCCTCATCACTGTAACTCCTCTGTATTGAGTCCTTTATTCTCTGTCAAGTACTGTGGTGCACACTTTTTACACAAACCATCTCCTTTCATCCTCATAGCAACCTAAAGAAGTAGGTGTCATCATCATCCTCATTTTACAGATAAGGAAGAGCAGACCCAGAAAGACTGAGTAAGTTGTTCAAAGCCATAAGAGGCAGAGCCAGGATTAGATCCCACTGAGTTCTACTATATGTTTCTGTCTCCTTGACTGAAGGTTCCAGGAGGACAAGGACTCTGTCCCTAAACAGAGAAGGGAGGGAGTAGATAGTCAATGACTGCATGGACAGAGGATGGTGAGGGGCTTGGGAGAAGGGAGGAGGGCCCTGCAGCAGTGGGCAGGGGACGGGGTTTCCTCACTTGTGGGACTTCTTGGTGTTGGCCCCATCAGGGCCCTCGCCACAGTCATAGGCCTGGATGGTGAAGGTGTGCTCCTTCTGGGCCTCGCAGTCCACTGGCTCCTTGGCCCGGATCAACCCTTCTCCTGTTGCCTTGTCCAGGATCACAGCCTCAAAGGGCACACCAGACCCATGGAGCCGGAAGCCACAGATCTCACCTGACCCAGGATGGAAGGAAGGGTGAGGTTCATGCACCACCTCCAGCACCTCCTTCTGGCCTCAGCCTCCCCATCCAGGGTTCCTGCTTCACCTCACCTCCCAAACCCCTTCCCTTTCTTTCTGCACGTGAAAGTAATAATTTTCAAGCATACAGCTCCAATGCCAGGTTTCTGAGCAGCAGCTTCTCAGAACCATCAGGTCTGAGAGCTGGCAACCTTGTGTTTTTGCCCTTGTCTGCCCATGTCCTTCTCTCTGACGCCCTTTTCTCAACCACCAGCTTCAATGTAGTCCATTCAGCCCCTTGAGCCTACTTCTTCCACTTTCCAAGCCTCTTCCCCACTTCTTCATTGCTCATTCAAATACTTTTCTCTGTCCCACCCACCTTACCATCCACCAACCTCAATTACCTGCATAGCGCAAGGGAGCATCCTTGTCCAAGGCGAAGAGTGGTGGGTTCAGCAGGACTGTGTTGTCATTCTCCATGACGATGCCCTGGTATTCCGCCTCGATCCATGGCTTGTGCTTATTGGCTGACATCCCCCAGGGAGAGGAGAGGAAGTGCCTGTGAGCAGGGCCCTCCACTCCCACACAACTCTAGTTGACCCAGACAAACTCATAGTCCAGTAACGCCGTCCTCCCCACACCCGCAGAAGCACCTACTGGAGGAAGAACTGAGGTCAAGAAATCAGCTGTTAAAGAAATCAGAGGGTCTGAGGAAGGTCACTCCCTTTTTCTATGGTAGGATAGAATGTTTCCGTGGCAACAGACTGCCCTGGGGAGAGGGGGATTCCTATCTCCCCTGGGAAACATGGTCATAGGGTAGAGAATTTTCTTTAGGGATTTCAAGTGCTGGGGAATGAAGACTAGGGATTTAGGAGCAATGATAGGCCATCAGAAGGCCTTGGGAAAGGGAAGGGATAGAGTAAGGGCAGAGTTGAGATTAGGAAAAGATCTAGAAGTTTCCTTATTGTTATCCTCTCCACCACCAGCAGCACTACTCCATTTCAATCCTGATCCCTTCACTCTGTACTTCGCCCAGCCAAGACCCAACCTAAGGCCATTCTCCTAGAGTAAAGGCAAGAGGAAAAATGAGAGAAGAGAAAAATATATAGGACAGAGGGAGGGGGCATAGAAGGGCAGGGATGGAGCAGAGGAATCAATGCCAAATAACTGGACCCGGCAGAGCCAACATCCTAAGGGATTATCGAGCTGGCCTAGAAACACGACAAATCCCCTTCCTGCTTTTCACCCCCACAGCCGAGAGAACACGCTCATCATAACCAGCACATCTCTATGTCCCCTCACCAAGGCCACCAAACCCCAAACTCCCTGAACCCCATGTTTTATACAGACTCATAATTAAGTCCCAATTCTTGCCTACCCCACCCCACTCCCTTTCAACCACCAGCCAATTATTGATTGATGTGGGACTCACTCAGCCTCTCGATCTCCCCATCTCCTACCAGACTCAGCCCGACTGTGTCTCCTCCCAGGATGAGTCTCCTGCTAGCCTAGTAAGAGGCTGTGTGGAAGGCACAGCGTGTTCCCTTTCCCTTCTATGTCACCCCTAACTCAACCTCCATTGCCGCTCTATCTAATCTCATCATGCCGACGCCAAGGCTCCCAAAGCACATTCACATTGGCCCATCGGTGGGACATGAGCAGAGGAACACATCATCCAAAAGGATGTCGCCAAGGGAAACTGGTCCCCCACTATGTCACACCGAGCCATAAATCCTGATTTCCATTCTCTCCTCTAACACCACCCCCAAGAGCCTTCTGGTATCCGAAAGTCTGCCTTTCTGGCTGATGACCACCATCACCCCTCTCTCTAGTGGGAGAGGAGAAAGCCTCAAGATGGTGCTCAGAAGGCAGCACAGGAAGTGGCAGGAGGCTAAGAGGCCAGGCTTGAGGTTTCAGGGGAGATGCACAGCAAGGCCAGTGCTGGGCACCCCCTGCACACCTCACCCCTGACTCTGCTCCTCTCCTCTTGACCCTTGACTCCTTCCTTGTGCCCATTTTCTTTCACTCACTCTTAGGCTCCCTGTCTCCTCCTTCCTTGACTCTCTTCCTCCCACTCCTCTCATCTGTTCTTCCTGATTTCCCTTTCATTCCTCTTATTTGTTTTTGGTTTTTTTTTTTTTTTGGCCTCCACCTTTACCTTTTTCCAGCCCCTTCTTATCCTCCTCCCACACCTCATCTCCCTTCTCTTTCTCAGCTTTCCCTTTCACCACTCATTGAGCTCCCCCCACACACCCACTTCTGCCCTTTCCTGCCTTTCTCCACCTACCTGAGTCCTCTTCCCCCACCCCCTCCCTCACTTCCTCCCTCTTGGTCCCTCTGACGGCCTCACCCAGCTGAATTTATCTGCTTTCTGCCAGAGAGGGCAGCTCTGGTAACCCACAGCCCAGCTGCATGCAGGCATAAGGGTATGGATGCAGAGGAACACGCCAAAACATACGTGCTCCGAATCGCTGAGCTACAAGGAACAGTTCCTCCCCAGGAAGGGATGGAGATGAACCAGATGGATCTGCCACACAACCTTAGTGCAGGCACATACCAGTAAAAATGGAGAGACCCAGGGATGTGTATCATCCCTCAGGGCAAGTCCTTCTAAGACCTGAGATATCTCCAGCAGGGAGCAATTGGGGGAGGGGGCGACAGAGATCCCAGGATGGGAATGGTGACCAAATGGGAGCAAAAGCAGCACATGGGTAGAGATGGACCAGACAGGAGGATGTGGCAAGGGGTGTTCGGAGGAGAGGAGAAGTGACATGTCTGAGAAAACAGATAAGAAGGGGGATGGTCGGAAAAACACACCTATCATGTGCCAGAGAGCCTCAATTGCTCCTGCTCACCCCTACCCCACATTGCTCTGTCTGATACTCCTCTTTCGGCGCCCCCATCCCGCACTTCACTCACCTTTGTTACAGGAGCTGCAGGGGAGTAGGGAGGCCAGCAAAAGCGGCAGCAGCAAGAGGGTCATGGTTCGGTGTCGTGTGGGGCAGGGCAGGGCCAGGCGATTGCTCTCCCCTGGGAGCCTGAAGCCGGTTTATTCCACCCTGGGGGTGGGGATGCAAGGGCTCTTCAAGGATGCGAGGGTAGGGAGCCGGCAGCAGGGCAGAGGCAAAAGGAGCCTGCTGCCCACACTAGTCCATAGGGCAGACCTGGGCAGACCCCAACCTGGATGGTTGAGGTGAGGGACTAGCTGTGGTTTCTCGTTCGCTCACCAGCCGGGCGTCCTCGCTCTCTCTCATTCCCACCCCATCCCCTCTACTGCAGGATGACGTCAGCACAGCCAGGCGGGGATTGATGGGGCCTCGGGCCAATTGAATGACTGGGGGTGCCAGGTGCTGCAGGGCGGGGAGGGAACCAATGGGACTGGGGAGGTGGGGTGGGAGAACACGTTAGGGCTTTTTCTTCGGATTGCAATTTGTGGGACCAAGGGAATTGCGGGGGCTAGGGAGGAAGCTGGAAAGCCGTTAGAGGGGGTAGGAAATGGACATTGGGAGAATCGAGAAGCTAGAAGCCCGGTGATGGGGAAGGGAGACGTCAGTGGAGACCTGAGGGAGTCAGTATCCACGTCACCCCCACCCCCGGCTCTGCGTTAACCTCTTTACACAGAGGATTCCGTCAGCGAGTCCCTGCTGCGTGCCTCCTGGGAACCGAGAAGTGAAACCCAGAGCCTGAACCCGAGCGATCCTAGCATTTCAGTTCCCAGCCCCAGGTCTCTCCGAGGAAACCATGGGACGGACAGAAGGGTGGTAGAGAGAGCTCTGGGGCTAGAGGAAAAGTGAGATGTGTGTGTGTGTGTGTGTGTGTGTGTGTGTGTGTGTGTGTGTGTGTGTGTCTTGGGATAGCTCACCAGCAGGTGGAATTTTTCCCACTGTCTACGGTCCTGCCCTCCCTCTCCCCGAATTTCCCACCTTAAACCATGATTAACCAGCCCAGTTGATTCTGAAGCCAGGGAAGTTGGTAGGTTTGAGAGACAGGGGCAGAACACACAATGACTTAGGCACACCTTCCCCCACTGTGGGAATACTGGTAAGCATGTGCTGTCCAAGGGCTGGGGACTGGGGCTGATGGCATCATCAGTGACTCCAGAGGGAGAAGGAAACCCCTGGATCCCAAAATGTAAAATTCTTCAGAATAGCCAAACAAACTCTCCCCTCACCTTCTGCTCTGGATTTTGAAACTTGACACCTCATCAGGCTGCTGACGACCCCCCCCCCTTCCCTGTTTTGTTCCTGGGAAGAGCAGTTTTGCCATCTCTCTCCTCATGGCCTTATAGGACAAAAAGGCTGGAATGCCAGAGTTGGGGCCCCACCTCAGTCAAGTTGCCTGGAGGAACTGTGGGGGCCCGTGCTATAGGATTTTCTTCAGTTTGGCTCCTGGACAGCCAGTTGGCTGTCCCCCTTCTTTTCCTACCTTCTCCCTCTCATACCTGTAAGGATCCCTCACCCAGTCCAGGGACCTCAGAATATTGTTAGAACTCATGTCTCCCTGAGTGAGCTAGAAAGAGTCTCCACTCCACACAGCAAGACTAGCTCCCTTGCAGGAGAGACAACCCCTCAGGGGCTGGAAATCGGCTGGAAGCCAAAATTGACCTTCAGAAAGGCTTAAGTCTTGAATGACTGACAGCCCCAGATCCTGCTCCTGGTTCCTTCCTCAGGAAAAGCACACAACCTTGCCAAGTCCCTGCCCCTCTCTCAGGCGGCAGGCACCACCCCGGACTCATCATAGGCGGAGGGAGGAAGATGGTAGGAACTCTTATTGCAACAGGGCCCCAGCTCTATAAAAACCCTGGTAAGCATAGACCTTTACACAAGCCTGTGTGAGCTGAAGGCCTGCATGGAGTCTCACAGCCCCACCTACCAGACCACATCCTTCCCTCTTCACGCTGTCTCCTATATTCTCCTGAAATCTTGATCTCCATCTTGGCCAGCCTGGACAATGCCTCCCAATCTCACCGGCTACTACTGCTTTGTCTCGCAGAAGAATATGGAGGACTACCTTCAAGCACTAAGTAATGGCCTTACCCCTCTCGGATCCCTTTCACTACCCTTTTCCCTCTCCCTTCCTGCCTCTCCATCTCGTTGAGAAGGGGGAATGCTGGGGTTGGACTGTGTGGAGAGTCTCAGGAGCTGACACCTGAGTTAAGATCCATCTCTAGGCAGGAGCACTGCTAGGAGGGAGTAAATCCACAGTGTAGACCCAGATGAGGGAAAGCTCACAGCCCCAAGGTGCTGCTGCAGGTGGGGGGAGCCCCTGGCTGGCTGGTTAAGAGGATGCCTGCTAAGAGATTACCCCCACAGACATCAACATGGCTTTGCGGAAGATAGTGCTGCTGCTCAAGCCAGACAAGGAGATTGACCATCAGGGCAACCACATGACAGTGAAGACCCTCAGCACCTTCCGCAACTACATTGTAGAATTCGAAGTGGGAGTTGAGTTTGAGGAGGACCTAAGTGTGGTGGATGGACGAAAATGCCAGGTACCTTTCCTCAAGTTTGTGGGAGGGGATGTGAATGAGCAGGTCGGTGTCTCTTAACAATAGGGGACAAAATAAAGTGACCTCACCCAGCCAGAACCGGGAAGAAATGACCTCCTGGCTCCTGGCGCCCTCCCCTCTTCCCCTGCCCTCTCTTATCACCAGCCAAAAGGATAAAAATAGGGTCAACCTCAAGCTATTGAGCAAACATTTGCTTACCCTATAGCCATTGACCCTGTTGGTCACCACAGAGGCCCTTTTCCCTTAGCCTCTGTAACCCCACTCACCTGCATTTCTTTCTGCTTCTTACATGTTTATTGTGTTCTCCTTTGCAGACCCTAGTTCTTCTATTGATTTCTTAAACTGGAATTTTCCCCAGTATTTTGTTCTTGACTTCCTCTTGTCTATACACCATCCATGAGCCCAATTGTACACACCCATGCGTTCAGCTACCATCTGTAGGCTGCTCTTGATGGTATTGTCCAGCCAGAGCTACCTCCTGAGCTCCAGGGTGAAGTTTTCAACTGCTTGCAAAATGCTTGCCCCAAGGTCAAACCCAGATCATTATCTTCCCCGCCCAAACCTATTCCTGCTTTCAGTATTTACTGTCTCCATTAATGGTAATAACCAGCAGAACCAGAAACCTGGGAGCTGAGGTCAATGTCTTGTGTCTCCTTACTTCTCTGCTCCCAACACATGGGCGCATGCACACACACTCACGTGCACACACGCGTGTGAGCACACACATGCACGCATGCATGCATGAATGAGTATACCATATCTAATTGGTCAAGAAGTCATTGTAACTTTTCTGTATTGCCCAGTATATTAACCACCTGCCATATATAGCTATTGGAACACTTGAAAGGTAACTAATCCAATATGTAACAAGTCTGTAGTAATTATAAAATATATACTAGATTTTTCAAGGCAATACAAGAAAAAATAATGTAAAACATCTCAGATATTTATATATTAATTACATGCTGAAATTGTAATATTTTGGACAACTTAGGTTAAACAAAAATATCTTATTAAAATTAATTTTGCCAGTTGCTTTTTACTCTTCTAATGTGGCTGCTAGAAATCATTCAATTATATACATGGCTTGCAATTAAGACCCATTATATTTCTATTGAACATTGCTGTTCCACATGGCTCTCATCTATTCTTTCTGAGCCTTTCTCACTATCATCATCTTAATTCCGGCCTTCGTTTCTCACTTGGTGCCCAAAATGAGCCTTCAGACTTAACCTTTCTCCAATCCACTCTGCATAGTGTAGCTGCAAGTATCTATCTATCTATCTATCCTATAAAAGTGAGCTCATCACTCCTGGACTTAAACCTTTTCAGTGACAATCTACTACACTCAAGATAAGGTCCCTATGCTTCACAGGGCACACCAGGGTCTTTCCCACATACACACTAGGTTAGGGCCCCTCAGAATTATTTACTCTTCTTTCTTACCTCTATGCTGTTTCTTTCCTTTCTAGAAATTTCCTATTATCTACAATTTGATTAACTCCTCCCTTCTGTGAACACTGGCTCTTCTCACTCCCATCCCCCACAGTCTTGCCTGGTCTCACTGATATCTATTTACTGTTCTATCTGATCAAGATTCTGAGCTCTTTGTTTAGCAGGACCTATTCCGTGTGAGTCCTCAATAAATATTCATTGCAATGGCCAAGCCTGCCCAGTTCTGGGTCAGGGGGCTTGATCCTTCATTCTCAGGGACACTTCAGCTGTTCTTGAAACTGAAAATCAGGAGGAAAGAGATTCCCTGGTGGGATTCCCAAACAATCTCTCTTCTTTCTTAGAGGCCCCTCCAAAAGTATTCAGAGGATAAGTCTCTGTTCTTGGTCACTCACTCCCCGATCTCACCCCAGTTATCCTGCTCCTTCCCTGCTCTGCCCCACTGTAGACAAACTGTGGGTCCCCCTCAGTGGCCTTTAGGAGTTGGGGAGGGGAGTCCTGCTAAATCAGAGCAGCCTTCTCACTCAGAATGAAGCATCTGGAGCAAGACAGTATCTGCTGTGGTGTGAAAGGGGGCCACCGAACCAAAGTGAGCTGGGTGCATTTTGGAGATCCTGCCTCTCAGTCTCCCTTTACTCTTGCCTTCCCTTTAGACCATAGTCACCTGGGAGGAGGAGCAGCTGGTCTGTGTGCAAAAAGGAGAGGTGCCCAACCGAGGCTGGAAACACTGGCTGGAGGGAGAGAACTTGTACCTGGTAAGCCGGGTGAGGGCTGGGTAAGGGAACCCAAGTGAGCACGTTTGGAAGAGGGGCCTCCAGCTAGGATTCACTCCTTTGCCCAAGTCAGATAAGTCTACTTCTCTACAGCCTGCCCCCTTTCCAAGGAAGGCAACCAAGGAAGGGAAACAAAAGCACAAGGAGAAGTGGAAAGAGGAAGAAATAGAGAGGCTATGGTGGGTCCTGGCTAGAAGTCAAGTGAATGTCCATAACTCATAACTGAAGAGATGGAAACTTCGCCATTCCACATTCCCTGACCTGGCTACCTTCCTTCCCCTGGGGTGAAAAGTTGAGGGTCTGGAACAATGATACAATTCCCCATATGTCAAATGTTCTAGTTGATGTTTCCTGAGGGTGTAAATAGAAGTCAGGGGCCTTATGAAAGGAGCTCCAGCTGGCAGGAACCTTCTCTCTCCTCATCGTTCCTATTCTATCCCCAGGAACTGACTGCGAGGGATGCAGTGTGTGAGCAGGTCTTCAGGAAGGTCAAGTAGCCAGAGAGAAACTGAGGGCTGCTCCAGATGGCGCCAGTCCCCAGACTCCGCTTGCTTGTTGTGCCCCTTCAGACCCAGATTGTCCCAGATCAGCAGTTCCTTTCTCAGCCTACTTAATCTTCCTCTGGGCCCCTCCTCAACCTACCCCATGTTAATCTATAACTTACAGCCCCCAAGGCCAAAGTTCTTTCTTTATCACACTCCACTGCCCAATAGTGACCACATATCCAATTCAAGGTCTGGCCTCCAAGATAAAAGAAACAGCCAAGGGGAAGGGGCCCTTGAAAATAACCAGTCTCAACTCTCTTTAGTTCATTTGGCCTCTCATTTTCCATCTAAGAAAAAAAAACTAAGCTTTGAGTATTTGAGAGTTAATGAAAACTCTTTCCCAGTGGACTTTTTGGAGAACTGTGACTGGGGTTCAAGAATTTAAACAGGAGCTACTGGGAGAGTCTTTTTGTCCATTTCCTTGTCCTTTTTCTAGAGAAAGCCTCAAATGCTCAACAGAACCAGTCTCGCCCATACAGAGTTCAGTTTACCAAACTCTGAATGCATCCTGGCTATCTTAAACTTTCATTCCACATGCTGGGAAAGAAGTGGGGGACTGGGCGAGACCTGCTTCCAGTACTGGGGACAATGAGAAGCTTCTAAATAGTGGCCTGGCCTCCATATCTGCTTTGAGAAGGACAGGCAGCAAGAAGACCAGAAAAGTCAGAAAAGGGAAGCAAATGGCGGATCCAAGGCCAAGGGCTAGAAAGATGAGAGCCATGGGGGTGTGAAGGCAAGAGTGGGGAGAACACCAACAGGCCTGGCTATAGGGACCCTCTGCTTAAAGGCCAGCAAGGCTGGGGGAAAAGGATAAAGGGGAGAACCGAGGATAGCAAGGCCCCTCCCTTAGGGTCCAGAATCACTGAATCACTGCCCTGGAAAAACCATTCCAAAGGGTAAGGCCTGCTTGGGGTCAAGGCCAGCACCTCCCTAACTCCAGCTGCCTCGGTTCTTTCAGAATAAAAGTCCTGTGGCACAAGAGGACTCAGTGTGGGGTGGGGATGGAGCCTGCATGGGGTAGGGAGTGGGGATTGCTGGAAAGTCCCTGGCCTGTGCTCATTAGATGAACATTCCCACCCCCTCTGTCTGCAATAGCTGGGCCCCCTACACATTCAGGACAGTCACTGGTGCTTTGGCCAAGAAGAACTAAGCTTGCAACTCTGCCCCTACCACACACCCTGGAATGTATTGGGAAAGAACAGGAAAAGAACTCAGAGTAGAACTGAATAGCTTATTCCCTACCCAGCCTCTCTGCAAATGACCCCAGCAGATTGGGAGTAGGAAGTCCTCCTCTCAGCAAAGCTGCCCAGGAGAAGATCTGAGGGTTGGGTCCTTCTTGTCCCTTTCCAAGATATAGAGAAGCTGAAGGATAGTGCTCCTTGCATATTCACACATTGCCTAAGTCACCAGGTGAACACAAGCCTCTTTTCACAAGACTGTCCTCTGTGTCATTCATGTCAGTTCAATGCCCTCCACTGGAGTCTTACCAGAGAGCTTGATCCAAAAGCTTGGAGGTCTCCATGGTGACTATCAGGCCCAAGTGAAAGCAGCCTCGATTCCCCAAAACTCCTGTGGACGTGAGCATCCACACCACCCACACTGCAGGAGCATCCACAGCACACCACACCTCCAGGATCAGAATCCAGCAAAAGGCCCAAAGACCTCCAAAGGAACACAAGCAACCAGAAGAGGACTAAGCAGCTTCAGAAGCATCTGCAAGGGAGTGGGAGCCTGGAAGAGATTGTGCAGAGGCATCTGCAAGAGACTGTGAAGAGCTCTGGCTGCTGTTTCCCCTGTGGGCAGCAGGGGGTGCTGCTCACTACAGTGGGAGCCAGAGATCCAAGTTCCTTCCTCCCTCCTCTGCCACCTTCTGGGATATTCCACTCCTCACTAGACACACATATACACGCGCGCACACACACACACACACACACACACGCACCCACGCATGCATGCACGCACACCAATTCCAAATCCGCAGACCCACCCTGACAAGACCCGTAACCTCATTTAAAACAGGCCGTTCCACTCATCCTCAGATGGCAGTGATGGTGAACAGGGACACGAACGTACGAGTGAAGAAGACAAGGGAGGAAGCAATAGCCAGAGATGGATGGGTGGGTCCCAAGGTGGATTTCACCACAGTCCTTCCAGGGGCACACAAAGCTGTGGGTCTCAGAACTGACTTTGACTTATTTGACCAGAGTCTTAGACCTCAGGGAGACAATCAGGAATTCAAGATATTTATTCCCATGTGAGATGGAATAACTTCACCCCTCTAAGCCAGCCCCATGCCAGGCCCAGATAGCACTGCATGGTTACCAACAACCTTCTAGCCTAAATGCCAAGTGATCCTTGAGATCAGTCCAGATCCCTCTGCTCAGAAGAGACTGGCCAACAGGAGGGCAGGACCAGGTGTATGCCCTCTGAAGCAGAGGCCCACGTGCTGCCCAAGGACTCAGGATCCACGCTCTGGGAGGGGGCCCAAGAGGAGGCAGGAGTGGCAAAGTATATCCGTGCACCCCTTCCTGGCTGTCCCCCTCTCTCCTCATCCCACATGCCCAGACCTGTGTGGTAAAAAGGCAGCTCAGGCAGAAGCAGGAAATCTCTCAACCCTAAAGTACAAAGGCCGTCCTAGCCAGAAGCCACTGCAAACCCTAGGATCCCAAAAGAGAGCACAGGCCTGTCCACACTGTTCCCTTTTCTCCACCCGAATGTTACCTCTTCAGAGGCAAAAACCCCATCTGGTCCTGGTTTAAATACCCAAAAGTCAGTAAGAGGACTGCATTCCTGATGTGGCTGAGGGTGAAGACAAGGGTTGGGGCTGCCCCTGGCTATGGCCTGCTCCTCCCCTCCCACCCCTTCCTCAGGCTGTCCTTCCTCTTCCTAAGTTCTAAGTGAGCTGCTGCTCCTGCCCAGCCCAGGGACCACCTCCAATACCCCCACAAAAGTCTCTGGGATGTCTCTCCCAACTTCCCCTCACCATAACTCCCTCAACCATAACAGTACCCATGCCATCAGGGTCCTTGGCCACTGACCTGGAGCCACCCCAGGGCTGTGACATGATTATGGACAGCTGAGGATAGAGGAGAATTTGCAGGAACAGCAGGGGATGAAAGAGTAATGTGAAAAGGTGAGGGGGCCTGATGAGCAAATCAAGAGGCTCTGTACAGGTCTCTGATGTAGCTGACCTGGGTTTGCATGAGGAACAGAAAGAAACAAAGATGGTAGCCAAAGCCTCTGAGGCCCAGGTATAAGCAGTGGCCCTGCCCGGCCCAAGGCCAGAACCAGCACCCACCAGGCCCTCCTCCTCTTCCTTTATATCTCAGTCAACGAACTGGCTCTAGGCTGGCTCTGTGGGCACTTAGACTCCACACTGAATACTGACCCTCACCAGAAGCCATTTAGGTTCCATAGACATAAAATGGAGCTGACCTTCCACACTTAACCTTCCAGCAAGAACAAGAAGATCTCTGTTTTCTCAAGGACTTCCTAACCCAACATCTATCTAGAAGTGAGCCTCCCTCACCCACACCCAGTGCCAAGTCTCACTTCCCACTGCCCTCACTTTTGTCTTGGCCACTAGGAAGAGGGGAAGCCCTAAGAGCCTCCATTCTATCCCCAGAGGGCAGTGCACAAGCTGAGGGTCATCGGCATAGCCAGGACATTGAGTTTATGGATAAACCACTTGCCTCAGAGGCTCTAGGTTCTCTAACCCCTGGGGCCACGGACCAGTTCCGGTTTATGGCCTGTTAAGAACTGGACCACAGCCGGAGGTGACCACCCAGCGAGCAAGCGAAACTTCATCTGGATTTGTGGCCACTCCTCAGTGCTAGCATCACCACCTCAGCTCCACCTCAGATCATCAGGCATTGAATTCTCCTAGGAACACCAGTCCCTGGTGCCAAAAAGGTTTGGGACCGCTGCTCTAGATGAACCTAAAATGGCACCCATAATTGAGAGGAAGTGGTCAGGTGAGCAGGCTCTGATATCGGACTTCCACCTCTTACTAGCAGTGTAAGGATATACAAGCCACTAACCTTTAGTAAACAAGCAACATTTGGTTGTACAAGGCAATAACAGGGGTACTTCCTTCTAGGAATTTTGTGAAATCACTCAGCATAGTACTTGGAGTAGAGTAAGCACTGGTAAAGTTTAGCTGTTATTATTATTTATTTTTATTACCTCCTACTTCTTAACTTGATAATTGAAATTCTCTTAACTGGAAGGAAAGCCTTGTATTTTACACTTAAGGATAAGGCATCACTGTCCATGCCCCTGAGGTTACATGGTGGCTTATATTTATACCAAAGTGTAGGTGACTGATACCAGAGATTTAGAGACAGGATAGCCCTTCCCTTGGCTGTCCAGACAGGTAAAACATCTGGAGGTAATGGGGATGACAGGGAGCTGTTGCTTCCCCCCAGGGCTCCAGAACCAGAATCTCTCACTGTATCCCGCAGCCTCCTCCTTACCATGAAGGCAAGTGCTCTGTCCCAGCATCTGGAAGGCTACTTTTGCTTCTGCCAGCCAGGCTACATTGCAAAGCAACAGTTACCCTTGCCTTCCCACCAGCGAGAGAAGGCTTCAGCGAGGGGGAAAGGGAGCTGATGATGGTAGGACAGCTGCCCCACCCCTGACTGCAGAGTCAGCTGTACACAGAGCCATCAGGACCCCCTACCCCCAGAGTCCCTCTTGGGCTTCTCCCCTATAAAGCACACAAAGGGAACTAAAAACCCGTTCAACGGGCCCGGACCCCTATGGAAGGGCGTTTCAGGCCCCTGGTTCCTCCAGTCATCAGCTGCAGGTGCAGCCACTTTCCCTTGACCCCTGGACCTCTCCTGGCTCCTTCCCTTTCTTCGCCATGGATGCCCAAACCAGCCCTACGGTTTTTCTCATGTTTCCTCCTGCCCCTGAGCCCCTGCAGCATGTCCCCTGTCATCTTTCTACCCTGCCGAACCTCCAGTGACCCCTCTGTGCCTCAGTTTGGGCCTCGCCGGCACCCACTACCTGGCAGACGAGCCAAGACGTCTTGCTGGAGGGTCAACTTGTCAATTCAAGTGCCAACTGCACAGTTTTCCTTCCACATGAAGTGTGTGGCCCTCATGAGTCCATCTTGTACCCATCTCTTCTACGAACAGTGTGAGGGGAGACGGACGTGTATTGTTGGTGTGGCCTTTCAGGCCATCGATCTGGAAGAGTGCTGAGATCCAGCACCTTCTGTGTAACAATAGCCGTGAGTATTCGCGGACGTAGGAAGGCAGGCAAGGCGGCTAAGAACACTGTTTGAGGAGTCACTATCACTGCCTCACTGTGTGATCCTGAGCAAATTATTTCTTTCTGTGTGACTTTGTTTTCTCACAGGACCGGTCTGGTCAGCCTTGATGTCCATGACTGACCAACTAGCTTGCACTTCACCCTTCTTGTTCATTCCTCTCTCCTTTCTGGCTATTTTAAGAAAATCCTGGCACTCCATCCTTGATCCAGCCGTAAGGACACTATCGTCATCCTTAATATAACTAAAGCCTATCTTGTCAGGTCCCCAGTGGAGGGAGAGCTCCAACATGGGAAGGGGCAGCAAGCTCACACCTCCCCAATTCTCCAGGTGCCCCCTCCCCTGACCCCCACTCACCCCCTGCCACTCACCACCTCATTCTCCTCCCCACCCCATTCTCCTCCCACCTCTTCTTTCTTTCCCAATAGCACAGATGAAATAAGGGCACACCGTTTAAATACCAGTTTGTTAAAGTCTTGCAGAAAACAAAGGGAACTAAAACAGAGAGTGACACACAAGTCCATGGTCTGAGGTACAAACGCAGCCTCACCCACAAGCTCCTCATGTGGAAGGCAGGGATGGCGCAGCACACGGCCAAACCGCCTCGCCAAACCGTCTCGCCGTTAGCAAGCAAGGCACATACACAGTATGTTTAAAGAGTCCTTTACTGAAGGACTTGACTCCAGGCTTGACAATCCACACAAAGCCCCCAGAGTGGTGCATTTGGAGCTGGAACCTCCAGCCTCTGAACTTGCTTTTGGACAACCTGCTGGTGTGGGATCACAGTCCTAGATTCTCAGGAATCACAGGATAGCTACCCTCCCCCAGGCTGGAAAGGGTGTTCTGTCTGGGGCTTCTCCTTCCTGCCCATCCCCTCTCCTTTTCAATCGCTTTTTGGTCCTTTTTAACCCTTTCCTATCCTTTCAAAGTCCCACTTTCTCTTGTGGTTGGTCCCCTGTAGGTCATTTTTTGATCTGTGCAGTCCTGATAGGGACAGGTGAAGGGATCCTTCAGATCTTAAGATAGAGGAGGAGAGGGCCAGAGTTTTCGAGGGCACTGTGGCTTTAGGTTAATGCATCTGAAATTAGGTAAGCCCAAATAACATCATGCTAACTGATCTGTATTTATTATACTAAAATAATATGTCTGTTTCTGTGATAGCCAGTCTCCAGGATGGCCCCAGTGATTCCTGCTTCCTGGCACTCCCATCCACGTGTCGTCCCCCTACCATGTTGTGTCAGGGTTGGTCCTGACAGCAGGACGTCAATCTTAGCAGTAGAATATGGCAGAAGAATTACTATATCACTTTCAAGGCTAGATTACAAAAGACACTTTAGATTTTCTGTACAGTGTGGTGCCTATAGCTAAAATACTCTATTGTACAGCTAAAGTTTTGTTAAGAGTGTAGATCTCATGTTAAGTATTCTGATCACAATAAAATTAAAATGTTTTTAAAAAGACATTTTGGCCTCAGCCTTGCTCTTTCTACCTTAGATTACTCTGGAGAAAGCCAGCTGCCATGTCACCAGGACACTCAGGTTTCCTATGAAGAGGGCCATGTGTCAAGGAACTGAGGCCTCCTGCCCACAGCTGCGTGAGTGAGCCATCTTGGAAGCAGACCCTTAAACCTCAGTCAGACCTTCAGATGACAGAGCCCTGACAGACTCCTTGATTGAAGCCTTCTGAAAGACCGTGAGCCAAAATCACCCATCTCAGCTGCTTCTAGATTCCTAACCCTCAGAAACTATGTAAAATGAAACATTTGTTGTTATAAACTCCTGGGCATGCAGGTGATCTATTACACAACAGACAACTAACACATGTTCTAAACCTTTAATGTCATCACAAATGACTCTCCTCCTAGCCTTAATTTTTGCCAAGTTGGCAAAAGGATGAGCAATGGGTGACTCAGGGCAGTAAAAATCTGACCAACCACAAAACAGTGTGGCTGGACACTCAGTGTCATAGACCCTTCTGCCCCAGCCCTAACCCAGGCACAAGCTGAGCACCTAGCACCAGGGGCTACATCTAAGCATCTGCCCCTCTGGAATTCTAAAGTCCAGAGATAGGCAAGTGTCCCCTTTCTTTCCTCTTTAAGGTAAAACGGAGGCAGAAGGAAAACCTCCCTAGTCTGGACCTGCCCCATCCACACTGGGTTTTTCTCATGCGGGACAGCAGGTGGCAGTGCCAACAGGCATTTCAAAGACAAAAGCAAAATAAAAATTTAAACTCAAATGTGTTCATGCATTCCCTGCACTCATACCCATGTACTTCCTCTGCTTTCCCTCCATCCCCCACAAACACAGTTTTGAATACTTTCTCCTCTCCCTCCTTCTGCCCTTTGCCTTTCGCAGTTAATGAGAAATAAAATTCAATGGACCCAAAAGCAGGCTCAGAAGGTGTGAGAACTAGAGAGAAAGGGGAGAGTTGAGAGCAGGACATCAATTTGTCTTTAGACATAAGCTTCCCAAGGTTAAAAAGATCCTACCTGACCTAAGCTTATAACCAAGGACCAAAAGTTCTTCCTCTTTAATCACACAGCTTAAATATGCTATGGGAGCCAGGGTCCAACACCATCTTCAGGGTCCACGACCTCATCCTGCTAATCTTATCTGACTTAGAAGGGGCCATCTTGTCATGATTATTATTTTAAACAATTTATTATTATTAAAGTAATTTAATAACATTCTGAAATTTTACTAAACAAAGAAACATTTCTTAAATTTCCCATGGCCCTATACTTCAATACAGTCACAGTTATTTTATATCATTCTGATGTTTTCTATTTCTATAAATAGTGTACTTAAGTTTTGTAGCTCATTTCCTTTATTTCCTTTTTTCAGTCCTCTTACCTATATTTGGGGACCCACAAATAGAGCAGATGTGGCCTTGGTTCTTTAGGGGCTCACATTTAGCTAAGTGAAAAGGGAGCAAAATAGATTATTGAAGAGCTAGAAATAAACAGCTGTCCAAGCCTGCCTGGAACTGAACCAGATTTCAGGATCGAAGCTCCATGTCCCAAGAAACCCCGCAGTCCCAGACAAACCCCTCAGTCTCAGACGCTTACTAATAGGTCAACCTTTTAGAAACAAGTTGCCACAAATTAAACCAGTTTAGAGTTCAGAATTCCATTTTGATTTATATATTGACCCTTAGCTATACCTCTTTGCCTTTTTCATTTTTTTGGTAGTCACTCTAGGGCAACTATTCTCAAATTTTAGACCCTTAAACATTTATTGAGAAAGCAAAAGAGCCTTTGTTTATGTAGGTTATAACTATTCAGTCACTGTACCAGAAATTAAAATTGAGAAAATTTTAAAACACAAAGATACACAAGCACACGTTCTGTTAGTTGTCAAGGGATAATGTCACACCTCACCTAGCCTCTGGTCACCCCCGATACACTCATGAGAGAGAGAGAAAATAGCAAATAACATCTTAGTATTGTTATGAAATAGTTTTGGACTCATAACTGCCCTAGAAGAATCTCAGGGACCCCCAAAGCTCCCCAGACCACAGGTAGAAAACCACTGCTCTGGAGAGAACTGCATCCCTCATTTCTGAGTCTTCTTAGACTTAATATTGCATGAAGAAACATGGTATGAGTCCCTTTCTCACCCTTTATGCTACAGTTTTCATGCATATCTACATTGTTATAAACCCAGCAATATAGTTATAATTTTTGCTTTAAACAGGCATGTGTGTATATTAAAGACATTAAAAAGAAAAATACATATTATATTTACCTACAAATTTACCACTTCTCTTTCTCCATCCTGGGGCTCTGTTGCTCCATCTTTGTTCCATCTGGATTCCTTCTTCAGCCTAAAGAACTTTAGCATCTTTCATAGTGCAGGTCTGCTGACAGCAAATTCTTGAAGTTTTCTTTTTATATAAGGATGGTTTTATTTTATCTCATCCTTGAAGAATATTTTCACTGGAAAAAGCAACTTTGAGTTGACGATTTTTTTTTCTTTCAGCATTTTAAAGATATCGTTCTACTGCCTTCTGGTATGTATTGTTTTTTAGGAGAAAGCAGTGACATTGAAAATGTTCTGTGCCCTTTTTCTCTGGATGCTTTCAAGATTTTCTTTTTATCTTTAGTTTTTAGCAGTGTGACTGCAATGTGCCCATGTGTGCATTCTTGTTATTTTTCAATTCTGCTTTGAGTTTACCAAGCTTCTTAAACCTGAAGATCAAGATAGCTTTCTCAAAAGCTAGGAAATTTCCAGCCATTATTCTTTGAATATTTTTTCTGCCTCATTCTCTCCTCTCCTCCTGGGACTCCAAGAACACATATATTAGAGTTTTTTATATTTTCTCACAGATCCGTGAGTTTCTGCTCACTTAAACATTTTTTCTTCTGTTCTTCAGATTGGATAATTTTTATTTACCTATCTTCAAGGTCATTGACCCTTCTGCCATGTCCATTCTTCTATTAAGCCCTTCTTGTGATTTTTTTTAACTTTACATATTGCATCTTTCACTTCTAGAATTTACATTGATTCTTTTTTAAAACTTTCTATGTCTCTGCTTATGTTCCTGTTTTTTGTAAAATAAGGTTTTGTTTTTGCTTTTGTTTTTGCATCTTTGTGTACTAAAATCCTTGGGTATTAAAGCAAACACCTGTGTCATTTTGGGGGATGGGTTCTGTTGTCTGTTCTCTTGAGAATGACTTGTGTTTTCCTATTTTTTTGTATTTGCAGTAATTTTGAGTTGTATCCTGGACATGATGAGTGATACATTATAAAGACTATAGATTCTGTGCTGTTCCTCCAAAGAGTATTGCCTTTTTTCACCCAGGCAGTTAACTTGGCTTGAAATGAGTAATAGCTCAAATTTAAGTCATTTTAGTCTTAGCTAGGCTGCCTGGAGTCTTTGTTCAGGGGAATAAGGGTAGAAATATCTGAGACACTAAAGTGCCTTACAACCTTATTATGACCAGGCATCATACAATGAGACAACAGCCCACTCATAGAGCTTGGAGCTCAGGGAAGTAGTTCAGGCTCAGTGCTACAGGACCCACAGTCTATCCCAGCACCTAAGTGTGCCCCCAAATGGATCGAGCCAAACAAAAGTCTCTCATGATGATAAAAATTTTAAAAGAGTGCTAGTTGTCCCTCAGACCTACTCCCCACCAGGGCCCAAGTCAACAACCCTTCATTCTCCCCTCACCGCTGTCCCAGATGTGGACAGTGTACCATTCCATGCAGTGCCAGCCTGAAGAGCGTCGGTGTCTGCATCTTTGCTGTGACTGCTTGGACAGCTCCTTCTGTTTTTCCTGCCCAGGCTACTTCTTCACTGGGCACCCCTGCCAGCCAGGGAGGAGGCCCCAGTGTAGGGGAAGTGGTCCTGAAAGCAGGACAGAAGGCACAGCTGCCCAGTGCCGGCCCCACATGGGCCTGCAGTGACCAGCTGCACACAAACCATCAGGTTCCTCTCCAGTCCCAAGTCCCTGGAGGTCTTCTCCCCTGACCCCGACAATCACTGAAGCTTCACCACCTTAGAGGGACCAAGACAGACCCTCATATTCAAAGTCTCAGAGTCCCCAAAGCAGGGACCACATCCAGGCCTTGGACTGCTCCAGACACCAGCTGTAGGGATGGTCACTGCCTCGTCACCCTCTTGGTCCCCTGCCCTCTTTCATGCCAGGCTTCTCTCTGGCACTCTAACCCCTCTCTGTCCCTTTAGGGGAACTAACTGTCCTGATCCACCTGGGAAACCTCACATCCCAGGAAAGCCCTCAGTCCCACGCAAATCAGAACAGTTGTCACTCTACCTGCCCTGAGTTTTGTTTTTTAAGGCCTTTCTCCTCTCCTCCAGAACATCTCTAAGAAAGATGGTACAGAGAACAAACCGATAGTCTCCAGCTGAGATGGGGGTTGAGAGGGTGGGTGAAAAAGGTGAAAGGGATTAAGAAGTACATATTTCCAGTTATAAAAATAGTCAGGGGGACGTAAAGTACAGCATAGGGAATATAATCGATAATATTGCAATGGCATATATATGGTGTCCGATGGGTAATAGACTTATCATGGTGATTACTTAGTAAGATATATAAATATATAAGTGTATAATCACAATATTGTACACTTGAAACTAATATAATACTGTAGTCAACTACAATTGAAAAATAAATGTCTTTAAAAAGAAAAAGAGGGAAGCAGTAAAATCCTGAGTTTGGTTAACTTGAGAGAATTCTAGAATTTGCCTATGGCCCGTAGCACCCCTTCACTGAGATGATCATAAGGAAAACAAAGGCCCTGACCATGATATTTGGGGTCCTCCCTTCCACTGGATCCCTATTACTTAAGAGACTATAAAAATTCCCAAGTCCAATATGAAGCTGCCTTCTCAAGTCAGAGCTTTTCTCCACAAGAAGATGGAGCAATAAGATGCTCAGAGGAAAGGAAGCTGTCACAGCTAAAGCTTAGATCAAGGAGGAAGATGAAAACAGGGACACAAGGGCCTGGAGAAAGGGCAGAAAGCGATGAAGGTGAGGGTAGAGTATCAAGAAGGGAAAGAACATACAACCATGCCTGCACCTGAGTAGAGATTACTTCACGGAATGGGGGTGAGAAGGATTGCTCCCCAAGCTTTCCCTTGGACTAACAATGGAGGCTCTAGGAAGGAGTGGAGTCCAGAGGAATGGTACTTGGGAAGGAGCCTGGTCCTTTGGGATAATGCAGAGAGAGCCTGGATAAGCTGCTTATTGTTATTACAGGATTATAAAACATTATAGAAGCATATCATTTTTAGTATATTTTATAACTTTAGATTTTTCTCACTTTGTTATCAGATAGCTATATTAAACCATATGTATTTCATTGCCCTATGTGATTGGGGGTGGAGGTAAGCCGGGTCCCAAAGAATGATGTCAGAAAAGTACTCAGCAAAGCAACAATGATGCTAGATGAAGGAGGATTAGAGGGTTAGTGTGGAGGGGAGACAAGAAGAAAGCTAAGGGACTTTCTATCCATACATTTAAGATTCAACCACACACATTTTACAATCTTATATATGAGCTAGGGGCCATATTTGTCATCAGTGGTGGTAAGCCCAGTAGCCACAGTCTCTGCCTTATGGAGCCTACTAGCTGGCCTAGTGGATTGTTTGGGAGTGCCTCTAAGGATTGCCAGAGTCTCTTAAAAGAATTGTGAACCAAGAGTGCTGGAGTGAGTGAAGAGCCATTCTCAGCACTGTGGCCCCTAGAATGGGGAAAAACAGCTTAAGTAAAACTATTTGACAAAGCTACTTCAGGGCTCTGGGCCCCTGAAGTGTGCAGAACTTATGGACGGAGCTGGAGTCCATGCCCAGGATGTGACCACCAGTGGTGTAGATTCACCCCACATTGTCTGCCTCCCACTCTTCCCCTTTTAGTTCACAGCCAGGGGACTGCTCTGAGCTGGTCCTGTGGGCAGCAGGGCTTCCCACGGGGCAGGAACCCCCCCCCACCCCCTCACCCCACCCCCTCCAGAGCCAAATGCGGCTGACCTTGAACATACCTGTCTCCTTGTGGAGGATCACTGGTATCCACAAGGACTTCCTGCTCCCCTACCAAGCCATGGGTGAGTGTTTCTCCTGGGGCTGCAAGAGGGTGACTTTGTGCCCCCAGCCACATTCCCTGGTATCTGCCTAAAGAAGCTTGAATCTGGGCCTGACCCTCCCCCACCCTACGCCAACCTTTCCTTGCTGGACAAGCAGCTTCCAGAGACTGTGGGCAGGATTCAAAAGACTACATGAGGGCCTCAGCCATGCTTGGTGAGGAGGGAAACCGGGAGGAAAAGCTCAGGTTCATGGGTCACAAACTTCAATTTCTACATGAGGCAGGCTGGTAACATAAACCAGTGGAAAGGTCAGGGAGGAAGAAGTATGGCCAATTAAAGGTGACAGCAATTACTCACAAGGAGTCACCCTACTATTTCCTATTTTGTAAATAATACAAAAACGTCAAAAATCAGTGCTCTCTCACTCCTGACCTCTGAGGGCCAGCCTGGTTTTGGGGGCGTTTTTTCTTTTTAGTTGCTGTCTCCCCCATCAGACAGTAGGTGGCGCCCAACTTAGAGAAATTAGAAAAGGGGAACAAGAGGGTTGGTTACTAAACTCATTTCCAGTAACTGCTCCCTCCTCCCCCACAGAGCCTTCTCCAGCCCCACCTCCTGTTCCCTGGCCCCGGCCACGACCTCTCTCAGGTCCCAGATGTCCGATTCTGCCAGATGCCTGGTCTCAGAAGGGGGAACTATCTCTGGGGAAGCCCCCTCTCCACAAGCTGCCCAGGCAAGATGTGAGTGTGCCCTTGGAGAGGCCTAGAGGAGAGAAAAAGGATGGGGAGAAGGGAAGGTAGGACCCAGGGGTATATGTACACACACACACACACACACACACACACACAGCCACTTAACGCTGAGGGGAACTGGAATTTCCCTAGCCTCTAACAGCCTTCCCTGGGGGTAGTCAGTCTGAATGCTCTGAGCCAGGAAACTAACATATTTAACTGCCCTTTACTTGTGCCACCATTGCCCCCTCAGATCCCAGGGTGCGGTTGGGATCTGCTGAAGCAGAAAGCAGCCCCCCACTTTGGATCAGCGATGTTGCGCAGGCCAACTAAGAGCAGGCTGAAAGAACGGGGTTGGGGAAGGTCAGTAAGGGAGAAAAACAGAGGTGCCAGATTCAAGAACTGAGGCCACAGCTGCTAATGCCTTTCCCAGGCCTCTCAGTCCCTCAGCATCACCTGCCCCGACTCCTAACGACCCCACAGGCCTTCTCTTGCCCTCACCAACTCACAGGTGGTGGCTGTTTCTCTGGGGAGTCCTCCAGGCTTACCCCACGCAGGGCTCCGTGCTCTTGGCCCAACAGCTACCCCAGCAGCTGACATCGCCAGGGTACCCCGAGCCATACCTCAAAGGCCAAGAGAGCACCACTGTCATTGAGGCTCCTAAAGGCTTTGCTGTGAGGCTCGTCTTCCAGGAGTTCGACCTGGAGCCGTCCCCGGACTGTGAGCAGGACTCTGTCACAGTGAGCTGGGGGTCCTGGAGGGACTCTGGGGAGGGAGCCTCCTGACCCGGAGCCAGGGGCAGTGGGAGCTGGTCATGCCCTGATTCTCAGAGGATGGACGACAAGCCCAGGTCAGGGAAACAGGCCAGTTTACCTGAGAGGCAAGGGTCTGCCCCAGCACGCAGCCTCCACCAGCAGCCCTGTTCCTGCCCGTGCTGCCATCTTGGCTGCAAAGGGACACATAAATACTGCCAATCCCTAGAATAGGGATTTCCCCTCCCCCATCCTCACGGTTTACCTATACATTATTTACATTACTGTAACTTTAAAATATTCACATCTGAATGGTGTGAATAATTATAATTGGTGTACAATAATTATAATTTATTCTCCAACTTTTGGGTTTCCCAGGAGTCGATAATTACACAGAGTTCTTTAGAGTTTTATTCATTCTTGTTCTGACCTTTGGTTTGTTTCATTCTCTCTATAACTAATCTTCCCACACTCTTAGCCAGGAGAGTGTATCTCTTCTCAACATATGCAAGTACAAATCTCAGCCTCTGAGTCCCTCTTTTCATTGGTGATGTCCCACCTGAAGGCCTCTCAATGACTTATTTCTTCAGTCTAAATTCTTCCCTCTCTCAGCATTCGCACTTCCTGGGAGTTTTTCTCCCTCATTCTGGTGGTTTCTTTTACCTGTCCTGTCTCGGAACTGAATCCCATCATTCTCTTTCCTGATTTACTCCCTCATTTTGAAGGAGCACTTTATCCTCCAGAAAGGGTATGTGGGAGTAAATTTTAGAGGATCTTCTACCACCCTACATGTCTTAGTTCTACCCTCATAGTTGATGAGTAATTCATCCAGGTTGCCTTCTAGGTTGGAAGTCACTGTCTCTCAGAATTTTGATGATGTTGATTTCTAGCTCTGGTCTGGTTAAATCTGAACTATTATGATTCCTGATCCTTAGTTTTTTTCTCACTGGAGCTTTTGGAATATTCTGAACTTTCATCATGATATACCTCAATGTGGGTCGTTTTTCACTCATTGTATGGGGTTCTTTTAGTCTAGAGATTCTTTTAATTTAGTGCTTCAATTCTGGGAATGTTCTTTTATTATTTTTTAAATAATTTCCAGACGTTGTCTCTCTATTTTCTCTTTCTAGAATTTCAGTAATTTCACTGTCACATGTTCTGGACTGATCCTCTAGTTTTGTTATTCCTTCTGTTGTGTTTTCCATCTCTTTATCTTTTTGTTCCACTTTCTGGGAGATTTCCTCATTTTAAATACCAATTTTAAAGTTTACATTTTTTTAACATCTAAAGACTCATTCTTATTTTATAAATATGCCTTTTTATATAGTATTATTCTTGTTTCATAGACAATATCCACTCTTCTCTACGATGGGATTATTTTTAAATGTTTCTTCTGTTCCCTCTATTATCTCTACTTCATCCAAGTTCCTCTTTACTCTTTATTTGTTTGGGTGTCTCCTTTTCATTGATCAGTAAAGGGCAGTTTCCAAGAGCAAAATGCTTCCTCTCCAATGGTAGGCTTCTTAAATATAGAGCTTAAATTTGTTGATGTTCTAAGGAAAAGAACAGTATTGAGATGAGCTCAGCAAGGCATTGTGGTGATTGAGAAATTTTCTTTACGCCAACTTCTACCCAGTTAATGTGATCCCAGTGAGATGGGCTGGGTGAAGTCTTAAAGGAATTTTAGTCTTAGGGAGAATGAGGGAACAAAAAGCTAGCAAGAACCCATGATGAGGATCAATGTGAAAATCAGAAATAAAATGATCTGAGGGGTGAGCTGTGTGCCCAGAATGAGGTTAAGCAGGAAGTGTGGGCCAGGAGAGTTCCTTTCAAGACATTCTTCCTTGGATTGGAGATCTCACAGGAAAGAATTTGAGCAGGGGTGAGGCAATCAAAAGGGGATTGAACCAGAAACAACTTGCTTAAAGAACATATAAGTTTAGCAACAATAGCCAGAGTAGCCATACTGTGTACACCTGTGTCCTAACATTTCCACACCTTGTGGAGGCTTCATTAATAGTTCATGGGGAAGAGGAGGAACACTCCAAAAAAAGGAGAACAAGAAAGGCCAGGAACCCCTAGAGGCTCCGTCTTTGCAGAGGGTCTTATTTCTTCACAGAGGTTGGCCCACAGGAAGTTACTCAGAGAAGTGGAAGGCGATGGGGGTGGAGGAAGCCAGATGAGAAGGACTTATGTCTGTACCTTCATTGATTCAAAGCTGTGGCACTATAGGTACCATCTTGAGCATCAGGAACTCAATGGTCAGCAAAATAGGTATAATTCCTGCCTTCTTAGAATTTACAATCCAGTGGACTATTGGGGGAAACCCTGGGGTTCCCGAGGAGTTTCTTTTTTATTACTTTATTTTTTATTGCCATATAATATTATATTAGTTTCAGGTACACAAAATATTGATTCAACATTTATATACCTTACAAAGTGATCACCATAATAAGTCTAGTAAGCATCTGTTACCCTACATAGTTATTATGATGATAGCGACTCTAATCCCAAAGAGCTTCTTGAAAGAAAGTAAATATAGGAGGCTTTATGAGGTAATTACAGCAAGTTAGAGAAATATGCTAGGTATCTGGTCATGTCTGGAAGAAACTTGGGAGTCAGTAATGGAATAGGAAGCCACTTGAGCAAAGTTCCACAAAGTACAATGTCTTAGCCCCAAAAGTAAGCAGACCTGCTAGATGAGGCTGGAGTCCATGCCCATGACATGACCCTGTGGCCACCTGTAGTGCAGATTCACCTCACACCTGCCTGCCCTGCTCCCTTCCCTTTCAGATTACAGCCAGTGGGATGGGTCCACACCGGTTCTGCGGTCAGCATGGCTCCCCGCTGGGCAACCCCCCAGGTCAGAGGGAGTTTGTGTCCTCAGGGAGCAGTTTGCAGCTGACCTTCTGTGCACCTGCCTCCTCTGAAAATAAGACTACCCTCCTCCACAAGGGCTTCCTGGCCCTCTACCAAGCTGTAAGTAAGTGTCCATCCCAGGGGTGCACCCTCTGTCCATTGCCATGGCCCCTGGTAACTTGAAGCAACAAGCGGAAGCTTGAATGACTGCTGAGGCTGGAGGCTCAGAGACCCCTGGGCCCACCCCATCTCTGCCCCCTCCCGGCCCTGATGATGAACAGCCCAGTTAAAGGGTAACCATTGCTTAGCTCCAGCAATTATTTCCATGCCAGTTTACTGGCCCAGTTCTTTCAAGAGAAGCCAAAAATCCAGATTTTAAGTGGAATTCTAGATTTTCAAATTTGCACATTATAAAAATTTTCAAAAAAATATGGTAAAAAGTAAGTCTTCCTCTGATCTCCAACCCTTAGACCCTGGCTACCTTGTTTTCCATTCCCTATATATTCTTCCAAAGACATTTTATGCCATTCAAATATAAATTATGTGTACGTGTATTGCATAACATTCACAATGTTTAAAATTTGGCATGTTTCACACAGTGATATATCTTAAAGATCATCCAATAAAACTATGGTTAGCATTGCCCAATTCTTTTTACTGACCATATAATATTCCTTTGATTGATGTGTCTTGATGAATTTAATCAGTCTTCCACTGGTAGATATTTTGTTGCCACAAACAGTAATGCTATGGATATTCTTGTATATTCATCTTGGAGCACACAAATGAGAGTAAGTTCTTAAAAATGAAAATGCTAGGTGAAAAAAAAATTGCAGTGTTAACTTTTCTATTGCTAAATTTCTCTCCAAAGAAGTTTTGCTAATTTATACTCCCACTAGTCATGTATGAAAATGCCTCTTTCCCCATACCCTACTTATCACAATTATTTTCAAACCTTTTTAGCATTGACAATCTGATCAGTGAAAAATAATTTAAGTTTGAAAAATAAAAATAAAAGACTGTGCAGGTCAAACTAAATATGGCCGTGGGCCAGAACCAGTCTTTAGGTTGCTAGTTTTCAATTCCAGTCTAGGTTCTAATGACACTGTTTTCCTGTAGGTATAAACCATGGTCAGCCCATCAGCCAGGTTAGTAGGGGCTCTGAGACCACACACAGACCTGAAGACAACCTCTTCAAAACCCAGAACCACTGCCAGGAGCCCTATTATCAGACAATGCCCTCAGGTGAGTCCTCATGTGCTGGAGAACTGGCTTCTATCTGCCTTATACTCACCAAGAGGCCTCTGGGCAACTACTCTTTCAGTCCTGACTTCCAATTCTGAGCCTGTTTCTTTGCCTCTCTTCATTTCACTCCTCAGGGATGTTCACCTGCACAGCCCAGGATCCCTGGAAAGAGACACAGGACAGAGAGGAGGTTCCTCACTGTGTGCCTGGTGAGCACTGACCTATCAATGCTGTGTCTGTGGCCATTTCCCAAACAAGCCTCGGCTGGAGCCTGTGTAGCAGGACACAGCAGGTTAAAGGAAAGCCTTAGAATAGAAAGGGGGAGCTAAGGACAGAAGGGAGGAAGAAGAGGGGAACCAAGAAGGCACAGTAAAGGAGAGGCAAGGAGCTTGTTTCTTATTCTTAGAGGATCAAGGGATAACTAAGAAAACAAACTGATGAAAGAAATTAATCAGATGGGAAAGTGAAGGAAGAAGAGAAGCAGAGGGTTGAAATAAGAGAAAACCCTCTCTTGATATAGTATGATTTAAGGATACACAGACAGGCTCTCTTTCCCCAAAACATCTCCCTACGTAGAAGCCACAGGTCCAGAAAGTCCACCATTTTTTAAAGTTTTTTCACTGAAATAAAATTCATGTAACATAAAATTTACCATTTTAAAGTGTAAAAATTCAGTAATTGTTTGTGTATTCACAGTGCTGTGCGACCATTGCCACTAATTTTGGAACATTTCCATCACCCCAAAAAGAAACCCAGTACCTCCAACTCTCCCCTCCCCCAGCCCCTGGCAACCACTAATCTGCTTTCTGTCTCTATGGATTTGCTCTGGACATTTCATGTCAATGGAACCATACAATATCTGGCCTATTATGTCTCTTCTTTCATTTAGGATAATGTCTTCAAGTTTTATTCACATTGTAACGTGACTGAATAGAATTTCACTATATGGATATACTACATTTTATTTATCCATTCATTGGTTCATGGACATTTAGGTTATTTCCACTTTTAGCCTTTTTTAGGATAATGCTACTGTGAGAATTCATATATGAGTTTCTGTCTGAACACATGTTTTGAGTTCTCTTGGGTATATACCTAAGAGTGGAATTTTCCACAATGGTTGCACCATTTTAAATTCCCATCAGCAGCATAAAAGGGCTCAAGTCTGCCATTTTTGAAACCCATTTTTTTTTTTTAGTCAAAGCATTGCCTTTCTAACCCAATCTGAATAAATTTCTCAGATTTTATTTCTGACTCACAGAAAGCTCCAGGGGGCAGCCTGAAAGTACTGCTTTGGGTTGGGTTAGAGGGCAGATGTTAAAAATGAAGAAATGGCACAGAAAACCGAGTCAAGAGGCACTGAGGCAAACTCTGCTTGCTGCATGATTTTGCCCTGGGTTCCAAGAGTCTAAAAAAGTGGCTTAAAATGGCTGAGGAGGCAAGACAGAGAGCACTTCACAGAACTAGGTCTTTAATAAACATGTCTTAATGCATACTGATTTTTCACCCTTACCTCTCCTCTCTCCCAGTTTGTGGACGACCAGTCATCCCCATTGCCCAGAACCAGGAAGTCCAAGGTTCTTCCAAAGCTAAGTTGGGCAACTTCCCCTGGCAAGCCTTCACCAGTATCTATGGCCGTGGGGGTGGGGCCCTGCTGGGTGACAGATGGATCCTCACTGCCGCCCACACCATTTATCCCAAGAACAGCATCTCTCTCAGAAAGAACCGGAGTGTGGATGTGTTCCTGGGCCACACAAATACAGAAGAATTGATCAAACTGGGGAACCACCCTGTGCGCCGTGTCGTTGTGCACCCAGACTACCATCAGAACGAGTCCCACAACTTCGATGGGGATATCGCCCTCCTGGAGCTCCAGCACAGTGTCCCCCTCGGTCCCAGGCTCCTCCCGGTCTGTCTGCCAGACAGCGAGACTCTCTACCACATTGGCCTGATGGGCTATGTCAGTGGGTTCGGTGCAGAGAGGGGCTGGTTAACTACTGAGTTGAAATACTCAAAGCTGCCGGTAGCCCCGAGAGAGGCCTGCAAAGCCTGGCTCCAAGAGAAACAGAGGTCTGAGGTGTTTTCTGACAACATGTTTTGTGCTGGGAATAAGACGTGGCACCAGAGTGTCTGCCAGGGGGACAGTGGTGGCGTCTTTGTGGTATGGGATGATCGTGCCCATCACTGGGTGGCCACAGGCATTGTATCCTGGGGCATCGGGTGTGGCAAAGGCTATGGTTTCTACACCAAAGTGCTCAACTATGTGGACTGGATTAAGGGAGTGATGGACGGGAAGGACTGACCCTGGAGCAGGGACGCCAGCACTGTGGAAATCCCAGAAGGAGGAGGGTTGAGAGTGAGGACTGAGCCCTGCGTGTGAGCAAAGAGGGGAGTGGTCGAGAAGCCCTATCTGAGTCACAGTGCTAGAGAGAAATCCCCTGTTCAAGGATGACCCCATCCCGGACAGGAAGGGCATCCGCCAGCCCCTTCCCCTCACCCTCTACCTTCCTGTAAGTCTGTGCTATGCTCAAGGAAGCCCCATCCATCTCAGCAAGTTTCACTTTGAACCTACCACAATGCCTAGCTGCTATTATAGTCATAGCCTGGTTTTTGTTACATCTCGGAATACCAGGCACTTCACATATGTCATTTCATTGATTCCAAACACCAAGTTTGCAAAGGATGTGTTATGATCCACATTTTAAATGAGGAAACTGAAGCTCAGGGAGATAAAGTGACTTGCGCAAACCCCACAGCTGATCCAGGATTGCAAAAACCATGTGCTTTCCTGTGCACCTTGATACTTCTCAGGCATCCTCCAGACCTGCTGCTGAGACCTGCTATATAGCCACCACTTCCCCTTCCCAATTTCCACATCAGTACAGATTCTTGATCCCTGGGAATTCCTGTTTTAGTGAGGATGAGGACACCTGGCTCACACTTTCTTGGGGGCCCCATCTCTTGCAGACACCCCCAGTGCTGCTGAAAACCCAAGGCCATGCCCCGCCTGAAAAGACCAACTCTCTTATTTTTTGTAAGGACTTGGGATGATTTACAGCAAAAGGTGTAAATAAAATACAATTGCTCAAATTGAACTAGAAGATGAAAACTATAAAACAGAAGAAAGCAACTTTGCTAATATTGAAATTCAAGTTAGCTGTATGGGTAAAGGTTAAATTTATCTCTGAAAAATAACAGGATTCAAAAGTGTACGTATATGTGGTCACTTCTATTTTTTAAACCTATGCATAGTACAAAAGACTATTTAAAATACTCTAAAATATTCATCAGAGTTTGTTTTCAGTGGTGTAATTCTGGCTGTTTTGTTTTCCCCTATTCCCTATTTTCTAAATTTTATTTCATGAACATATATTAGCTTTATTTTTTTATTTTTTATATTGGAAAAAATGATATGTTTCTCCCTGCCAAGGCAAAAAAGATATACTTATATCTATACGTCTATATTTATATATCTGGTTATAGATATATAGCCACAGAGAGAAACCCACCATTACTTTAAGGGAGAAACTTTTCCCCAGAATCAAATCCTAAGAGGAATGAACAATATAACAGACTACATCTCCAGTACTAGTTTTAAAATAAGTGTCTAAACGATGTGTGACTGTTTCTTCATCCTTTTCTTTGTTTAAGTCAAGGATGTAAGACAAATGCGTATTAAAGGTTATTTTGAGTGGTTGGGCAAAGTGGGAGTCAGGCTGGAACTGAGCTAACGAGGTCCAGGATTATCACTTTCCAGTCATGTTGACTGATACCAGAACAGAACTCAGACTCCATCAGACAGATGGAAGAGCTTCTGCTGAGACCTACCTTCTCGGACCACCTCCTCCTCACCTGTTGCCTCTGCCATCCTGCTCCCATCATAAACACACGTGCGCACTCACACACACACACTGCATTCAGGATGCTGATGTACAATTTGCTAGACAGGAGTCCCCTTCTTTCTTGTCTCCTGATCTGGTCCTATGTTTCCTCTCTATCTTTGTCTCTCCTGACCTGACAGGTCATGGGTCATATCAGATTCATTCCTCAGCTCCAAATAAAAGCCTGCTAGAGAAACCCTCCAGACCTTAGCTGATCTTGCATCTTCCATGTGCCTGCTCACTACATTCAGTGATGGCTTATTTACTGCCTACTGGGGACCAATCTTCATGAGTCCTTGCAATCCATTGCCTAGGAAAGTGCCTGACATATTAAATTGGTCACACATTAATGATGAATGAGTGGATGGGTAGGTGCAGGGATTGAGGAATTAATCTAGTAGGGGAAATAAGCAGGATACACTACAAAAGCCTGAGAACTCAGGTTCTGCAGCCTGAGCCTCCCTGTGGAATATAGTGAATAGGGCATTGGAGTCATGGTTAGTCGATGAAGATAGGCTTCCACAAAGAACGAACTTTTAAAACAGGACACTATGGCCTGGTGGACAGGAGACACAAGAGCTTCCTCTCTCCCAGGACCCTGGCTTTCTCTTAAGTCACCGTTGGTCCACAATCATACTGTTTGCCTAGTCCTGGGCAATTGTGATCCCGAGGGGCTCAAATTCTTGACCAGATGCTGAGAAAAAGAAGAAATTTCTACTCCTTCCCCAACTGCCCCTGCTTCAATAAAAGCCAAGTTCATTGGCATGCCTGAGTTCACTGAGGTGGGGAGGGAGGGTCTTAATACAGACCTGAGCATAGCTTTAGGGTCACCCTAAGCATCATTCATGAGTGAAGTGACCAGCGCCCCAATGCAGCCAAACTCCTCTTTCCATGCCTGCACCACCCTGCTCTATCTGCTGTAACATCATCCTGGGCATCGAAACCCTGACCATTTCTGGACCAGGGCTGCTGGGTGACTAAGGACAGGACGAACCAGGTTCATGGAAAAGAGTAGTCCAGAAAAGAGAGTCCCCTCAACTGTCCTTTCACTGCCCTTTGGGTGAGAATCCTGTAAACACAGCAGCAGTCCCTAGGAAGATCCCTGAAGAAAGGGAAGATTCAGATTAGATTTAGAAAACGAGAAATCTGGGCCTCCAACTCAAGGCTTTCCTCACTCTAAAAATTGTCCCATCCCCTTAACTCTTCCCCATGGAGCCCAGCAGGTGGCACCACCGTCAGGGAATTCAAAACCAAAACTAAATTAAACTGGAAACAGACTTTTTTTTTTTTTTGGTTTTGTTTATGCAAATAGTTCATTCCCTACAGCATTCCTCCAGGAATGGTCTCCCCTTCCCCCTCCACAGTCATTCCCTCCCCTCCCCTTCCCTCCTCTGCATGACCGCCCTCTTCCTCCACACAGAGTGGATGAAGACTCTGTCAGGGGCGTCCAGGATCCCAAAGCAAGACTTGAGAAATGTGAGTAAGGCTGATGGGGCCCGAGGAGGGAGGGAGAAACCAGAGGGGAGACATCTGGGCATGGGAGGCAACTCTGCTCCCAAATTTGTTCAGGGAGACAGGATCAGCCCTCCCCTCCCCATGTCCCTTATCTATTCCAGTATGCACATGCATGTACACATGCAAACGTGAACCCCCAACCTCCCGTCCTGAGGACAAAAGGAGACCTTAGACATATGAAGTGATGGCCACATCCCCTTCTTCCTCCCAGCTCATAGCAGGAGAGCAGCGAGATGGGGGGACCCACTCTGCCCAGGAGGGGTGTCCTCCGTGTACCACTCGTGCTCCATGGGCGGTTTCCCCAAGAGGGCTTTGCTGAGCCTTTCGGAGCCCTTGCAGAGAACCATGACTGAAAACTCTGGCCTTCAATTCACTGGTCCCAAGCCAGCCTTATTCCGGGAAGGGGAGGGGAGTAATGGGACAGGACTGGGAGGGAGTGGGGAGAGAGGTGAAGGCAGTGTGATGACCTCTGGATTAGACATTGCCCTGGGGAGGAACACCCCGGGCAGCAGCTGTGGAGATCGGACTCCCCACGCCACTCACCCCCACCTAAGCATCTGTGAGATCTAGAATGAGCAAAGAGGGACATGCCCAGCAGACTGACCATGCTATCCCCTACCACAGCCACTGCCCACACAGCCCTCCAGACAACCCTCTTTCTTTTTGACAGGTGGTTCTTATACCTCCTAGTGTCGGTCCTGTTCTGCAGGATGGGAGGCTCCATCCCCATTCCTCAGGAGCTCTTTGGGGAGGTGACTTCCCCTCTGTACCCCAAGACTTATCCCAACAACTTTGAAACAACCACTGTGATCACGGTCCCCATAGGATACAGGGTGAAGCTTGTCTTCCGGCAGTTTGACCTGGAGCCTTCTGAAGGCTGTTTCTATGACTATGTCAAGGTAGGAGGTCAGGTTGGGAGGGTAAGGGAGAGCTGGGCATCTCTAGAACCTGAGGACTTGTGCTCTAACCACCCTAGATAGCTTTTCCCACTGGTGGACACAGCGCCAGCCCTGTAAGAGCTGATAGCCGCTTGGAGTTCTAGGAATCAGGTGATGGCTGCCTCCCTCATCAAGAACGTAGGAACAAGGGGAAGAGAAATGTGTGTGGCGGTAGCTCAAGCATAGCCTCCAGCAAGGACAGTGGGCTCAGTCCTCTCACCTCTGTAACAACCAACAGTACCATCCCAGTCCCAGCTTTCTACATCCAATAAAAATTGAGATTTAGATTCAAGATTCCAGTAGAGCCTAGCATGTCCTATAAATATTACTCCCTGGAGGCTGTGAGAGACTAACATGAAAATGACACATCTCTTGCCCAGAAGACTTGAGAAGTTTGCAGTGTTGGGGAGAAGGGTCTTGGTGGCAGAGACAGTGAGAAATGGGGTTGGGGGAAAGAACATCTTCTGCTTTTGATGGTTTAAGAAATTGTGAAAAAGAGATAAGGGAAGCTAGGCAATGCATGCCGATGCTAATGGTGAGCCCAACAGGGGCTCACATTCACCTGAGTATCTCAGGGGGCATGGCTGGATGTCCATAGTTTGAATAAGGTGAGATAGACTAACAAGAGAGAAATTCAAGCAGACAAGTCCAAGCTCTAGGAATGAAGGAATGATTAAGGCTGGATAGAGATGACCAGGATTCCAGTGAAGAAAAGTCTGAAACATGCTGGGAGGAAATACACAGGGAAGGGGTGATGTATCAGTTACAGAAGAATGTGAGCCCAGTGGGAAATTCAGGTGGACCAAAGAAAGTCACCCAGGGAGGTTTGCAATAGCCAGAGCTCAGCAGGTGGAGACCAGCAGGAGATCATTCCAGCAATAGGGCATGATTCACTCTTTAGGACAAGAGAAGGAGACCCATCACTGACCTTCCACATGTGACATGTCTCAGCAGCTCTCCTCCCTACCCCTTGTCCTTCCTCTACCAGATTTCCGCTGATAAGAAAACCCTGGGGAGGTTCTGTGGGCAACTGGGTTCTCCACTGGGCAACCACCCAGGAAAGAAGGAATTCATGTCCCAAGGAAACAAGATGCTGCTGACCTTCCACACGGACTTCTCCAATGAAGAGAACGGCACCATCATGTTCTACAAGGGCTTCCTGGCCTATTACCAAGCTATAGGTGAGTGGTCCCCAGGTTGCCTTTTGTCGGGCCTCAGTCATAGAGAATGGGGACCAGAAAAAGGAGATCTTGAATCCAAAGAAGCAGGAAAACTGGCTCTCATTTTTCCCCTCAAGAAAGCTTTTTCCAGAAGAAGCCTGCCAGCCTGGGCCCTGTCCCCACTGGGCAGTTCTCAGAAAGCATTAGAGAGACCTGTAGGTCCAGGTATCCCGGAGCTGATGATCTTTAGGCCTCTGGTGAGTGACCACTCTGAGATCAGCACCACTATAGAAGTCCCCTGGCAAAAATATAATACTTCCTCTTGAAATCTCTTCCAGACCTCGACGAATGTGCTTTCAACTCAGTTGAGGAGAATGCCCAGCCCCGGTGTCAGCATCTGTGTCACAACTATGTTGGCGGCTACTTCTGTTCCTGCCGTCCAGGCTATGAACTTCAGAAGGATGGATTTTCCTGCCAGGGTGAGGTTGGGTGCTGTGGGGGTGGGAGGAGGCTGAGTATGGACTTGCTGTGCCAACCAGAGAATCTCCCAGTGACCCCTTTCCTGCTCTGCTCTCACAGTTGAGTGCAGCAGTGAGCTATACACAGAGCCATCAGGCTACTTGACCAGCCTGGAGTACCCTCAGCCCTACCCTCCTGACCTGCGCTGCAACTACAGCATCCGGGTGGAGCGAGGCTACACCATCCACCTCAAGTTCCTGGAGCCTTTTGAAATTGATGACCACCAACAAGTACACTGCCCCTATGACCAGCTACAGGTATAGCCATCCCACCCCCAAAGAGACCCCTCCCTCTCCTTTCCATCCCTACTTGGCTCTTCTCATCCCTACTGCTTTCTGGATCCTCTGGCCAATTGGGTCAGGAATGACCAACATCACACATAGGCTGGACAAGCTCCCACACAACTAGAAGTGGGTCCAAGGAATCCCTTCTCCTCTCCAGCTGAAAACATGCGCAAAGCAGGACTCCCACCACCACCATCACCACTCTGGTTCTGTGGGAAAATATCTACCTTGGGGAGATGACCCTCCCTCCTCCCCCACCAGATCTATGCCAATGGGAGGAATATTGGCGAGTTCTGTGGGAACCAAAGGCCTGCTGACCTTGACACCAGTAGCAATGCCGTGGATCTGCTGTTCTTCACAGACGACTCAGGGGACAGCCGGGGCTGGAAGCTGCACTACACTACTGAAAGTAAGGGGGTCTGGGGGCCTCCCTTGCCAGCCTGCAATGCAGCAGGATCAGGTGGGGAGAAAGAAAGCAAGTGGCTCTGGAATAAACATGCCCTCTGGTCTCCTCCACAGTCATCAAGTGCCCCCAGCCCAAGACCCTAGACGAGTTCACCATTATCCAGAGCCTGCAGCCTCAGTATCAGTTCCGTGACTACTTCATTGTCACCTGCAAACAAGGCTACCAGCTTGTGGAGGTAAAAGCCCGGGGCTGAGGGTGAGAGCTGGCCCATCATTCCAAGAGTAATTTAGATGGGTAGGACCACAACAGATTTAGGCTCAGCCCCAGGTGGAATCACAGATATTAGAGCTAGAAGAGTCACCTGGTCTTCCAGCAGTCAAACCTGACTGCACATTGGAAACTCTTAAAGTTTAAAAAATACTGATATCTGAGTACTCTGTTAGAGACTACTTCCATTGTCTGGAGTACAGCTTGGGCATCAGGATTACTTAAAGCTACCCAGGTGATTCTAAGGTTTAACCAAGTTCAAGAACTACTGACCCAGTGTATTAACTCATTGTAGAATTAGGCACTGAAAAAGTAGAGGCAGAAATAGTGTGCAAGGAGTAAGTCATTTGACATCGAAGTGATTTTGTACAGCAGGAACCTGCACCAAATCTCCTACCTCTTGCTCCAGGGCTTGTCTATGCACAGTGGTGGTCTTATTCATTGGTGGTTTTATTCATTGGCCAAGCTCACAAAAGCTGGTAAACTAAAATACTATTTTGAAAAATGTACAATTAGATTGACCCCTGACCAGGGACCTGGGACTGGACAGCCCATCTTTGTTCAATAGATCCACTTGGAACACCTAATTCGAATTAGAGATCTTTGATATGTCCTTAAGTAGTAGTTAATTCATTCAACAAAAACTTTAAGTGTTTACTGAATGTCAGGCAGTATTCTAGATGTAAGAGGTACAGTAAAAAGAAACACACATGTTCACACAGCCTTGATGGAGCTTACATTTGACTGTTCCATCAAACTGAGTTAGCCAGACGAATTGGTCTTTACTCCAGGATGCCTCCAGCTATGTCATGAAGACTGGGTGTTCAGGGCACAGAAGACCAGAGACTCGCATACTCTTGCTCATGTTACAGCCCTCTCCTTGCTATGCCACCCTGACCCTTACCTTGGCATTTGTCATTCACTTCATAGAATTTAAAGCAAGTCACACAGTTTATCTCATATTATTTACATTTTGCTCAGACATCCTAATTCTCATAGATGTTCTCTTGAAATTTTTTGGTATTAATAAAACTCATTCACATTGTCCAATGACATTTCATTTCAGAGGGTGCCATTTTCTTGCCTTGTCACCACTACCTGTTCAACTGCAATAGCACTTAATACATAAGAATCTCAAGCACCCTGGAGAGTGACTGGCCTGCACTAACATTTTAGGAAAGGCCCTGCCCTTAAGGAATCTGCAGTTTAGAATAGATGAAGTGATGCAGGGATAGACTGGCAAGGGGAACACCGTGATTCTACTTCAGGGAAGAGTCTTTTGTTTCAATGCAGAAAATACATGGTTGGGCTTGTTATTCTGTGGTTCAACTGGACCCTAATGGAAACAGAGAGGAGTCTAGAGGAGGATTATTAGGTCTGACAATTAGCCCTTGTTCTGACTTTCCACTGTGTGACTCAGTGCTCCTATATGTAACTAATCTGGTCTGAGAGAACTGGCTAAGGAGGACAAACTAGCCACATCCACAGCGATGCTGAGGTCTGAGAGCTTGAGAGTTTTCTGCACTCACTACTGTGTGGAAAAGATCAGGAAGGGAGCTGCAGTGCCTCCTACTAATGGCACCTCTACTTCTGTTCAAACAGGGGAACCAGGTGCTGCTCTCCTTCACAGCTGTCTGCCAGGATGATGGCACATGGCATCGTGCCATGCCCAGATGCAAGAGTAAGTCACAATTCAGGACGTGTCTGCCACTGGGGATCTCCCACCCTCAACCTTGGGGAACTAAGCTAAGAAGGAAAGAGGGGGGTCTAGACTAAGCTTCTCCTCAAAAGATCCTCCCCTTGACTTGTCCTTTGAAGACTATGGCCCATCTCAGGAACTGGCAGCCCTCATCTCAGCCAGACTGATGGTCTCTACCCAGAACTGAATTTCACTCCATCTAGTTCCCATCCATCTCAAGTGCCCTGCTCCCCCGCCAACACACACACTGACCATATTTCCCTAAGGTTCTCAGCCTGTTCCGTGGCTAAAAACCTTCAGCCTCTCACTGAAGTTCCAGTACAGTCATTGTCAGCTTTCATATGGCCCTGTGTTCTCTCCCAGTCAGGGACTGTGGGAAGCCCCGAAGCCTGACTAATGGGGACTTCAAATACATTACCACAAAGTCGGTGAACACCTACCAGGCCCGTATCCAGTACTACTGCAGTGAGCCATATTACAAGATGAAGACCAGAGATGGTAACAGCGAGTCTGAGCGAGGTAGGGACTGATGCAAGTAGCAGTTTTCTCCCTTCTATTTTCTCCAGACATCTTCTGAGATTTCATCCAATAGAATTTCTAGGGAATATATATCAAGGTATTTGCCCAAGACACTGGCTTCAGGGCCCTAAAGTACAGCACGAAGAGACATCTAGTAGAGTCAAAGAAGGAGGCACCTAAGTGATACAAAGAAAGACTTGATTCTCATAAACAGTCAGCTCCCTCTCACCACCATCATCACCATCACCTCCACTACCATCGCCACCACCATCACCATCACCACCATCACCTCCACCACCACATTTACCATCACCACCACCTCTACCATCACCATCATCACCACCACCTCCACCACCACCTCCACCACCTCCACCACCACTACCACGTTCACCACCGCTACCACTGCCACTATATCACCATTGCTACCATTACTACCATCACTACTACTACCAATAAAAAAACACCATTATCACTACCAACAACATCAGCACCAGCATGATCACCACCATTACCATCATCACCAGCACCACCACCACCACCACCACTACAGGTATATCGCTGGGACTTCCCCCTGCATTCTCCCCACATACCCACTCAGGCTGCTATGTTGCAGTTTTTTGCATTTAGTTTTACTAAATGACTCTCAAATTCATCTACAGGCATTTTTAAAATGTTTTTTAAATAAAAGAAATCATATGCTTTCTAGGCTTGAAACATACAAAAAGGAAAAATTATATACATATAGGTTATAGATAGTATTATTTAAGAGCTGGGTTTTGAAGTCAGAGAACCCCAACTTTGCATCTAAGTTCTAGAAGTTAGAAGATATGTGGTTTTGTGTAAATTATTTAAGCTCAGTTTCCTTATCTATAAAACTAGGATAATAATGCATACCTGCAAGTGTCACTGTGGCACTGAAATAAAATAATGCAGATAAAATCCTTAGCAACAAGCATGGCACATTGTCAGCAATCAGAAAATGTAGCTACCATTATTATTGACAATCCCTCTACCAAGATACAGTCACTGATAAGATTTTTATATGTTCCTTCCAGTTTTTGTGTCTATTTTCACAAATAGGGATCACATCAAATATATAGTTAAGAATTCTGATATTTTCACATATTAAAACAAAGATATACAAATGGAGCCTCTTAACACTCCTGATACTCCTTCCTGATATATTTTAACCTTTCCTTTGATTTTTGTTGATGCTGGTTCTGATTTTCCCCTTTCTCTGTTCAACACACTCAGTATTCTTTGGCCTCTGGAATCTGCTTTTCCTGCCTACCCTCTCCCAATCTGATCACCACACCCTCTCCCCTCAGGGTTGTATACATGCACAGCCCAAGGCATTTGGAAGAATGAACAGGAAGGAGAGAAGATTCCTCGTTGCTTGCCAGGTGAGTGGAAACCCTCTCAGGCCATCCTCAGTGACTTTTGCAACTCTGAGGAGCCTCAGAAAAAGCATTCCCAGAGAATGGAGACAAAGCGAGTGGAGAGACACTCCAGCTTGAAGTTGAAATTAGACATGAGGGGTAAGGGAAAAGGAGAAGAGATATCCCAGGAGAAAGGGAGAGAGGGACCCAGAGAACTGGAGTGGTCCTGACATTCAGCATTTTCACTGAGCAGATGGGAAATCAGGGAATAAAAACAAGAAAAAAACCCAGAAAGAAATAAACAAGAACAAGGAAAAGAAGTTAATAATAGGCCAGGGATGAGGCTTTTAAAATGGGAGGAGAAAAGGAAAAAGGCCCAAAGCCAATAAGTAGGAATGAAAGAAGAACTAATCACAGAGGGTGACTTGTCCTGGCCTTCACTGTCTCTCTTCTCCAGTGTGTGGGAAACCAGTCTATCCTGTGGAACAGAAGCAGCGCATCATTGGAGGGCAAAAAGCCAAGATGGGCAACTTCCCCTGGCAGGCATTCACCAATATCCACGGACGCGGAGGTGGAGCCCTATTGGGTGACCGCTGGATCCTCACGGCTGCCCATACCCTCTACCCCAAAGAACACAGCGCACAAACCAATGTCACCTTGGATGTGTTCCTGGGCCATATAAATGTGGAAGAGATTACGAAACTTGCAAACCACCCTGTCCGCAGGGTCAGCATCCACCCAGACTACCACCAGGATGAGTCCCAGAATTTTGAGGGGGACATCGCCCTCCTCGAACTGGAAAACAGTGTCACTCTGAGTCCCAGCCTCCTCCCCATCTGCCTCCCTGACAATGAGACCTTCTATGACAAAGGCCTTATGGGCTATGTCAGTGGCTTTGGGATAATGGAGGATAGGCTTGCTCATGACCTCAAGTTTGTCCGTCTGCCTGTAGCTGAGCGAAAGGCATGTGAGAACTGGCTCCGGGCTAAAGGAAGGACGGATGTGTTTTCTCAAAACATGTTCTGTGCTGGGGACCCTACTCAAAAGCAGGATGCATGTCAGGGCGACAGTGGAGGGGTCTTTGCAGTGAAAGATGAGAATGACCGCTGGGTGGCCACAGGAATCGTATCCTGGGGCATCGGGTGTAGCAGAGGGTATGGCTTCTACACCAAATTACTCAGCTATGTGGACTGGATCAAGAAAGAGATGGGGGAGGAGGACTGATCCCAGAATTCACTAGGTCAGAACCTAGAGAGCAGTGATATAAAAAAATATATATCTGTCTATTTGTTTATTATCATTAAGAATCCATATTAAGATCACTGATGCAGAAAGACACTTGGTGAAATAATTTTTTTTCTATAATCCCATCCACATTCTTCACCTGAAACAACCCAAAGGTCACTTTTCTTTCCTCCAAGGATTGCAGAAGATATATTCTACAATCTCTAGTTATCTTTCTCCTCTTTCATTTTTAGACTATTGGATAATTGAATAAAACTCTTTCCAAATAAAGTCTTATGAGAATTTCCAGTGCATAAATGAATTAAAAGCAATATTTAATCAACATAAAAATATTTAGTAAGGCCATATTTAAAATATTTCAGAAGTGAGAACAATTAAGTTTATGCACACATTTACGGTTAGGGTTGTAGATTATTTATTTCTATATTTGTTTTAATTATACAAGATGAAGAAAATCCTGGTTTTCCATATACATAGCTGCAAATATAACAGCTTTTTTTAACAGCTCCAATTTTAAAATATTTTAAAAAAGAGAAGTGGTATGAAAATTTTGTTTCCAAGTTGAATCATTAACAATATTTCTAAGTAATTATATTTCTCAAGATACATTTAAAGGTCAGAGAAGGATGCAAAACGTGGGATAAGCATCATTAAGTATTTACACTAGAACATTATCATGATGTCATTGCACAACAGATTCTTCTGGACTTATTTAAATAACTTTACATGAACCAACACACACAGGCCTGAATTTAATATCAGTGCAGTATTAAAACCTTCCCAAATAATGACAAGTTTTTAAGTCCAAATGCAAGTCCACAATCCCTTATCTGGCTTTCAGGGCCAAGTGCCTTTCAATAGTCAAGATTTTATAGATTTCAATAATGTAATGTACTGTTTTGTAATGTCCCCAGCAGGGTCTATAGCAGTATTCTGTAATAAAACTGATAAGTAACTCTTCTCAAAAACATCTGCATGTTCACATGTGTGAGATAAAGACTACAAATTACAATCTATCAGTTCAGGTCAGGCTTTGCCACTGCATAAATGTTGGTGCCAAACTTATTAAAACACTTTTAGTTTTTAAGAGCACTTATACTTTAGATGTCAGGATTGTGGATTTCAGGAGTGTGGATTTATATAGGGAGAAATGAAAGGAAAATTTTTTACATAGTCTACACAAAAGCATAATCATTTACTGCAGTTTTTTTTTATGGTTAGAAATGTTTTCAGAAGTGAAGTACCTCTTATTAGAAGGATTCTAATAAAAATGGGAGTGGAGTGGGCAAAGGAGATGGAAGGGATAAAACAAAAACTAAAACTAGAAAATTGAACTATATTATGTCTAAGTTTCCTGGCAAATTTAAAATTTTTAAGACCCTTTTTCTTATTATGACTTTCAAAGGTGACACAGCAAAGTCTAATGACTGCTCCTACCTTCCAGGTTCCCATATTCCCTTCTCCCAAAGTCATGTGTATTTTATCCTCCAAGTGCACTGGAGTAGAAAAATAAAGACAACGCCAATGCTGTATGAATAGACAATTGACAGAAAAGACAATATGAATTGCTTTGGGGCTTTAAGCCTTAACCTAACTCATAAGGAGAATATTTAAATTAAGATATCACCTCTTTACATACAAGATTGGCAAAGATAGGTCCTTGAGTTCTTGAGCCTTTTGAGGTGCTCTTCTCTTTCTAAGGTCTGTTCCACGTCAGGAAGTGTAATATCGCTTCTAATAAAGCTATTCTTTTCTGCTGTGAAAAAATAAAATAAATAAAAAGATTAGCAAGGATAATATACTATGCAGGTGAAGACAGAGAAGACAGTCACTCATACATTGCTTTTTGGTACGTAAATGGGTACAAACTCAAAAGAGAACAATTTGGCAACATGTAATAAAAATTACAAATGTACATGCCTTTGACACAGCAACTCCACTTCTCGGAATCTTTGCCACAGATATTCTCACATGTGAGATAAATGATATATGTACAAGGATATAGTCATCACTGCATTGTTTACAATAGCAAAGTATTGGAATCCTGAATTCTAAAATATCTACTACCAAAGTTTCAAATAAATTATGAAATATCCAAATAATGGAATACATCATAGCCAGTCAATTTCTAAGACAGACAAATGAAAAAAGTAAGAAGCAAAAAAGCGTGTATAAAATTCTACTATTTGTATAAAAAAGAGTGGGTATATATTGTTTTTATATGAGTAAAATATTGCTGGAAGAATATATAATAAACAGTGGTGGTCTCTGGAGGAGAATAGGGGTGAGTCACTATATACTCTTTTGTTCTGTCAATTTTTGAGCCATGTAGATGTTCTATCTTCTAAAAAAAATAGATAGAGCTCCATTATAATATTTTTAATTAAAAAATGTTTAAAGGAGTAATCTCATTGAGAAGATTGACATTTAACAAAGACTAAAGAAAGTTTAATACTCAGACATCTAGGGAATAAGCATTCCAGGAAGATGGAACAGCCAGGGCAAAAGCCCTGAGGCAAGAACACGCAGATGGGCAGCCAGTGCAGAGCAGTATGAAAGGCTCACTCTAGCTGCTGAATTGAGATCAGAATATACATGGAAAAGAGCATAAAGGGGACCAGTTAGGAGGCAATTATGGTAATCCAGGTAAAATGTAATGGTAGCTCAGACCAGGGGGTAGCAGTGAAAGTGATGCATAGCAGTCATATTATGGATAAAATTTGAAAGAAGAGCCAAAAGAGTCCCTGGAGGAAATATTGGAGTAAGCAGGATGAGAAAAAGAAATAAATCAACTAGATGAAAAAGATTACAAGAGGTTTGATGAAAAACATGAGGAGTTCTGTTTTGGACATGTTAATCTCAAATGCCTAGTAGATTAGAGCCAAGATGGAGTAAAAGGGATCAGATTTACCCTCCCTTCTGAAACAAGCAAACAGCAATAACAAAAACATCAAATATATGAAACAATAGTTTTTAAAACATTATACTTCAGGTAACAAAGGACAATGATCACTGAGAGACATTGCCCCTACCATTGCCCCAGCCTACTACCTTAAGAGGGTTTCCAAACTGACAAGCTGAAAGGAGAAACCCAGGTAGGGCTCAGTTGACTCCCTAAATTAAGGAGACAGAGCCAAAAGTGCAGAAAGACCAAAGCCACAAGAACTCATGGGAGTGAGCATGAGAGAGGAGAAAGCCACACCTAGAGAACTCCAGAGATCTGTGAGATTCCTCAAGTATTCACCTAAGTGCGAGAAAATGACTAAACTGTGGTGGGTACAGCTGTATAAGATGATTAGAGAGAATAGTCTTCAGCAATCACCAGGACTGAGGATAGTGCCCGATCCCACCAATCAGAATGGAAAACCTCAGAATTCATGGGGCACTAGATAAGACATTCAGAAGGCTCTTGCCTCAGTAGTATGGAACAATTCACCTTATGTTAAATGCTGCTTTTGTCCCATTTAACAAATGTTAAAAGCAAGACCCTGAAGGACCAAACTTTTTTTAAGTAACTTGAGTCCCAGGACAACACTCAAGAATATTTATAGAATTACAAAAATATCCAACACTCAACAAGATAAAATTCACTAAGTGTGGCAGCCAATCAAAGAATATGAGGCACAAAAAGAAGTATGAGGAGAAAAATTCATCAAAACCAAAACTGACGTAGATGTAAGATTTAGCACACTGGGACATTAAAACAATTGTCATAACTATTCTGTGTGTTCAAAACATCAAATATATGTCTATTAGACACCCAAGGAGAGATGCCAAATAGGTTATTTGATGTATAAATTTGGAGTTGAGGGGAGAAGTCTGAGCTAAAACTATAAATTCCAGTCATCAATAGGCATACCAATCAATGGATGTTTAAACCACAGCTTAAATGAGGCCACCAAAGAAACTAAGATGAATAGAAAAAAGAACCAAGGACCATGCCCTGAGGCCTGTCAGTATTAAAAATCTGGAAGAATAGAAAAAATCAGCAAAAGAGGCTTAGAAATAGTGACTGTTATGGAATGAATGTTTGTGTCCTATCATTATTCATTGGTGTCCTAACTCCCAGCATGAGTATTCAGAAATGAGGGCCTATGGGAAGTAATTAGATTTAGATGAGGTCATGAGGGTAGGACCCTTATGATGTGATTAGTGCCCTTATAAAAAAAGGAAGATCTCTCTCCATATATATGCACCAAGGAAAGGCCATATGAGCACATAGTGAGGTAGCTTTCTGCAAGCCAGAGAAAGGGACCTCACCAAGAATCAAATCTGCTGGCACCTTTATCTTAGACTTCCCAGCTTCTAGAACTGTGAGAAATAAATGTCTATGTAAGCCACACAGTCATTATAGCAGCCTGAGCTGACTAAGACAGTGACCACTTAGGTAAGAGGAAAACATAGAGTTCAGAATTTCAGAAGCCAAGGAAAGAACTTGCATCGAGGTGAAAGAGTGATCAATTGATTGATCTGGTAAATATTGCTTATGAGTCAAGATGAAGACTGAGGATAAGAACTTCTAGTCAAGACGGTGGAATATGTAAACACCATACTCACCTCCTCCCATGGTCACATAAAAATTATAACTAAATTATAAAATAATCACCCTTGAGGACCACCTGAGGACTAGCTGAACAGAACTCTTATAACCAAGGATACAAAGAAGAAGCCACAACAAGGCTGGTAAGAGATGCTAAATGGGCTGGTCCCATACTTATGTGTGGCTTGGCTGTGGAGGTACCCCCTAAGAAGCAAGCCCCACACCAGGCTCCCCAGCCCTGACCACCTGTGCCAGGAAGAGGAGTCCCCACAACATCAGGCTGTGATAATCAGCAAGGATTCTGTCCAGATGAGATGGAAGGCTGCAAGAGTCCCAGACATCCCTCTTAAAGGGCCCATGTACGGACTTAATGGCAGATGCACTCTGAACTCCAGTGCTGGGCTGCAGCTTGAAAAGCACTAGAGAAAGATCGGGAGGAACTGAAATGTCTGACTTCAAAGCGGGGGCTGGAGAAGCAAGGTTTCCTTTGTTGAGCCCTCTTGCCAGAGAGCTGACAGGTGAGCATTATTATTCTTTTCCTGTTCTTGTCCCTCTCCTATCCCAGCCCTAGATTTGGCACAGATAAGTGCCAAATCTAGTCCCCATCAAATTCACCCACCTTGATGATTCCCTGAAGACCCACCCCACCCAATTAGCGTACCTTTTTCAGCGGCCATTACTCAAGTGACTGGCCTTGGCCCATGCTGTGGACTTCTCTAAAAGGTCCACAAACCCCAAACAATCAGCAGCAGGCCTCAATGTGCTCTACACCTCTTGCTAAGTAGCCCCCAGCCGGGCACTAGTGGCAGCTGGCCTTGGTTTGCTGCATAGCCTCTCCCAGGTGCCTCCAAACCCAGCTCAGGCAACTATGAATCACAGATTACTTTATAGGTCCTACCAGGTGGCCCTGGACCAAGCACAGACAGTTGTTGACCTGAACCTGCACCGGTGTCCCTCCCAAGGGGCCCCAGAACCAACATACCTGGCTTCAGACCGCACCAGAGCACCACCCAATTAGCTCCACAAACAACACACTCAAACAGTGAACTCAGCAGGCACCAGAGCCCCCATACAACAACTTATCTGCTGTAGTCACAGCCAATCCCCACAGCCAGTCATCCTGTGAGACAGTCCACCCACTGACATGCCAACAGCAATCAAGGCTCAATTACAACAGAAGGACACACACAGCCCACACAAGGGGTACCCCTAAAGTATCTAGCTCAGATGACCAGAGAGATTACACCACTGAGCTTGACAGGATACCTACTACATAAGGCTACCCTGCCAAGACTAGGAGATGTATCAGATCTATCTAATACACAGAAATAATCATAGGGAGGCCACCAAAATGAGGAGACAAAGAAACTTGTCACAATGCCCGAATGCAAGAACAAGACAAAACTCCAGAAAAAGAACTAAACAAAATGGAGGCAAGCAATCTAACTGATAGAGTTCAAAACACTGGTTGTAAGGATGCTCAATGAACTTAAGGGAAGAATAGATGAACTCAGTAAGAATTTCAACAAAAAGACAGTAAACATAAAAAAAGAGGTAGAAAACATTTTTAAAAGTAGTCAGAATAATATTGTATGCCAACTGTAATTGAAAAATAGAAACTATTTTTAAAAGAAATGCAGTCAGAAATAAAGAATGTAATAACTAAAATGAAGAATATATTAGGTAAGGGGAGGTCATTACTTGTGACACAATTTAATATAAAGTGGCTTATTTTGCAGCAATTTATGAAGTTGTCTCAGTTTGTCTTAAGTAGCCCTGAGCCCTTTTCAATCTTTATTGGTTATTTCCCTTTTGGCATTCTGTGCTATTCTCACTATCATTTTTTATCATTCATTGTGAATAGATAGAAGGCAACTCATAAGACTGACCTATATCTGAATGTTGAAGGGCCTGTCAATCACCAGACAGAAATGAAAGGGACCACTTGAGGATGGAGGCTAGCAATTGTCCTTAAGAATTTCCTCATATCTCTTCTGGCCATAAGGCAGCTCAGTGGAATTCATCTTGTTAGCAATAACAATTAGTTGTTTCACACCCAGTGCATAAGGGCATCCTCACAGATCTGCCCATTCTTGGACATACCTGCTTCCCCAACACCAGCAGCAACAATCAAGACAGTACAGTTAGCTTGTGATGTCCTGTGGCATCAGTGATCATCACATAATACTTGCTGGTCTTGAATTTACACAGGAAGATATTAGTGGTGATTCCACACTCATTTTCAGCTTTCAATTTATCCAAGACTCAAGCATACCTGAAGGAGCCTTTCCCCTTCTCAGCAGCCTCCTTCTCAAATTTTTTGATGATTCTTTTGTCCATCCCACCATATTTGTAGATCAAATGGCCAGTTGTGGTGGATTTGCCAGAATAGACATGTCCAATGACAGCGATGTTGATATGAGTCTTTTTCTTTCCCATTTTGGCTTTGATTTAGTGGTGGTTTTCATGACACCTGTGTTCTGGTAACAAACCTATTCTGAAAAAGTCAACCGTCTCACCTTTAATTTATGATCATGATTCTCAAGTGGACCCTTAATGCTCTCAGGCAATCAAAATTCCCTAATCTGTTCTTTATTCCACTTTCCTTGATGAATATTTAATTCCTTCTCCCTCCTAACCCCCGCAATCCTTCTTCATCCACACTCTTAGCTGATTACCTATGTTCTATTTCACCAAAACAAATAAAGAATTAGAAGAGAACTTCTACACATTTCTACCACCACACTTACTGAGATACCAACATTTTATACTCTGCCTGCCTGCCTGTTACCATAGACAACTTATTTCTGTTTCCAAGTGGATTCCATCTCTCCCCAACGTTCACCCACCATCACCATTTTCTATATTATGTAATTCTTATCAGTTTATAGACATATTTCTATTTCTCTAGTCTTAAATTTTTTTCTATTGACTCCAGTTCCTCCAATAGCTTGTCATTTTTTTTGCAGCAAATTCCTTAAAATAATTGATTACACTCCCTGTCTCTATTTCTTCTCCTTCCACTCTCTCCAATTCCAGTCTAGTTTTTGCCTCTATTATTTCACTGAACTGTGCTTGTCTAGATTGCTAATGACTTTGACATTGCTCATTCCAAGGACTGATAAAATGATATGAAACTATATGCATACATTGTCCCAATATACATTTTTTGGTTTTGATGTCATATTATACTTACATAGAATGTAACCATTATAGGAAACTGGTGAAAAGTGCACAGGCCCACTCTGTACTATCTTTGCAATTTTTTTGCATCTATATTTCAAAAAAAAATATTTTAAATCATTATTTAAAAAATATTGGCCAAGTTTGTACATTTGATCAAAATTAAGTAGTTTTCTCTACCCAATTTTCAAAAACAGATAGATCATCCAGACAGAAAATCAATAAGAAAACATCTTCCTGAAGAAACAATGGGCCAAACAAGAAATGAAAAGAGAAATCAAAAATATATCTTGAGACAAATGAAAATGGAAAGACAACATATCAAAACTTATGGGATGCAGCAAAAGCAATTCTTCTAAAAGAGAAGTTTATAATGATAAATACATACATTAAGAAACAAGAAAAGGACGTAGTTCCATAGTGTAGCGCTTAACACGTTTTTACAAGCAGAAAGTTCTGGATTGGCACCCTAGTGGAGCCACAGTCCATGGTCTATGGCCATGACACTCTGAACAAGCCTGATGTCTGATCTTGGAAGCTAAGCAGGGTCAGGCCTGGTTAGTACTTGGATGAGAGACCACCTAGGAAGACGAGGTGCTGTAGACATAAATAATAATAAAAGTAACACCTGAACTTTATACCTCAAGGAACTAGAATAGGAAGAATAAACTAATCCCAAAGTTAGAAGAAGGAAATAACAAAGATTAGAGCAGAAATAAATGAAATAGAGACTAAAAAGACAATAGAAAAGATCAATGAAAGCAAGAGCTGTTTTTTGAAAAAATAAACAAAATAAACGAACCTTTAACTAGACTTACCAATAAAAAAGAGAGAGAGGACTCATAAATAAAATTATAAGTAAAAGAGGAGACATTACAATACTACACGAATATAATGATAAGAGACTAATATGGACAATTATATGCCAACAAATTGGACAACCTCAGAAAAAATAGATAAATTTCTACAAACATATAACCTACCAAGACTGAATTATGAAGAAAAAGAAAGTCTAAACAAACCTCCCAACAAACAAAAGTCCAGGACCAGATGCCTTCACTGGTGAATTCTACTAAACATTTAGAGAAGATTAATGATAATTCTCTTCAAATTCCTACAAAAATAGAAGAGGAGGGAACACTTCCAAACTCATTTTACAAAGTCAGAATTTCTCTGACTTTGTAAAGGAAGGAAGGGAAGAAGGGAAGAAGGAAAGAAAGAAGAGAAGAAGGGAAGAAGAAAATAAGGAAAGAAGGAAAGAAGGAAGGAAAGAAGGAAGGAAAGAAAGAAGGAAGGAAGGAAGGAAGGAAGGAAGGAAGGAAGGAAGGAAGGAAGGAAGGAAGGAAGGAAGGAAGAAAAAGAAAAATGCTGGCAAGGATGTGGAGAAAGGGGAACCCTCATACACTGTTGTTGGGAATGAAAGCTGGTACAGCCACTATTAAAAACAGTATGGCAGTTTCTCAAAAAACTAAAAACAGAACTACCATATGATCCAGTGATCTCACTTCTGGGTATATATCCAATGTATTCCCATATTTGTTGTAGCATTATTCACAATAGCCAAAGTATAAAAACAATCTAAGTGTCTGTCAACAGGTGAATGAATCAAGAAAATATGATTTATATACATTTATATGCATATATAAATTATAATATATATCTTGTTTTATATAATGGAATATTATTCAGTCTTAAAAAAGAAAAAAAATTCTGTCATTTGTGACAACATGGATGAACCTGGAGGGCATTATGCTAAATGAAATAAGCCAACCAGAGAAAGGCAAATACTGCATGGTATCACTATGTGGACTCTTTTTTAAAAAAAAAAAGTCAAACTCATAGAAACAGAGAATAGAAAAGTGACTTCCAGGGATGGGGTGTGGGGGTGATAGGAAGAGGTTGGTAAAAGGATATAAATTTTCTGTTATAAGATGAATAAGGTCTGAGGATATAATGTATAATATGGTGACCATAATTGGTAATGCTATATTGTATAATTAAAATTTGCTATGAAAGTAGAACTTAAATATTCTCATCTCCCCAAGAAATTTTAAAGGTAAATATGTCAGATGCTGGCTGTGTTAACTAACTTGATGAAAAGAATCCTTTCACAATATATATGTATATCAAATTATCATATTGTAGTTTTCTTTGTCAATTTTACCTCAATAAAGCTGAAAAATAATTCCCTAACATTTTTAATTTTAAAAAACAACAGATATGCAGAACATGTAAAGACATATTTTCATAGACTATATTTCTGATTCTAGGAATCACAATAAGAGCAACTTTAGAGAGTCTCAAAATTCCTCTCACCCCTTCTGGACTAGTCCAGTTTTTTTTCTTTTTTTAATTACAGTTGACATGCAATATTATATTAGTTTCAGATATACAACATAGTGATTAGACATTTATATAACTTATGAAGTGATCACACCAATAAATCCAGTACACATCTGACACCATACATTGTTATTATAATACTATTGACTATATTCCCATACTAAACTCTCTACATCCCCATGACCATTTTGTAACTACCAGTTTGTACCTCTTAATTCCCTCCCCCCTTCACCTATCCCTCCAACCTCCCCACTCCATCTAGCAACTATCAAAATGCTCTGTCTCTATGAGCTTGTTTCTGTTTGGTTTATTGTTTATCCTGTTCTCTAGATTCCACATAGAAGTGAACTCATATGACATTTGTCTTTCTCTGTCTGACTTACTCTACTCAGTGCAATACCCTCTAGAACCATTCATGTTGGTGCAGATGGCAAGATTCATTTTTTTAATCGTTAAGTAATATTGCATTGTACATATGCACCACCTCTTCTTTATCCATTCATTCATGATGGACACCCAAGTTGCCTCCATATTTTGGCTATTGTAAATAATGCTGCAATAACCATATAGATGCACATATCCCTTTGAAGTAGTATTTACAAACGTAAATACACAGAAGTGGGATTTCTGGGTCCTTGTATTTTGTTATATATGAGTTAGTGCAACTCAAACTGGGTTCCTTCTCATCAAGTTCTCTTTGCCCCCGGCCACCTCCTTTTTTCCCTGGCTTGAGGAGCTGACCCACCAGTCCATATTCTTCTGACCAAAGAAATGTGACAATTCACTTCTTTCAAAAGTTAAGTCCCTTCCTGAGTTTCAGGTTATAAGCTATACAGTTAAGAAATAATGTAAATGGCTTTATGCTGCTTGGTTGACTTGACACAATCCTTCCAGAAGTTCCCGGTTGCAATTCCCCTTTGGTTCTTCAGACCCTTTGATTAAAGTTCTGTTACTTCATCATGTGTTTAGCTCCAGTCTAAGGTCAACTGCTGAATTTAGACCTTTTGGTCTATGGAAGATCAAAGGCCTTTTTTGGCTTCTGGTAAAAAGGCCCTTTTTGGCTTCTGGTAAAAATTGCTCTCCTGAAAGCCAGGAGTTACATCAAACAGACCAGAGTCCTCCAGAACTCTTATTCTCATTCTATAGCTTTCATAAGACACACTGTTAGTTTAACCACCCTAAGATAGTTTTCCTATCCTCAATTAAATAAAAATACTAGTCTCTATTGTGTGGTTATTTTTCATCACTAATCATTTCAGGGGAAGAAAGAGTTTTGTTGGGTGGGGGGGTTCCATCCCCTCGAAAAGAAAATAGAAGGGAGAACCTTTGGGTCCATTCTCACCGAAACTTTCAGCTATAACATCTCGGCTTGGAGTTCAATCCAGAGAAGATATTGTTGCTTAACTAACAAATTGACCAAAACCACCAGAAAAGCAGATGGGAGCATGCTGAACTTCTTTTGTTCTTCTTTTTTATTAAGTCATAATATTGTATTATACAAGTGAGTACTAAAAAAATTTTAATTTTCAGGAGACATATTTAAACAATCTATACCTCAAATTTTTATCATTAAGATTTTAAACAGCCCATTCTAACTGTCATATGTGGACTTCTCAAGGAGGTTTGATTATGTTTAATGAGTTTCAAAAGCTGAATGCGTGTTGGTGGTATTCATGCTAATCCACAATATTCAGTAAATTTTAACTGGCAGAGAGGAGAAAAGAATTCCCTATTTTCATGACAATCAAATATTAGCTGCTAGATGCCTGAATTTTCATGACATTACAGCTCTCTCATCACACTCTCTTTCTATGGTGCTGAGGATTTGATGTAGAATAAGACAAGTCAGCCAGAACTAGGTTATAAACATGCTTTATTACAAGTAGATAACAGACATTGAGAATGATAAAGTAAGTGGAACTTGGAACAGGTAAAGGGGAAACAAAAAACCAAGGGTATGCCCAACAGTAAGTTTCAGAGTCAGAACTATAACACCAGGTAATCATCATGAAAACAGGCTTCCTCTAGAATAGTGCAAGATAGCAGAGCCCTTCCCATTTACCCACAGATTCAGACCACACTGAATGACCGACACAACGTTATGATCAAATACTACCCCCAGCCATATATCCCAACAACCAAGTTCTATTTAATTCATACTCCCATATCTTTTATCAGTTATGATGAAATAATGGGAATATAGTGAGGAAGAGAAATCAACAGATTGATCCTAGCCCTTGGAGAGGCTAGGTATACACATGCATTAGTCCATACTGGGGGTACTGTTTTCCTGCATAGTCTTCATTATCCAGTCAATGTAGTTCTTCACTCGTGTGTATAGCCCATAGGTCCCACACTGGGGGCCCCAGGACACCAGACCAGCTACATAGAATTTGGGGTTCTTTTCATTGGGGTCCTGTATAGCAAGGGCCCCACCACTGTCTCCTTCACAGCTGTCAACACCCTTCTCTCCTCCAGCACAGATCATGTTATCCGTGAAAACATAGGCATTTACATTTATTTTTGGATTTTTTGCCTTCACCTCTTGGCACTTTAGCAAGGGAGCTATAGGTACCTTTGCCCCTCTGAGCTTTATAACATGATCTCTTTGTTCCGTTTTGCCCCATCCTGAGATCAATCCCAGGTCTCCCACTGAGGGGCTGTATTCTGATGAGGCGCCTGGCAGGCAAATAGGGGAGACAGTGAGTCCCATTTTCACTGGGTCTTTCAGCCGCACCAGTGCAATGTCGTTGTCAAAATTGTTTCGTGTTTCTGGGTTCTCTAGTAATTCCCAATCCGGATGAATAATCACACGATCAGCAATGAGCATCTGGGCATTTTCCAGGTTTGCAGTGGTCAATGAGGTGGACCCAACATACATTACTGGATTCTGATTTAACTCTACAACGTGGGCAGCTGTCAGCACCCAGTACTCATCAATGAGAGCCCCACCAGCCCGTGGGTTTGAAAAGAAGACTTGCCAGGGGAAGTTTTGAATCTTTGCAAAGGTTCCTCCAAATATCCTCTGTTTTCCTTCAAAGACTTCAGTGGGGGTGCCACAGACTAGGAAAGAACAAGAACGAGTTGGGAAGGGAGCAGGAAACAGATTGATGGCCTCCTGCAAATCCTCCAAACACTCAAAAACCTGCCAAGCTTCAGAGTTCTCTAGCACAATATAGCCAACCCTGTATTTGGTCAACCAACCATCTCGATATCTGACTTATCCTGAATTTACCTAATGATTAAACATCCCATGTTGCCATGCCACATGCAGGCTTATGAGAAAGACTGGGTAAATTAAGGCAGCGTGTAAATTACTAGTGCCTCACACTGAGGACAGCTTGACTCACACCTCACTCCACACTCAGCACATGGGGAACCAAGCTGGGAAACTCTTTCCTCATACAGATGCGGGTAAGACAAGCTTCCTTCTTCTGAGGCCCAGAGCAAATGCATACTGAAGTCCTAATTGCATCTGAGTCCTTCCTAGTAATCTATGGAAGTAGGGCAGAAAGAGAATTCTCTTCTTTCATCTTTCATCTCACTCCTCATTGATTGGTTCCAGGTTCAAATCACATTGCTATTACCCAGTATAACTAAAACTGAATTTTATTTCAGATGAAGCTGGCTTACCTAAATTCCTTGCTAGTCAGCCTGAATGGACTTTGAGTTGAGCATAGGCTTTGGACACAGACAGACCTGAGGTTAAAGACTACCCTTGCCCACTACTAAACCTTGTATGTACTAACTCTTGTATGTGAACTTATATGCAATTCACTCATCTGTAACATGAGACTAATAATATCGAACTCATAGGGTTGTTGCAAAAACATCAATGAGATAATAAATGCAAGTAATTAGCTCTCAGTAACACTATTTCTACTACTAAAATCATTATTATCCTGGCTTTGCTTAAGAGTCTTCTTCTACTCAACTCTGATCCATCTGCAACCTTTCATTTTATTGTCTCCAACTCAATGAACTAGACTCCGGTAGGCCCAGATTGTTAAGTTTTTTCCCAGAAGGTGACCCTAATCACCTGTACCTGTGGCTATGGTCTCTACTCAAGCCTGAGCCCTGATTACCTGGGATACATCTTGGCAGCTCGGTGCCCAGCAACCCATTCACCCAGCTCCCGTTTCCAGCGCAGTGATACTCCCCTAGAATAGCACAAGGGACACAGGATACAGTCACCATCACATCTTCTTTTTTTCATTTCCCCCTTTCATTCAGAGCCTCAGCTACTCTGGGATTTGAGGAGGAGATTAGGTCAAATCAGTTAGAAAAAAACCTTGAGACCATCTTCCAAGCCATCTCTCTGGCCTCTTATCCTATCTTTGGAGGAAAAGGAATAGTCTCCAAAGCAGAAGGAAGAGGGTTATGATAAACACTTGGAAAGTGCTTCAAGAGGAAAAATAAAATTAATTAATTAATTAAAATTAAGTTTAAAAAGCAATGAAGTAGGGCATATTGTATCTCATCCATTCCTTTATCTAGCACTACCAAGGCCTCTCCATCAAGAAAGCCAGTCATCATAGTATGGTGACTTGGAGCTGGAAGCATTACTCCTGTTGTACTACATTAAATAATTGGCCAAATGCTGAATAACCGCATGAAAATGGATATTGTTGGAGAAATTCCTGCCGTGATTGTAAAACTGAACTAGGTGACCTTTTTTATTCACTGTGAATGATCCTATAGAACTCACTTTGCCCCATATGAAAACTATATCTTTAGACTAAGCCGAGAGGATGAACAAAGTCCATCTCCTCTTCTTCATTCTTCTCCATACTCTCTCCATCCCAGAAAGATTGTGCTATTCACCTTCCAACACTCTCACCCTTTCTCTTCTTTTCTATAGTCAAAGAAACCTACCACTTTCTTCATCTTGCATGTAGTAATATGGCTCATCACAACTGTAGCGAGTGACAGAACCAAATAAAGTATGTTCTGGGTCTTCGAATTTACCATGCAGAATAGGTTCAGGAGAGCCACAGTCCACAGCTACAAAAGGAAGACAGAAGAGCGATGATCAGGATTACCACTTCCTCCCAGGAAGTCATTGGTCCTTAGGCCAGTTACAACTTCCCAGGCATGTTTTTCACTCCTTCCCCACTCCCACATCAGTGAGTACACCTGAGATGATTCTCATGCCAGCTTCTCCGTAGTCATGCTTTCCAACTGACATCATTTAATTCCCCAGCCCACTGAATCCTGCCAATTCAGATAGCCCCTTGAAAGCTACAAGGAGAAACCTGGTTCTCAGTGGTTTGTGAAAGCCCCTGCAGAAGCCAGGATGGACCTATATGGTGCCATTAATTCTACCAATCCCACAGCCCCTTTCTTTGGAAAAAACCTGCTTGGCTGCCCTGGGACCAGATTGGGGCTGGGTCTCCATGACTGGCTTCCCTTTAAAAACACAACCCACTCTCAAAAGCCTAAGTGAAAACCATGCATTTGAATCCTAATTTGTTAATCTTTCAATTCCCTTTGGAAGGAAAAAAAAAAAAAAGAGTCCCATTTTAAAGAGATACATACGTTGACATTTCAAATTGGAATTACTCCATTTTCCATTGCTTTGACAAATAGAATAGAAAGATGTTGAGCCAACACTTCCCTGGAGAATGATAGACATCACCATTAATTTATAAGGAGAGATACAGAGTATCAAAATCAAAAACAGAATCAATTTCTGGCCTTGGATTAAGGAGGAATCCTCACCACAAAAAGCCTGGGGCCATCTTAGCAGAATGACCCAAAGCAACCAAAAGGTGACAACTTTGTGCTGGTATATCAGCTCCCCTTCCCCGCAAGAAGACTGTAGGCAGAAAGAGAATGCCAAGCTAGCCAAGGAACTCCATGACTCACAAGGAAGGACTAAAGATTCTGAGCTATTCTGTTATTAGAGAAGGTGTTATAACTTGCTCAAACAAGGGCATTCAGTAAACATTTGAACAATCCCAGTATGCTCATCCTGACCTAGAGATTAAGGAGAAACCCATGATAGTACTTTACCTGTACAACTTCGAACCCCTCAAGACAGTTTATCTTCACCACATCTTTGAACACATATTTTGCCTTCTCAGGCTCCCAAACAGAATTGGCAGTGACTCTTTTAGGACAGGGGATTGCTTTAAAAATATAGGAGAAAAATATTAACCAAACAGGCGAATAATCTCTGTTATTTACATCATCTTCACACTTTATAAAGTCACTAGTAATCCTTGATCCTGATTCCTAACATTCCAATATGGAGCTGTCTAAAGCAATATAGCATTACTAACTACCCTCAAGTTGTCTGCACTCACAGGTCTCTTGAAGTATTCCTAAACATTGAGGCATTTCTAGCAACCACTGACAGGCTTAGATCTTGCTGAGAAAGGGGAGCATCTCAGGAGACCTTTCCATATAACAGTCTATCTGTTTTGATTTTACACTGTCCAGGACTTTGTTACCACCAACCAAATAGTAACTTTTAGATTACTCACGATCTCCATGATAACGAAGTTTCCAGCCTTTGTTTTGCCCTATTAGGTCAGTTTGGAAGATGATATTAAGAGCATTACTCTTGGATTCAATATTTAGTGGCCCAGGGAATCCATTACCACAGTAAGGACCAAACTGCTGGTCTCTTGTAACAAACTGAAAGGATACAAAATGAGGAAATCAGAAGAGAAAAAGAACTAAAAGAGGTAAACTAGGATAAAAGTAAGGGAGATAAATAAAAATAATGTAAAATAAGACAAAGGGAGAGAAAAGAATAGAAGGGAGAGAAGGAAAAGTATTTTGTCTTCAGGGGGAAATCTCTGTGTGTGAGTTGGGAGGAAAACTAATCATCCGTCACGCACAACTAAACTGTCAGCACAGTTGCCCTCTGAATCAGCTGGTTCCACATCAAAATCTTCTCTTCGCACAGTCACCACCACTTGGAACCCTTCCTCCAACAAGATCTGATATTCACACCTTGAGTTCTCTGGGTAGGGATCAGGATAATTGGGACTTGCGATCTCCCCAATCAGTGCAGTGAAAACATCCCCACTACAATTGACTAAGAGAGAAAAAGAGAAAATGAGAATCAAATATAGGCTCAAGCAAAGAAGATCCTGCCCTATTCTAGACTTCTCTTATAAACTGACAGTCCCTGTCTGGAGTCCATATATACCAATTACACATCCAGTATATATTAGTGAAGATCTCCAATGCTCATTGAGTTTCCATCAAATTGCTTATGATGGAGTCTTTCATAATTATGAGGCGCTCCAGGTAGACTCTTCATAGGCATCTATCTCTCTTCTCCAATTAATTAACTTGACCCTGTAACCTTATCTTCCTCACTTTTGTGGTTCCCACTCAGCTTATAGGTAACTAAAAATAGATGCCAAATCAAGGCTGAGGCTAATCACATCGGAAGGGTACATAAAGCCTTTACTAAAGCCTCAAGCCATTCCAAATCCTAGCAACCATGCACCTCTCTTGATGTCAAGCTCACCTCCACAGTTTTTCATATCATCATGGAGAAAGTATTCTGGGGGGCAGGAGCAGAAGTAACCACCAATGAAGTTGTTGCAGAAGTGGCTACAAGGGGTATCTGCAAAGTCTGTGCACTCATTTATATCTACAAAAAATACAAAATTATTAAGGTCAAGGAGAAAGACCTACAAGGAAGAATGAGTTAAAACCCAAAACTACAAAGGCAAGAAAAAGTAAGAAAGTCCTGTTGTTTAAAGACCTTCCATGAATCACATTTTGTGATAGTATTATTCTGTATTGCTCTCCTGAAATGTGATTCCAAAGATGTGCTCTATACCACTGCACAACTGTAAGGAAGCTCTCAATGCCAGAGACCCTTGCCCTTTCTTATAAACAGAGTATTTCAGCTCCAAAGAAAACACTCTGCTAGCTAAACGTGATGCTATGTCTTCTACAAGGAGGAACAATTAGTACATTTATTACTTTATATGGTATTGGCACTTCTGTCAACTCTAAACAATAGTTTGGCTTGATGAGATATTCTAAATTTATTTTCACCTCAAGATAGGTAGAAAAGCACATAGAATTTGAAGGTTTGTTTGACATTTATTGAATGAGTTTGAATACCATACATTCCTTGTGTGAGTCTTGGCAAATTTTTTAGCTTTCTTAGTCCTCACTTTCTTTCTCTTTAAATGGAGATAACAATACCTACCTTGAAGAGCTGAAGTGAAGCTTAAATTAATATAGGTAAAATTCCTGATATTATGTCTACTTCATAGTGGTTCTCAATATATTACTGTTTATTATCTATTGTCACCATTATTATCATCACCACTAAGATATGATTGTGTGTTTGAATTCCACAAAGGCAATTCAGGGAGGGATCCAAGCCAAGTTAACACTTCACAAAAGTTATAAACAGAATCCTCATTCACTGCATTGCTCAATCAATGTTTGTCCTGCTTCTAATTTTTTAGCTGGATTGGTAAGTCACAAAGAGAAGGGTGAGCCTTACCTACAGCAGCATAGTATGCAGCAAACCCAGTGAAACGCTCCTCATTGGAGAAGTCTGACTTAAAGATCACCTGAAGTTTATTGTATGGGATGTGAAACTCTTCCACAATTGGGGAGTTGGGATTCTTGCTGGTCCTCTGTCCACAGATTTTCTCTTCTTCGAAGCCTCCTGATATTATCTAAGAGTCAAAAAGAAGCAAGAAAAGGGAAGTATTTTAATATGAGGGTCAGAAAAAAAGAAACAGAAAATTGAACACATATCACCTTAGGACTATTTGACTCTAGTTCACTCTATGCCTGTGGCACTCCCTTCTAATATTTTTCTCATTTAACCACCCCAGCTTTATCCTGTATATGCTTATTATAACATACCTGCACTGAGTCATATGCGCAGTTCTCTGACAGCTCTATGTCCAGGTGGGTGAAGTAGAGGTGGATCCCATACCCTTCAGGAACATCTATATCCCAAGATTTCTCTACCTCATTGGGGTATGCCTGAGGATAGTTAGGGGACAGGATCTCCCCATACATAGTAGGCTCAGCATAAACCCATGCCAAAGGGGAAAAAAGGACAATGTACCTGAAAAAAAAAAGCATGGAGAGGTGGGTGACACAGGTACCAGCAAACCAATGCCAAGCTCAAGCATTTGTCACAGGGAAGGGCAACAGCACATGGAGGAGAATTTTAAGTTAGAGTAAGGCCAAAAGACCTAGATCAACCAAAACCCAGGCTTCAGATCTGAGTCGTTTTCTTAAGAAGATGAAGAGAATGGAGCCCCTGAACATCTCTGTAGACTCATGGTCACTTACCACATCGCTGACAATTTGTCCATCCCTGGTGAGCAGTACATGTCTTGGTCCTGGCTCTCTGCACTTCTGGACTTTGGAGCTAAAGAGGTGGCAGGCCAGGCTATATTTGTCTAACAAACATAGGCACCAGCTTTGGTGGTAGAGGGTCACCAGGGGTTCAGTGTCACTTTCATAAGAAAAACACACATGTTAAATAGAGCCATGTCACTAGTCATTACCATATGACATCAATCCACTCACACCCTTCCTGGTCCTACTTCAATTAAGTTTTCTTATCCCTCTCCCATTGCTTCTCTGGACCTTATCTCACTTTTTCTCCAAAAGAAAACTGTCTCCCAGTTTTCTTCCTTTTCTATTCTTCCTCCTCACCCCACCCTTCCACTCTCACTCCCACTCTATCAGTCTCTCTCCTGCCCTCACAGAACAACATCCTCATTTCCACCCATGATCTCAGGAGTCTTTCCCCATCATGACCATCCATCCAGGACATTTCTCCCTCCTCCTTTGACAATGCCCCCTATCACTTCAAACCAACTCTCTTCACTATGCTTATTATTGCAGACATTTCTGTTGATGCTCTGAATGACCATTGATGGAGCAATGAGTTTCTTTCACTTGGGTAGAGCAGTGACCTTGGAAGAAGAAGTCTGAGACAGGGTTGGGTGGGGAAGGAGAAAAGGGACAACTGAATGGCAAGAAATGTAAAAGGAAAGGAAAAGTATTCCCTCAGTTTTCTACATTAATTTCCAGGTCCTTTTCCCCCTTTACTAGAAAGACAAGAGCTCTTCTCACAGTTCCTAAAAAAGTCTTACCAAATGTTTCTAACCCTGAAAACGGTGGTAGATAGTGGAGTGACATGAGGGTGGATGAGGTCAACCTAAGAGAAATAGGTTGTCTATATTTTGACTTGTTTTTATTCTGCTCTTTCCAGCCCTCCATCTTTGCCTGAAACCTTCGTATGTAAAGTTTTCTGCCTTCCTTTTTTTCCTCCATCAAAAGCTCTGCTCTTCGTTTTTTAAGGTTTTACCTTCAGAAGCTGATGGGAGCAAGTGTGTCAATCCCCTCTCTCTTGCCAGTGGGCATGCTGGGCGACCCTGCGGACTCTCAGGGAAAGAAACGCAGGGTTTGGACGCTCCCTCTGCAGGACACTCCGCCGGCCTCCCTGTCCTGGTTCTGTTCATATGATTTTCTACCCCAGTGTGCATGTCTGAAATTCCCTAATCTAAACAAGAGGGGGCTGGGAGACCACAACATGGGAAAGGATAACTCAGCCTTGATCTTGGAGCTCCCTCTGCTTTTGAAACAAGAACTGCAAACTTCTCTTAGGCCTGAGATTCTTCTATATGGGGCTACAGCAGGAGAAAAAAAAGAATGAGGAATTTCACTGATTGCCTAAGGCTCTTTTTCAGCCAAAGTGTGTTACAAAATTTTCGGGGAAGTCAGGTGATTTATGGAAAAAGGAGGGAGGAGATTAATACTGTGGGGGAAAAAGCCAAACCCAGAAAGTCCAACCCTCCAGTTGTGTATGAATCATAAATTAAAAGAGAATAGTTATCAAAAATGCAGGTCTTCTCTGTTGTTAAAGCAAATTTAATGTTTCAGTAATGACTTATACCTAGACCCAAGCTGATGTGAAATGATACTTTTTCCTCTTCCTAAAAGCCCTTCCATATCTCCAAACATCTAAATTCTATCCACCAATCAAGCCCCAGTTCAGCTGCAATCCAGAGTTCCTTACCCATAACCTTTGGGTCCATATATGTTCCAAAATTCAGAATTGTACAGTTAGAAACACAGTGCAGTGCATGGACCCAATATCAGATAACATGCTCCTTTCTCCCTCCCTACCAGGGGCTGGGATAACACACCATTATCAAACATTAATATTTCTGCAACTAAACAGATTAATCTTTATAGTAAGTAGAATAACTGAAATTATAATTTAGTTATAATTATATATTATATTTATAAATTACTTATAATTATAAATTACTTCACATTAGTTCAGGTCAGGTTTTGCTGCCAAATGAGTGTTGGCGTCAAACTTGGAAAAAAAAAAAAGCAACACTTCCTTTTCAGAGCTTCTTGGAATTTAGAGCTGCAGATAAGGAATGAAGGGGTGGGGGCTTGTACAGCTCCTCCACAAAGCCTTCCAGGATCTCCCAGCTCCATTTTATGTATGTTATCACTTTCTACTCCCATTTTAGTCACTGTGTTTCAAAGACTCTATAACCTCATCAACTGAAGATGCTCCCTTATTTTACATACTGCTAGGAATAAACAAGCTGCCAATTAATCTATGGTATACAGTTGATTATAAGATTCATCCTAATTTTAGAAGTGTTAAAATGTGAGGGGAAATCATGAGCCTCGGAACCCATGAAGCATGATATTTGTGCATATGTATTACTTCTAGTAGACTTAGCACTGGGCCTGGAGTCAGAGGACAGTTCCAAGTCCTATCTCTAACACTCACCAGCAATGAGACCTTGGGCTCATTGCCTAACTTCTTAGCTTCTTCAAGTATAAAATAAAGGTAATATCAGTTTTGCCTACCTTACAATGGCTGTCAGAAGGATATGATGAAACAATGAAAGTTTAAGAGCTTTTGCAAACTATGATACCAAATAAATGTAAACATTAAAAGGAAGAGAATTGTGAGCTAATCGGGTCTCTGAGGGCAAGTTCTGGGCCTTTGTATTTCCACCATGTCTAGCAGTGTCATTCATATAGTAGATGGACAAATGATCATTTGTTGCTCTTTTGGCTGCCCAGCATTTGAATGTCTTTACCACACTTAGGGACTTACTCATTGTATGAGTCTCAGGAACAGAGCTCATCCTCCAGGAGAGAAAATGCAAGTGCAGGAAGTATGTCCTTCACCACTCTAGCAGCTGGAGCAGCCCCTGCACTAAAGCTCCATTCATCAGAAGCATCAGCCTAGGCTTTGAATCCAGAGTTAATAATGCCAAGAAGCAGGGATAATGGAAACTCTGGGGACAATGGTGGCTGCAGCAAGATTGAGGAGAAGGCAGTGTTTACCAGCAGCATCCAGGATCCAGCCCCCAGTGCATGAGCATCACAAGCTGAAATGTCTAGAATATGGCAAAGGCAGTGGCAGCAGAGGCAGCCATAGTCTGACCATTATTTGTACAATGAAGCTTCCACATGTGGCTCTCCAACTTTTCTGGCATTTCTGTGAGCAATCCAGAATCCCTTTAATAAATTCCTCTTCTGCTAAAATCTACCAAAATTTCTCTCACTTACAAGTAAGAACAATGGCTGATGAAACATGCTCAGGGAGTACCTGAAAAATGATTGATTGAATAAATGAGCGAAGGTGAGTTCAGGCCATTTACTAGCTGCATTTAGCTGTGTGGCCCAGGAAAAGTTACTTAAACTTTCTGAGCTCCAACTTCATCATGTGTAAAATGGAAATAATATCACCTACCTCAGACATAGTTATTATCAAGGCCTATTGTGGCCATGATTAAATGAAAAAATGTATGCTAAGCATTCAACATATATCTGGTACTCAGTAAGCCCTTAATAAACAAAAGTAACTTCACTTCCAAATACCAACAGCATCAGTAGCAGCATCGTTCTCAAGAGCTTCAGAGCATGCTTCAGTATACAGCAAAAAAAAAGAGCATTTTATCAAATTGTCCAGGATTTCTTCTTTTCCTTCTGAATTCAACACTTTCAAGAAAAGTTAGTTAATCTCTTACCCTCACGTGTGTTTTGTCTTTCCTTTGATTTGCCATGTGAAATATTTTATTTTCCTCTCTAAATCTCAAAGAGACAACAAATCATACATGGAATGGTATCTCTGGGCCCCACCTCCTTTCTCAGTTCAGCAAGAACTCCAGCCAAGACCTGTTACAGTGTGCAAAAAAAATTAATTAAGACCTCAAACATCATTGGAATCTAGAGGGCCTGTAGGGGGAGCTCTCACTCTCTGCAGGAAGCATTTGGTTTGTGACAACCCTCCTAACTTTCTCCTCCCCTCTATGAAAGAATTTCTTCCTCTTTATTGTTCTAGTGAACTCATACATGGCTTGCCATGGCTGCCTGTTCCGGATTGCAATTCTCTCTTTTTCCTGAATAAACCCTTTTTGTTGGAGGTATAACTAGCTGACGTTTTGTTTAAGTTCAACAAGTGACAGCCTTGAAAGAGCAGGGGCTGTGTTACATAACCTGCTCAGTATTGTATGGATTCATAAAATCTATGGTGCTCATTGTCACCTTCATCTGAACCCCAGCTGATGTGACAATGCTGATATACAAAGCAGAAATTAGAACTTTACATGTTAATACTGAATGTAACTAACACACATATATATAAGTGTGAATAAGACATTTAAAAAGTAATTACTAGTGTTCCTCAGAGTCATAACTATCAATTCACAATGTTAGGGTCTCTGAGGGGGCCGAATAACAGCATCCCTCTTCCCATTCCAAGTTCTAGAGAAACAAAAGCAGCAAATGGAGGCCAAAATATTCTCTTTAGTAGCAATAAGGCTAAGACAGAGGAAGTAGCCTCCTGTAAAAGCCAAATGGTAGCTAACTGAACCCCAGAATTACCCTTTTAGATACAGGTAACAATAGGCCAGGAAGAACCTCCCTAAATATAGAACATATGCTATTTATAGACAGCTCACTCCCACAAGGAAGAAGGACGAAGCTGAGAGAAACATGCCCAATTCTTCCATTTACTAGTTAGATATGTCACTTCACCTCCCCAGGGCAAAGCAAGTGATAGAATGGAGAGCAGCCAGAAGAGTCATATCATGGTGCTTTCTTTATCAGGAGAGTTCTACTGGAGGTTGTAGAAACACTTCCCCCCAACATTTCCAAGGTTTTTGTTTTTTAACTTGTTAGGCTTGACAGTTAAGCATATAATCAACCAAGGATGTGGCTATTTACCTGAGGGAAGAGATCAGGAATCTCTAATTAGGGTGATCCATTCACCCAACACCAATTACTGTCCCTCTTTTGTGTCTTCCAACACCGCTGGCCCCAGAAGACCCCAATAAGTACATTACCTTGAAATCCACCCAGTAATTTGAGAATTTTCTATTCTTAAGCCTGTGAACAAGCCACTTAAATTCAAGGTCAGACTTTCCATTTTCCTCCTTGGCCCTGAATGTAGAATGGAATTTGCCAGCTTAGCACTCCCTACCTGAGCCAGGTTCTCACAAAGGGAAGCTAGAGTCTCCCTAGTGCTCTGTAGCACATGCAGAACTCAGCTTCCTTGCAGGAGGTAGTCCTATAAAAAAACATCAGGAATAAGGAGAATCCCACCCCTACAACATATTGGGAATCTCAATTATTACAAAAGACACTAGATATAAACAATGCTTGTCCAATACCAATTCATTGTTTGTGAAAGCTAAAGAGTGATAGTTTATTGATGTACTTTTTTAGTGTAGAAAAATTATGAGGAAAAAAAATGTAGCTATACAAAAAGAAAAAACATTAATATAACAGGAAAAAAAAAAAAGAAAGTAAATGTGAAAAAGGACCAATAACTGCTCAGGTCTAAATGTTTGTGTCTCCCCCAAATTCACATATTGAAATTCTAACATTCAATGTGATGGTGTTAGAAGGTGGGGCCTTTGAGAAGTGATTAGGTCATGAAGGTGGTGGGATTAGTGCTCTTATAAAAGATACCCATGGAGCCTTTCTTTCTTGTTCATAAGCTACTCAGTTCATTTTATTTTGTTAGAGTAGCCCAAATGGACTAAGATAGTAACAAAGTAAAGCCAATCTGGGGGATTGCTTGTTCCCAACCCAAACTACATAATTAAATATAAATGAACTTAAGGCTCACAAAGTACAAAGCACTAGTTTAGGTGTTGCATGGACTGCAAACATCATAGGGTCAGAGTCATTGTACCAGGCAGAGAAAGTTAAGCAATGTAACAGAACATAATAAAGCCCTCAGAAGTTAAAAGGAGAAAGATATTGCATCTGGCTAAGGAGAAATCAGAAAGCCTACATTGAAGAATTGAGATTAGAAATGGGACTTGAATAACTAGCATTTTGATAGTGGCCCTACTCTGCTTTCCCTTTTTCTGTTTAACAGTCCTACCATTTTCCCAGCCATTCAGGTTCAAAAGCTTAGTTATCTTGAATTTTTCCTCTTCTCTGTCCCAGTCTTCACTTGAGACTTGTTGATACTTTTCGGTATCTTTCTCATCCACTCCTTTAAGTCAAAGCCTCATTACATCTCATCTGGATAGACTGCCTTTAAACTTTTCCCCTTCTTCCTCTCCGTCATCCCTAAATTTATCTTATAAACTGAAAAATTCATCTTCCTTAATGACAACTCTAATTACATTTTTAAAACTTTAATGGCTCCCCTTTGTCTTCGGAATTAGATTAGGGAGGTAGTTCCAAATATTTTACTTCTCACAAACAGTGTAGAACCAAAGTGACTCCATCTTAGATACAAACCCTCCATTTTGAACTTAAGTGGAATAAAAAAAAAAGGGAAAACCACCAGCTGACTAAGAGTCACCCCATCCAACAATTGGCCAATCAGAGACCTCTTGGAAATTATCTGAAAGTCCCACCCACCAAGTTCCCTGTCCTGTGGTTCTTTTCCTCGGCACAAAGTTTAACCAATCCCCTTAAAGGTTTTAAGATAAACTCACCAATCCTGTAACACCACGGCTGTACTCCCCTGCTTGCGGCTTTACCTTTTAAAAACCCTTTGAAACTGTAAGTCAGGGCCGATACTTCCACTGCTACATCAGTGCATCGGTATTCCGCACGGGCTCGAGCCTTCAAATAAACTCCCTCTTGTTCTTACATCAGTGTCAGCTCCTTGGTGCGTGTAGAGACTCAAAGTCGGGTATAACAATAGAACATCTTTTCTCTAATGAGAACCTCCAATACTGCTATATTATTTATTCATTCATCTGACAGACATCTATTGAATGCCTACTATGTGCTGAATATCCATCTTTGTAGCTTATTTTGAAGAAAACAGAATATCTAGCCTGCAGTTCCACGTAAGGCTACTTTATAAAGTTTTCCATAGCCTCTACCACTCCCTATTGTCCTTGACTCTGAGGCCAATAGTCAATTGTCATTTGTCACTGTACTTTTTGTAGAGAAAGAGTTAAGGAAACTATATTTATAGCCTTGTATCTATCAAAAGTAGGAATCCAAAAACAAATTCACAAGATTCAGAAAACTGGGAGAAACATATTTCTGGAAATAAAGAATATTCCTACCAGATCATTACAAAAAATTTTCTGTTGAAGACATGAAAAGAAAATTTGACCCATTCATTTTTTCACATCTGCCTAGCCTCTGTACGTCCTAAATTAGAGTGGGAGTCTGATATAAAATAGGGATTAAGGATGTGGTAATAAGAAAAATAGTCTTCCTCCTTAGTTCCAGATACAAAGCTCCTAAAACCCTTAGAATTAGGAGTGACTTTTGTCATTCATAAGAAATCCCTTGGGAGCTGCTGCTGAGGCAACTTAGGGTTGGACTGCTAGATAGCCTCAGGATGAAGCCCATCACCAGAAAGACCATGTGATTAGAGAGCTAAAATTTTTAGCCCTTCCCACCAACTTCTAGGAAGGTGGGGTGGACCTTGAAATTAAAACTCTACAAAAATTCTTGACAAGAGCTTCCAGGAACCACCTTCCTAATCTAATTCTGAAGACAAAGGGGAGCCATTAAAGTTTTAAGACTGTAATTAGAGTTGTCATTAAGGTAAACATGTGGAGGTGATGTTAGAGTGCCTTCAGAAAGAGCAGGGAAGCTCCGTTCCCTTTCTCACATGCTTTGCCCTATGCATCTCTTTCATCTGGCTGTTCCTGAGTTATTCCCTTTTATAATAAACTAGTAATCTAGTAGAAAAAAATCTCAAACAATGAGATTTGATGAGCTCCTGGATTGGTGAACACATCCTCATTTGGGGAGGGTGGTGCACCCCAGTTCCTTGGGGACAAAAGCACCTATGCTGAAGACTCTTCTAGACCTCACTTCAGATACCTCTTCATCCAGCTGTTCATCTGTATCCTTTGTAATAACCTTCATAATAAACTGATAAATGTAAGTAAATGTTTCTCTGCATTTTATGAGTCTCCCCAGCAAATTTATCAAATCCAGGAAAGGGATATGGGAGCCTCTGATTTATGACTAGTTGGTCAGAAGCACAGATAACAATATGGACATCTGTTAGCATCTGTTAAAGAACAAAAATTCAACAGAGTGGATTTTAAAGTGGCTTTTAAATTTAAAAATTGGCTATACTGAATGATTCATAAATTGGGAAGCATCTCATCAAGTAAATAGAAAGGTGGTCTGAGGAACCATACAAAATGCAAGGCTTTTACAGGTAGAAACAGGGTGGAACAAAGAAGTTAAAAGAGTGGATTATTTCAGGCAAAGTCATCTTGCTTTAGAGGAAATCAGGGGGTCTTTTCAGGCAGATTACCTGACCTGCCTTAGTTTAATGTAGAAGAAGGGATTCAAAGCTTAGAGAGATTGGAATATTACAGCTGATTTGTTATTTAAGACATATTCATCCACACTGGGAGGGTCCAGAAGACATCTTTCACCACTACTGTGAGAAATACATTTGAGGGGAGCCCAGCATCCTTGAAGAGCTCTATGATGGCGTTTTTCTCTAAGCCAGATTTTACAGTGGAGACTGCAATCACTGAATTGGAAAACCTAAATGTAATGTGAATAATTGGATCTTGGAGTGGCATGGGCCAAGTGGCAGCATTCAAACATCAAAGGCAAGGTGGGTGTGGTTGCCATAATAGATAGCAAAGTTAAAGCATCAATCAGAATAGTATGACTCTCATAGACCTATGCCATTGGCTAGTTGATCAGGATATTCCTAGAAGTGAAATAGATAGAAAACCTACTACATTCTCACTTGATTTGTAGAAAAGTTTTAGGTCACATGAACAAATGTCTAAGTTGAATCATAAAAACAGAGTCACAGTCCTTCAATCAATTCCCAGACTTAAGCAAGAATCCTTGAATAAAAGAGAGGCCAGGTCCCCTTGAGGAAGAACCCTGGTATGTTGCTAAAAATTAATACTGTTAATCTTTCTTCCCAGCCTTCCCCAAAAGGACCTACAGCCTTTTACCAGGGTAATGGTGTATTGAGGAAAAAGAAATAATCAGATGTGGGGACTACTTGACTCTGGCTCTTAACTGACACTAATTCCAGGAGTCCCAAAGCATCATTGTGGTCCACCAGTCAGAGTAAGGGCTTACAGAGGTCAGATAATAAATGAGTTTTAGCTCAGATCCCTCACACAGCTTCCCAGCAGTGTCCCCAAATCCATTCTGTGGTTATTTCTCCAGTTCCAAATGCATACTTAGAATAAATATACTAAGCAGCTGGCAGTATGCCCACATTGGCTTCCTAACCTATGGAGTAAGTGCTATTGTGGCAAGAAAGGCCACATGGGAATCATCAAAATTGCTCTACCTGGGAAAATTGTAAATCTAAAGCAATAACCAGTTTCTGGAGGAATTTCAGAGATTTGTGTCATTCACCAACAAGGACCTGAAAGATGCGGGGATGGTGATTTCCAGCACATCTGCATTCAACTCACCTATTTGGCCTGTGCAGAAGACAGATGGATCTTAGAGAATGAAAGTGGATTATTGTAAGTGTAACTAGGCGGTGACCCCAATTGCGTTGCAGCTGCTATACCAGATGTGCTTTCATTGTTTGAGCAAATTAACATATCCCCTGTCTAATGGAAAACTTAGCTTTTTTTTCTTCCAATGTAGGGGCAATTCCAGTTCTTTTCTACTGCATTTTTTTTCTTGTGAGTCTCCTTTACTACTCGCACAAAACACTTCACTTCTGGTCACAAAATGTGTGAAGGTTTTTCCCCACACCAAGCATCTTCTGCTGTGCTGGCTGGAAAATTATTGCTTGGCTATCTCCCATGGGATCATAAGCTATCATCCATGGGAACATAGGTTATCACCCATGGGAACATAACATTCCAACAATAAGCTTTCTGCTTCTGTAACCCCCGCTTGCACAACTGACCTGTGGGTTGACAGTAAATAGAAAAAAAAATAGACTTTTGTGTTCAGACAGGGCTTAAAAACCCTGTACCTCTGCATTTCGGGGCTGCCTAATTTGGGGTCTGCATACCCCTGGTAGACCCAGTTGGCTTAATAAAGAGTGTGTTTCCTATAACTTACTGATTTCTGGTGGTCCATGTGTCGATCCGGGGCTAGCAGCTACAACACTGCAACATCAGCTGGGAGTCTTATAATTCAACTCAATTCTGACACTATCTACTGAGAGATAGCATCAGATTCCACAGGTAAAGGATTCATTCCTATAAGACCGCCCTTAGAGGTGACTCCATCCTGTAGTGGCTAGCAGTTGCTTTATATGCAGCGCGGGGGCGGGGGGAGGGGCGGCGAGAGGAGGGGCAGGGGGGCGGGGCAGGCCTCCGGTGCACTGCGAGTGCATGGGAGGAGATGCCACGCCTTCAGATATCCAATTCTTAAGGGGAAACGTCAACATCCATAGGTCAGGGGTGGAAGTGGTGGGTGGGATTAAAGAGGGGTGAAAAAAAATGATTGCCCTCCCCCCACTTCAGATGCCAGTGGCAAGCCCCGGTTGTCACCTGGGCTTCTGATCAACAGGCTATATAGCTTGGAGGGTCTAATGGTCCCCTCTTCAAATTCAATTAGTTTGCTAGAGCGGCTCACAGAACTCAGAGAAACATTTCTTTTTTACTTTTACTGGTTTATTATAAAAGAACATGATACATAGTTGAACATCCAGATGGTAGAGAAGAATAGGGAAAGGTATGTAGGAAGGGACACAGCACTTCCATGCCCTCTAGACATGTCACCCCCTCAGCACCTCCAATGTCCACTAACCTGAAAGCTCTCCAAACTCCACGCTATTGAGATTTTTATGGAAGCTTCATCATATAGCATATCGATCATTAACTCTATTTTCAGCCTCTCCCTTCTCAAGAGATGGGGGACAGGGCTGAAAATTCCAAGCTTCTAATTATGGCTTTGTCTTTCTGATGACCATGCCTCATCCAGGAGCCATCCAGGAACACACCCAGGGTCAACTTACTAGAACAAAAGATACTCCTATCCTATAGAATAGATATTATCAGAGAATACACACTTAGTATGGCAATGTGTAATGTGTGTATGTCTGTGTGAGTAGTATATGTATTTGTTGTCTAATGTATGAATATGTGTGTATACTGGATGGCAATGTGTTTCTCACAGCAGATCCCAGTTAATTTTTTTTTAAGTTTGGCGTCACAGACCTAGAGAAACTCTCACTATTGCTTAAAGAAAAATGTCCATTGCCACAATACTTGTAATAAATACATAGATAAGAAATAATCCAAGTATCCCTCAACACAACCATGAAATACTAATTGCAGTATAATCATACAATGGAATGTTGCCTCACGGTTAAAATGAATAGTTTAGAGCTGCATGTAAAAACATGAACACGGTACATCTCAATAAAGAAGTTGGTCATAAAAACAAATTACAAAATGATATGTGCACTGTAATGCCATTAATATTAAGTCTAAAAACATGCAAAATTATACTATATATTGTTTCTGGATATACACACTAAGTAAAATATAAAAATGAACATGGATTGATAGCGAAGTGGTGACATTTGAGAAGGGAAGAAGGGAAATGCCATGGAGAAGCAATATATCAGGCTCTTCAACTGTATATGTGATTCTTATTTCTTAACCTGGGGGAAATTATATTATTCTCTACCTTTCTGAATATTTCATATTTATAAAATTTTGCCCATAAGCAGGGAGGTGAAATTTTACAGACTTAGGTTTAAATTCTCTGCTGCATACTGAGGAAGGAACTTAGGGAATTCCTTAGTTTCTCCAAGCCTTTGTACCTGTCAGAGGACATTATAATAATAAATATCCTGTTTAGCATTCAAATTAGTGAGATATATAAACGTTTTATAAAGTGCAAAGTGATATAGAACTGTAACTTGTAAATGTACAAGAATGATCCACAAATTCCAGTTATTACAAGAAACTGTTTCTTTGTTACATACTCTCACAGAACCTTTTCCTTTCCTTCAGAGCACTCACCACCACTTGTAATTACACTCCATTAATGCTATTGTATAACTGTGCATCATCCCCACTCCATAGCTTTGGGCTCATCATTATATTTCCTAGAGCCCAGCACAATCCTTGGCACGTGCTAAAAGCTCAACACATTTTTGATCGTGAAATCTCAACAGTAGTTAACTGTAGGAATAAGGATGGGAAGCAGAGTTATAAAAAGGACTTTAATTTTATGTTTTATATAAGTTTCTTGACTGTTTGAACTTTTATCATAATCTTGTATTACTGACAAAAGTAGTTTAATTTTAAATAAAAAGAATAATGATTAAATCAGCATATCAAATTCAGCGCCTCTCAGGGGGCGGTAACGTTCTAATATAAGAAATTACAGGAAAAGGGGATGCATGAAATAAAAGGAGCAGGCAAATTGTGTTTAGGGAAACACAATTTTCCCTTTTGGGAAAGCAGGCGAGTGTGTAACGGTTTAAGAACGGCCCGGAGATACCGTTAGGAGGCGCTCGCGAGGCCGTAGCGGGATTTCCCGCCCTCTCGGTTCCATGCCCCAGTAACCCGGGCGCGCCTGCGACCGAGAGTAACCTCGCGATCCAGGGACGAACAACTACCACCGCCACCACCACCACCGCCCCCCCCCGCCCCGACTCTCGCCTGCTCCGTCTCAGCCAATGGGAAGGCAGCGCACGAGCCGGCCGGACACTAGCTCTCACCGACTCCTCCCCTAAGCTGTTAGAAGCGAGTTGTACAATCACCTTGCCCCCGGCTTTAGACTTTTCCAATCACAACTCTAGTTCCTGATTCCAAGCCCCGCCCCCCCGGCAGTCCCGCGTTCATTCTCGGCCGGAGTCACCTTTGCCTTACAAACGATCCGCCCCGCCCTAGGCCTACCTTGCTGCGTTAGGCCCCGCCCCACGATCAGACCGACCAATAATCGGGAGTGACTGAAGCCACTGGGCGGGCCTGCAGCCAAGGCGCACGCCGTGGGCGGGCTCAGGCCGGAATTGGGGGTGAAGCTACAGCGTTGTACCCTCATTCGGGGCGCGCGGATCTGAGGGGTCCCTGGCGGGGGGCTCCTGGAGCTAAAGATGGCGTCCTCAGCTGAGGAGGACGTGGAAACGGTGGCAGAACTGGCGAGGGTACTGCGGTGGGGTTTCGAGGAGCTGAGCCTTAACAAGTTGGCAACGTCCCTGGGCGCGTCAGAACAGGCGCTGCGACTCATCATCTCCATCTTCCTGGGTAAGGACCCTTGTGCCTCCCTCCGCCCCCTCGCGGAGTCTCCGGGGAATGGGGATGTGACCTATCCCTTTTGCTGGAGCCAGCCGCTAGTGCTTTGTGGGGTGCAGATGTGAATCCTAAAACACCAAGCAGCTATTGAGAGAAGAGCAAGTCTTGTCTCGAGTCTGGGAGTGTTATGCCCTCTGAACCTCTTCACCTTTCTCTTCGACCCCTGTTGTACCCTTCTGACCTGTCATTTGACGCCACCACCCTCTCACCATGGCATGATCTACCCCGTGTCCCCACGACCTGCCCTTATTTGTCTCTCTTGAGTTCTACTCTCTGTCCATGTGCACTGCTGTCTGTTATTAATATCAACTCTCACACGTGCGCTTCCTATCGATAGCACGAGTATTTGAGCCCTGTGGGCCCCCTCAGCCCCTTATTCTCTGTTTTATGTATTGCCAGCTTTTATTACACTTTCGTCTCTTTTCTGCCCCATTTCTAATATTTTCTTATACCCTATGCTTTTTCCCCACTTAACCACCACTTGACACTTACCGTGGAATATTATTTTAATACTGGGCTTGGGAAACAGGACTGACAATCCCCTTAAAAACTATTCTTGCTACCCCAAGTTCATTACCTGTATGGTTCAAAGGATGTGGTATCTCTGAATTTATGCCACAACAAGCTGTATTGTAACTGGTTTATAGGCTTTTTTACTACATCCTTCCTCTATGGCTTTTTTAATATATGGAAGTAGCATGCTGCTTACAAACTGGGACCCTGGGCAAGCCACTTAATATCTTTGAACCCCAATTTTCTTACCTATGAAATGAATACAATAATGCCTACCTGATAGGATTGCTGTAAAGTCTTCTAGGAACTCAGAGGTCAAGATTTTATATATATATATATATATATATATATATATATATATATATATATATATATGTTAAACAAGCTTGGCTATTATCATTGCCATTGGCCTATTACAAAGCAAACCAAGATGACCTTCCTTTCTTCCAAATAAAAGTTGCTTTTTCCTTCCCTTGTAGATTTGTAAAACTTTAAAAGTGGAGGGAACGTTAGGTTGTGATCTCACCCACATTTATCGGCACACCCATCTAGGGTTCTTTGCTCCACATTAGCTTTGAACTTTCCACTCCTTCCACCTTGTTTCTGACCCAGTTATTTGTTGGGATTGTAAATGGCAATTAAGAGTGTTTACATTCATTAGTTAGGAAACTCACTGTTGATTTCTCAACTATAAATTGTGAATGTAACACAAGTAGCAATGTATTATAAAGGGCAGCTTGTTAAATGGAGCCAGACCTGGAATTAGGATTTAGAATGTGTCCTTTTTGTACTGATAGTCAAATACGGCCTGTGTACTCCTGGTGGGCTACTGCTGTGTTCTATCATGGGGCACATATGACTGTGAGAAATTATCATCTCCATATCCTACCCTTCTACTCTCATCTCATTACCACCAATCATGAAAGTAATAAATACTTGGTAGAATACATCTACCATGCTCCTGCGCCACCATGCCTATTCTACCATTTCCTCTATTATCCCTTCTTCCTATCTCATATGTGCCACTGACTTCATTCAGTAACTCATAATATTTCTCATTTTTAGATCTAACTAGGGCTTTATTTTGCCTCATATCAGGCATAGCTCTTTCACATGGATATAGAGATGGTATTTACTAGGTATAGATTAAATACATGCATGCAAACATAATTTCATAAGCTTGACATGTGCATGGAAGGAGTACATTCTTGTTGGAAATATGTTTCCCCTACAAAGGTATTATCACTACTGAACTGTAACCTAAAAACCAGTAGTAGCCTTTCAGCAATGGAGCTCCTGGATCCTAAACTTAGCTCTCTTGGGGAACTGGGATACTGGAGGAAATCTTTGCTAAAGATACCAAGAAGGCCTATAGTCCAAAGTAACTTGTAGCTCACTTTCTACTAATTCAAGGTTAATCTGGGTTAAAAGCACCAAAATGCATGTACCCTGGAGGAAGAGTTAGGTTTATCAGACATTCACATTTTGAAGTATGAATAACTTTGAATGAGATAGTCTTATTGCTATTTTCTTAGCATCTTACTTTCCCTGCTTGAATTTTGTGTGCTATCTTGGGCTGCAAAGCATTAAAGTACTAGCTTTCAAATCTTTTTGACTGAGACCCATAATACAAAATAATGTTTTATGTCCTAACCAGTACATACATATGTAAACATGTATTTTAAACAAAAGTTTCAGGAAACATTACTTGTCTTACTACAGGCAGTAAGTTCAGCTATTTTTTGTTTTATTTTTTAGTACTGTATGTAACCTACTAAATCGATTTCATGACCCATTAACAGATTACAACAAGTAGTTTGAAAAATCCTGAGTTAGAGGCTATAATTTTTTAAAATAAATTTATTTATTTAAATTAGTTTCAAGTATACAGTACATTGGTTAGACATCTATAATGTTCATAAAATGATCCCCCTCCAATTGCTCCCTCCCTCCCTTGGCCCTCTTCTTATTAATGCCACCATATTAATGCTAACTACATTCCCTCTTCCATCCTCCCCACATCCAATATCAACTACTAGTTTGTACTTCTTTAACCCTTCACCCCATTCTCCCAGCCTCCCTACCCCTCTCCCTTCTGTCCATCACCAAATTGTCCACTATATTTGTGAGTCTGTTTTTTATTAGTTTTTTATTTTTGTTCCTTAGATACCACATATGGTATCTATCTTTGTCTGATTTATTTCACTCAGCATAATAACCTATAGGTCCATCCATGTTATTGCAAATGGTAGTTCATTTTTTTTTTAATGACTGAGTAAAATTCCCTTGTATATATGAACCATAATTTCTTTATCCAGTCATCTGTTGATGGGCATTTAAGTTGCTTCCATATCTTGACTATTGTAAATTGTGCTGCCATGAATATTGGAGTGCATAGATCTTAATGAATTATTGTTTTGGTTTTCTTTGGATAAATACCCAGAAGTCCAATTGCTGAGGCAAAAGGTATATCCATTTTTAATTTTTGAGGAACCTCCATACTGTTTTTCATAGCGGCTGTACCAATTTACAATCTCACCAACAATGTATGAAGGTTCCCTTTTCTCTGCATCCTCGCCAACACTTGCTGTTTTTTTATTAGAGGCTGTAATTTTTAATATTCAATATTTCAAGAAGAGGGTAAGCTTATGAGGACCACTACATTGGAGTACTGTGAACAGCCAGAAGACTGTTAAAGGCGTGTGTGTGTTTGTATATGTTTGTTTTGCATATGACTGCAAGGAGTTTGGTAGAAGGTGAATTTTGCTACAAGCCCTAGGACTGGCAGATGCTACTGGAAAACATCTCCCCTTCAACAACCTGGGTCTCATCACTCCTTAGCATAACAACATGAAATGTTCTAGAAAAATTTAATAAATGTACCTACAGTGGGTAAAGCACTATGCTTGACCCTGCAAGGGCAAAAGCAGTGATGCAGTATGAGTAACAGAACTCTGCACTCAAAGATATTATGTACCGTTTGTTAGAGGGTAAAGAATGGGCATGAGATAAGTACTCTAATAACCACAATAAAAGGCAGAAATCTGAGGGCCATAAGAGAATTACAAAGCTTTATGAGATTTAAAAATTGGACCTTTAATGAACTTTGAAAGTTGAATAAGGTTTCAGCAGATTGAAATGATAAGACAGAAGGAATCACCTGAGCAAAAGCACTGAGGTAGTAATGTGTAGAGTGACTCATTCAAGAACAGTAAGTAGTCCAGTTTGACTGAAACAGGACTTAAGTAGAGAAGTAGTGGAAAATAAGACTGGAAAGGTAGGTTATGGAACCTTGAAAGCCAAGGTAAGGAGTCTGTACTTCATTTAGAAGGATCACCTACTAAATTTAGTAGGGACCCATTGGAGATCTTTGAAAGGGGAATTATGTGACCGAAGCTGTATTAGGAAGGTAATACAGTGTAGGATTTGAAGTGGACTTAGACAAGAGGTAGGGAAACTAATGAGAATGAACAATGATCCAAATAGTTATAATGACTTGGAGGCAAGGTGGTTGCACTAAAAAGGGAAAGGAGGGATCTCATGTGAGGTATTTTTGAAATAGAATCTTTTGAGAGGTAGATTTTCTAAACACTTCCATCTATACAGCTTGCTCATGTCAGAAACCTAAGAATCAGCCTTGTCACCAACTTTCACTTCTCTTCACATTACAGTCACCAAGTCCTATCAATATTACTTCCAAATTGTGTTTCAAATATATCCACTTTTCTCCATCACCACAGTCACTGATATTCTGTCACCAAAACCACCTAGGTAGCCTACTATCTCTTAATTCTGTTTTTGCCCTTTCTGGTCCATTCTCCAAAATTAGCCAGAATGGTCTGATCTTGTGCCTCTCCTGCTCAGAACCCTCAGTCTTCCATACATGGCTGGGAAGCCCTTGCCTGCTGATCCAGCTTCATCTCAAGCAAGCAGAGCCTTTTAACCACATGGCCGTCTTTCAGTTCCTCAGAAAAGACATTAAGCCCTTTCCTACCACGGAGCCCCTGTACCTGCTCATCCCATTGCCTAGAATGTTCTTCAGTTGTTATTCACTCGACAGACTCCTTTTCATCTTTCGAGTCTCCAAATTGTCACTTCCTCAAGAGTTCATTCCTGACTCTCATTTTAAAGTATGTCCCTTGTTGTACTTCTCATACTGCCTGAAATTTCTTTCCAAGTATACATGGCAAGCTGTAATTATATATTCCATCACAGCATACATAGAGTTTAACACACACCCTGGCTTATAGAAAAGGCACAATAAATATTTGTTGAATAAGTCAGTGAATAAATGAATGACTTGGCAACTGACTAAATGAAAGATAAAGATTAAAAAAAAAAAACTCAGCCCTTCTGCCTAGGTAGCTGGAAAGATGACAGTATCATTCACAAATGCAGTTCGGGCAAGAGGAAGGTTAAATATTACTTAGTGCCAAGTAATGATCTAGTTTGGGATTTGCTTTAGGTTTTAAGGATGCCTCTAGGTGGCTTGAGAGTTGTTAAGCCTAGTCTTGAGCTCAGGAAAGAAGTTGGGCTAAAGAATTTTAGGAGTCCACATTAGTATCATAACTGAATCAGGGAGGGAATAAAATGTCTTGGAAAAGCTTATATGGAGAGAAGAGAATCTAATTCATGTTGATTGAATATGTTTCTATCCCCTTATTGGTAGTAATAGCTGACATTTATTAAGGATTTTCTGCATACCAGGCATTGTTTGAGGAGCTAGCTCAAGAGTACCCCACCTAAACCTTTTACCTATAGGTAATTACAATACTGTTATCATCTCCCTTGTGCAGACAGGAAACTGAAGTTACAAAGGTTAAGTAACTTGTCTAAGGTCACACCCATTTCTCCAACTCTAGAGTCCTTGCTCTTTACCTCAAGGGGATTGGGAGGAGCATGTGGGGAAAAGATAAAATGCCTTTGATAACCTTTTTTCTTTTCACTCTATGTGTTTAAATCAAGGTGTAATCAGCATATGAGAAACCTCAGCATCCAAAGCTAGAGACAGCCAAATGAAGCAGATGGCCACCCCGCTTAGTATGAGTGTCTGTTGTCTTGGCCATAACTCTATGGCTTGGCTGTTAGACTCATCAAAAATTGCACTTGGGAGTAAAGATTCATTCCTTACAGGTTCAGAATTAGCATCACTAGGGTTAGCAACCTTTAAAATCAAAGAGGTCCTGCAGTTTAGTTACCTTTGGACCAAAGTCAGATCTGGCCCTTCAGATCTGAACTAAATCTGTTATTCAATGGAAAAAGCTTTCTTTAGGTAGCACTGAAATTACGAGACCAAAGCTAAGCTAGATGAAAATTAAACAGCATTAACTAAATAAATGGGACACTTGACAATAATACAAAGCAGGGTCCAAGAATTCTACTACTGTAAAATAAGGCGGTGATGCTAAATGACTTTCAAGGCCTCTTTCAATTCTAAAAGTGTAGGTATATTCCACATTTTTAGACTGTATTCTAATCTACAGGCACAAATTTCATCATAAGCTAAAGCTTCCTGTATTAGGGATTTCTTATCAACATATTTTTTCAAATACTTATCTACACTCCAATATGACATTGCACAAAATTTCATGTTTTGAATGCCAGGGCAACTTTAATGTCAAATAGAATCATTTCTTTGCAGAAGCGTATGTAAATTAGGGACTCATGAGATTATATGCACAAGCTAATTTAACAAAAATAATTACATACTCACTGACATTAAATCTGTCTGGGCAGCCATGGGAACTCACTGGAGGTGTTCAGTCCTACAACCTTTTAAGCATAGGATTTGATCTTTAAGAAGGAAATAGCATTTCAATCGGACCTTAAAGGGTATGGAGGATTCTAGTCAGGTAGAGATAAGTGAGGAGCTTTCCAGCCGCAAAGACTAATGAGCATATATGTGGATATCAGGAAGAGTGAGACAAATCTGAGGAATTCAAGTAGTTCACTTTCGCTAGAATAATAGAGAACCCAGAAAGAAGTAGTAGAGAAAAACCCAGTTTTTCAGGTTGGGGGAGGGTTGCGGGGGCAGGGGTAGAGTAAGGTAGTAGGATGTGCCTTGTCTCTAGACGCCTGCAGGCCAAGGTGCAAATTCTAGATTAAATATCTACTATCTGTGTTACCATAGAGTAATTAATTATTCAATTTCAGCTGTCTATTTCTTCATGTTCCCAAAAAACCAGTCTTTACTAAAGAACTGAGGTTAAGATATAGGTAGTTTATCTGATAAATAATTTTAAATTATATTTAATTCATAGCAAACAGCAGTATTTTGAAACCAAATGCAAAATTTACATGAATTTAAAAAATAATGTAGTCATCAAAGAAATTTCTCATTTCTAGAGAACTACAACTTTTGTGCAGATGTGTTCATTCTCCTCCGCTCTAGAAAAATTTGAGAAGCATTTCATTGCTCATTGGGATGCTATGAGAGCTAAATGAGATAAACTGTGTGAATAGTTGACCATGCCTGACTCAAGATAGCTTTAAATAATTGTTCTCTCTCTTCCCTCAATAAATACTTATTTCCTTCCTTTCCAAGGAGGCTCAAAGTGTGGTTTTGAGACCAGCAGCATCAGCATCTCCTAGGAACTTGTTAGAAATGCAGATTTCTCAGGTCTGTTCCAAACCTACTAAATGAAAAACTCTGAAGATGGGCCCCAGTGATCTGTGTTTTAACAAGCCCTCCAGGTTATACTGATTACCCTGAAGTTTGAGGATCACTTGTTTAGTGTATAGTCATGTGCCACATAACGACATTTCGGTCAAGACTGACCACATATACAGCAGTGGTCCCATAAGATTATAATGAAGCTGAAACATTCATACCATCTAATGATGTTGTAGCTGTCATAAGGTTACTCACATGTTTGTGGCAATGCTGTTGTAAAAAAACCTGTGCTGCCAATTGTATAAAAGTATAGCACATACAGGTATACTACGTAATACTTGATAATGGTAATAAACAACTGTGTAACTGGTTTATGTATTTACTGTATTGTACTCTTATTTTAAAGTGTGCTCTTTTTCATGAGGTTGTTAGACTAATAGTTCATCTTTTCTTTCATATATCAACCTACTTGAGCAATATAGCATTCTCCTTATTGCCTCACATTTTGAGGGGGGTGTGTTGGGGGGGTGTATACATTTTCCCAGCAGTTGCGGAAGTCAAAGGCCAGGAGATTTAGGGCCCATTTGGAGTTCTTTTGGTAAAGCAATAATAGCATCCTAGGACCATCAAAGCCTACCTAAGTTGTATAGCCCAAAAGATTTTTTATGTATCTTCATGTCTTCCTATTTTCAAAATGGGGAGGAGGGAAAGTAATAAGGCAGTAAAAATGTAGATAAATAATTTCTAGATAAGACTTTCCCTTTGGCCTAAAATGGACTGGTTTCATATCTAAGTTCCTCCCTATTCAGGCAGTGGCTATATGAAGGTGAGATTCATGAAACTCTGGACACCTTGAATGAAGGAATCTGTCTAAGAATCATGTACCATAATTGTTAGCAATAGAGGCTTCTGATAGAAATGTCATTGCATTGTAACTGTAAGGACAGCTTGTCAGAAAGTAGATAAAAGATCAGGCCAAAAATGATAGACCCAGGTTTTGTTCTTGCCTCACACTCTCATCAAGGAGACTATTTAAATGCCCCACTCTAACCACAGGCTAAGTTTAAACTTAAAATAACATTTTGTCAAGTATTCATGTTGCTATGGCATTTTTATTACGTGGTCATATCTGCTACATAAAATTATTAATGTAAAGTAGTAATTTTGTACACAATTAAGAATTCACTATAAAAAGAATTGAGGATTTGTGTGCATATATTATATACAGATCTGAGGAGAATATGCGGTCCCAAGAGATTAAACTTTTAATCGCTATATATTTATGTGCTCTAATCAGAGGTGGCATCCTCATGGTAAATGGCTTATAGCTCTTGAGGTTTTCAATTTCTGCTATGATAGCAATTCTAAACTCAGACAGACTTGGCCACTATTCTGGATTACTGTCCATAAATATAAAACTTCTGTTTGCAAGCTAGCAAGAAGAGGCCAACTGGAATAGTACACCTTGAGGCTCCTATGGCATATACCTCAGACAGAAGTGTAAAAGATTGATTATAGCTGGAGTTTAAATATACTAGGGCCCTGACTAAATATATTGAACCATAAGGGGTATTCTTTAGCTAATGGATAATCTGACTCCACTTCTTAATTCTTCATTGGCTCTTCTAAAAGAGTAGGAAACTTATAAAATATACAATTTTTTAATATTTCTGAAAATTCTTCCCAGATCTTCAAGTAACACTGAGATGCTGATACAGAAAGAAGTAGATTGTTTCCAGAGATAAACTGAAAAATTAAAAGCTTTTGATAGCATCAAAAGATACTATCAAGAAAGTGAAAAGATAACTCATGGAATGAAAAAATATTTGCAGATCGTATAACTGATAAGGGTCTCATATTCAGAATGTATCAAGAATTCTTATAACTCAATAAAAATACAACCCAATTTAAAAATGGGCAAAGGATATGAATAGACGTTTGTCTAAAGAAGACATACAAATGGCTAATAAGCACATGGAAAGATGCTCAACGTCACTAGTCAGAGAAATGCAAATCAAAACTACAGTGCCATACCTCTTCACATCCATTAGGATGGCTATAATCAAAAATAAATAAATAAGTGTTGGTGAGGATGTGGAGAAACTGAACCCACATGCATTGCTGGTAAGAATGGCAAATAGTGCAGCCACTGGGGAAAACAGTTTGGCAGTTTCTCAAAGTTAAATAGTTATAGCATGACCCAGCAATTCCACACCTAATTCTTTAGTATACTCAAAAGAATTAAAAGCATATGCTTACAAAAACTTGTATACAAATGTTCTTAGCATTATTATATTAGCTAAAAAGTATAAACAACCCAATTGTGCCCTGATGAATGAATAAACAAAATGTTATATATTCATATAATGGAGTAATATTTAACCATAAAAAGGAATGAAATACTGATACCTGCTACAACGTGAACTTTGAAAACGTGAAAGTGAAAAAAAACAGATACAAATGGCCACATGTTGTATGATTCCATTTCTTTGAGATACCCAGAATAAGCAAATCCATAAAGACAGAAAGTAGACTGTTAATTGTCGGATTAAGAAGAGGGTTGAATTGGGAGTGATTGCTAAGAGGTATGGAGTTTCTTGTTGAGGCAATGGAAATGTTCTGCCATTAGATAGTGGAGATGGTTGCATAGCATTGTGGATATACTAAAATTCACTGAATTGTACATTTTAAAAAAGTATAAGATGATCTATATATGATCACAGAGTTAGAGAACCCAACAATTATACCTGTTCAGATTCATAAAGACAATTAAAGGGTGTGATGCTATTATCTTTTCTCCCATTAGAATCTTAGCTAAGTAAAAAAGTTTATTATTTCATTTGCTGAAATACCTGCTGAGAAGTTGCTAGCTCCACCCCTCCCCAACCCCCAAGGCTTTAAAAAGGGCCTATGTAAATGAAAGGCCTTAAAACTGAATCTTTAGTAGCTTCTTAGCGAATTGGATTCTTCCTGGGAGTACTGGGTGCAACTTACAAACCTTTATTTCTGAAAGTTGCTATAGGCTTCATTTAGTTAAATCAGATCAAGGTGGGCAAATGCCAAAATTTCCCTCTGCTAGATTAGTGGCTTGAGCCTGAGATTTTTTATTTTAAATCAGTTAAAATAATACTCATATTTCAAGAAATCAGGTATAGATATGCTTATATAAAACATATGCCCATACATAGAATAAATATTTTTAAAGTTGCCTAAAGAAAGAACTATTTTCTCTTATAATCTGCACAATAGCCTTGCAAGATGGCTGGTATTTTTTCCTGTTTCACAGATGAAGAAATTGAGGTGCAAAGAATCTAAGTAATTGACCCAAACTGCAGAACTGAGTTTCTAAAGTAGATTACTCTTGATTCCTAAATCCAGGGATGTTCAACAGGCATACCCTAGAGATATCGCAGGTTCTGTTCCAGACCACCTCAGTGAAGCAAGTGTCAAATTCTCAATAAAGCAAGTGGTAATGAGGGTCTTGACTTCAGTTTGTAAAAACCACAACACCTAGTAAGTTCAATAAAAAAGCAACATATAATAAAAAGAGGTATGCCTGTACTTGATCAGATAATCTGGCCAGAAGTTGCCACCATGTAGTTAACTAACTTTAAAAGAATTAAAATGTGATAAAATGTACTGAGTTTAAGAAGGCCTTACTTGGCTTAAATGGAACAATTACAGAATTACTTTCAGTAGGACTTTGGGGCAGTTCAGGTTTAGGTTATTTGGTTAAGTAACTAAATAACTAATATTTCTTATCCTTCATAACAAGTCTTTTCTTTCTCACAAGTAACTGCCATCCACAAGTGGACCTCTAAAATGTCCACTCTGTTCTTTTATTCTCAGGTCATTTTGATCACTTGTCCCAGTTCCCCAAATCTTATTCCACAATTGCCGAAATGTTTGAGGTACTCAGCTGGAGGTTACTTTCAGAAATGAACTGCTGTATTCTTTCTTACTGCAGGGTAGGGACAGGGAGTCCCAAGAATTAGATTAACAAAGAAAGTACGGGAGAGCATCTATATTTAGCATTAAAATGAAGTTTTTAAATACATTTAGATAGGAAGATAAGCAAACATAAACATGGGTGTGCATGTGTCTATAAACAGGTGCTGGAGTATAGTTATTGAGAAAGAATAATACAGCTGTGGTTTTAAAAGTAGCTAGTTATTAGTGATTCACTCACAGGTCACTGCCAAGAGCTAAGGCATGAGGCAAGAATATCAGAATGGAAATCAAGTGATGTGGATTCTAATTTGAGCTGTGCTCTATGGACCTTGGGCATGTCAGTTATCCCCTTTGGGCCTCAGTTTCTTATCTATCTAATGAAGGGTTTGGAGTCAGTGATTTCTAACCTGTCTTCATTTCTAAGAATCTGTATGTATCTGGTGAATAACCATTCAGCACATGACTCAGCTCTAGCTTTAAGAGGGATGTAGAAGGCATATTGGCACCTTGCCCTTACTATCAACAAGGCTTAATCTGGTAAAGAACTAGTTCTGAACAATTTCCAGAGGTGAGCTTCAACCCAACCTAAATGTCTATAATCTACAAGTGTCAACCCCAGTTGCAATCAGTAAGTTTTTAGCACTAAGTGTCTAATCAGTATCAAGCAGGGCTTAACTCTCCATCCTATTTCTACATGTTTTCCTTTTCTCTGCATAGTTATTTAGCACAAGGAATGTCCACTTTGGTGAAAGAACAGGAAAAATTTTTGAGTGACAGACCTTCAAAGTAGAAATAATATGGTTAAAATTATCATGTGAAAATATTTGATAAAAATATACTACAACTGAGCCATGTCCAAAAGTAGACCTATTTTATATTCTAGTCTGTGATTCTTAGAAAAATTTGATTAAAAGGGTAGATAGATCCTAACTGTGGCCTTCTAATATTGCCCAAAGCAAAATGCTCGTTGTCTATGGTAACATCCCATAATCTAGAAAAAGGACAATATCCAGATGAGATAAGGGAAAAAGAGTTTTTGGGTTTTTTTTCCAATCATCTCTTTTCCATAGAGTGGTCATAATCTTAGTAAACAATCTTTTTTTTTTTTTTTTTGAGTTTCTGTCCCCTATCCTTAAATTCTAACTACAAACATGAATTTTTAATTCAGTTTCAGTGACTTTAAGGAGCCCATCTAAACCATGATGGGAGGAGGGCTAGAGGGCTGAGGTAGAGGAGTAATGTGCTAAGTGGCTAAATCATGGACTTAGAGGTAGACCATGGATTAGAATCCAGCTTCATCAATTACTAGCTACTCAACACAGGTTAGATAACTAATTGATTTGTTTGCTTATTCATAAAATGAAAATATTATTATTATTTACCTCATAGAGCTGTACAGATTAAATGGGATAATGTGTGTAAAGTGTCTAATTCAATGCATGACACTCAATAAGTGTTCAATAAAGGTTAGTTGCTGGTACTGATGATAATGATAGTTGCTATTAAGAAGAAAAGAATAAGGAAGGTAGCAAAAATGATCATAAAGGAAATTCCCAAATAAGATTGGTACAGGTAGAATTCAGAGAACTGAGACCAAAGGAAAGGAGATGTTTAGAAAGAAAAGAGGGGCATCTTCCTCTGAATCTGGCGGAAAGGAAAAAAATATGGATTTTGAGCAGAGCTTCTTAAGTTTTCTCATGGACAGTTCCCCAAAGTGGTAGAAGTCTAAATGTATACTCTCAGGGGCTCTGGAGTCCTTAGCACAAAGTGGGTGTTAAAAGACAGTCTTGAAGTCTCGTATTGTATCTTTAAAATACAAGGCAACTTTGCATTCTATTTTGTATAATTTGTTTTAATATAATTAAGTTACTTACCAGTTAAATTACTTAAAATTTTTTTCTGAAAAACTTCTAGTAGGTGTGCTAAGGTCTGGCTAAGCCAACATATAGCAGTTCTAATTCCATCTTCTCTTTCATACTTGCCAAAACATGCTATTTTCGTTTCACCAGAGTCTTATGAACCACTGACTGATCAAATGGGGTCGTAGCTTATTCCTACGGAATCCACAAATAGCTATACAAGATGAAAGGCAAAGAAATTTACCAAACTTTAATGAAAACAGCCAATTTCTATTTCTTCAAATGAAACCTCAAAACTACTAGGATTAATAAGTATTTCATAACTATTGTACTGAAAATAAGGAGTTCCACTAGCAACTAGGTTGTGAGAGATCCTAGTCCCTGACTCTAGCAGCGCTCGGACCTGAGTAGACATCCAGTGACTGGAGAACACAGCTGCATACACTCTGTGTGCTTGATGATCTGAACGCCTGAAGAGGACCAGACTCCGCGTACCCCAGCAATCTGCTCTAAGATCACAACATTCGGAATGCCCTTGGTGTTGCTCTTGGAACACTCCCATTCTAGTAGGAGACCTGGGTTTAGAGGGTAGGTTAGGTCATCATCCTTCATCTGCAAATAAGTTTCTAAAAGCCCTTCTTTAAATAATCAAAAAAAAGAAAAAAAGAAAAGAAAGAAACAGTTATAGTGCTGCAGAACAAGTTCTTTAAAACCTCCAGACCAGCTTTCTAAAACAAACCTCCGCCTGTTTGATGCTGTTGAAGGAAAGACAGCATCTCTCAATCATCAAGCTCAGAATTTTATTTTCAGGACCTAGTAAGTACTGCTTTCTTGCAGTAGGATTTTAGTAAGGCAGGGCTTCTTAACCCTGGCTACACATCAGATCACTCAGACCTACTGAATCAGACTCTGACAGGTGGGGAGGAGGGTCAGGAGGTGCTTTCATTGTTTTTTAAAGATTCTTCAGGTGATTGTGGCCACTATACTAAGCTTTGGTTCCCACAAGAAAGCATTAAGACTCAGAAACAGCTTCTAGGACAATGTCCTCAACAAAAACACATCCCCGAAAGGGGTGACTGGGCAACCAGGCTCAAAAGCCTGCTGAGCTGAGCAGCAGCCAAGAACAAGGTTTGGTGTTTACACACTCAAAATCAGCTCTGGGTTGTCACAGAAACTCATCCCGGCACAGTTCCTTCTTCCCCTTTGCAACTTCAGTCCTGGCTTTGCTGTGCTCTGTTATGATCTTAATGTTCTTGGTAACCTTAATGGCCTGCCACACTCTTTTCTTTTTTCCTGCCAACTGCTCCGTCGTCTTACCATCTGTTTACTAATGTGCGGTAATACTTCATCTGCCTATGTAGAGCTCAGCAACTTCAAATATACCCCCAAAAATACACCCAAAAACAGGTAATAGCACAAAGGATCTTGAGTGGCCAGAACAGATGTTACCAAGCTAAGCACTAAGTCTTTAAGGAAAGCACTCAAGACCTTTGCTCTTGTCTTGTATCTTCTTTTTCACATTTTTAAAACAAAGTTATGGTTTCTAAGGCCCACAGTAAATTAAGAGGGAGAATAATTATTCTTAGCAGGATCAAGAAGTGACTACTGATCACTGCATGGGAAGGAAAGGGGCAGAAAAACCCTAAGAAATAGATACAAGCACTCAGAATACAGGACAGTGTACGCCCTACAAGAGCCAAAACAAACACTTTTACACACCTCAACAGGCCATAAACCCATGTGACTTTATTCTAGAATAATTATGACCCAGGGCACAAAAAAAATGTCAAATTATATTCAATTTAAGGAAGCAGAGTAATGTGTTTAGTTTCAAGCATTCCAAATGGCTCAGCATTTTGGTTATTCCCAGTTGGTTAAGGTTTTTAGTGTTTAAAGACATAAACTCTTAGCTATCCCGAACCTTTTTTTTTTTTTTAATGCCTATAGCACCCCGTCTTCCTAGGTGGTCTCCCATCCAAGTACTAACCAGGCCCCACCCTGCTTAGCTTTGAAATCAGATGGGATGGGCATGTTCAGGGTTGCATGGCCACAGACTTATCTAGAACTTATTATGAGTACTCTAGATAATTAAGATCTATCCTGTTTATTGTTTATACTCATTTATAGCCTATTCCTAAAACATTAAAAATACAACTCAAAAAGCTTAAGGGAGGGAGTCAGATCTTATTCTATATACTTTCTAGTACCTGGCTCTGGTTCTTAGCAATACTTGCTGACAACTTGGTGTTCTGTCCTTGCCAAATTTGATATGTGATATGTATGAGACTTGATCCTATTTCTTTGTTCCTTCATCTGACTGTGAAGGGTCACAGATGTTTCTTTCTCCCTTGAACTAGTAATCCTATATCACTTCACCTCTAGATAGCTAGAAAATAAACCATTGTGCCACTTCGTCCCACATTATATGCTCTATAAACAAAACCTGCCATATAGTAGGCATTTAATAAACATTTGTTTAATAAATGAATGAGCCAATAATCCACAGGATATCTATAAAATTAACTATTTGCATGAAGCTATAAATTTGTTAAAGAGCCTAGTCCATTATGGGAACAGCTATCAACATCAGCAAATCCTGGCACCAAGATCAAATGATGGGTAGACTGTTATGTGAAAAAAATATGGGTTACATAAGTACACAGGCTATGACCATAAATTTTAAAAAGTATGGGAAAAAAGACTAGAACATTAGCCAGTTGTAGAGCATGATTGTCCATTTATTTATTAATGAATGAGTGCTTTCTTTGTATATGACACTGTTCTAAGCATTTCAGAGTTAACCAGATTCACTACTATACTGCCAATGATAAACTAACTGCAACTTACAATTTAAAAGCAAGAATTGTAGCAACTGTAAACAATGACTAACTCAAGAACACAGTGCAGTAATAGGATAGGTAAAGTGTACTTCCAAAACACAGTAGGGATTCTAGTTCTTCACATGTGCACTACAATAGGAATGTTGCCAAGCACATCAGCCAGACTTGTTGATAGAACAATGACTGTGTGTAGTAACACCGTGGAAGATGCTAACTTTACTTTGGGAATACCAAGTGTCATTGAGCCTTTTAATTCAGTAAGCAACCCTTGGCTGTGCATAATCAGTTCATGGCCCATCAGGAGATTCCCTATAGTTCAGTTGTGGCCTGGGACCATACTATTTCTGAATCACAGCTTTAGCAGACATTTTTCAAGTATCTCTAATGGATTTTTAACTTTGTGGATGCTCAGACCTCAGTATCCTATATAATTACTATGCAACTGTATAGGCAGTCAGCAATCCCAGTTTGTAGCCTGGTATTCATTTATATTTATCCTTTTAATAATCCAGCAGATAATACTCTGCTAACAGGATGGCATAAAATTATAATAGATCATAGAAGTGTAAAATAGTGTTTCTGGGCATAGTTAGGTACCCTCAATTCCTTATATCATTTAAGAAAAATGCAAGAGAATTCCTAGCAAATTTAATAGGCTATAAATGAAACGTAGCCCTAGGACCCAGTTTCATATTGCCTTGATATAAAATTACTATCTTCAGTTTTAAAAGTGTATTCACAAAGAGACTTTTGATTCTTGGGAATAGTGTTATCTTCTCTGTCGACATCCATATAATGTATGTTTTTTCCTCTCTGGGCTGAGTATCATGCCAGATAAACTTCCAAAGCAAAACTGCGAGAGCACCAGGCACAAGTAACCCTCTTCTGATCTCCCCTCAGGTTACCCCTTGGCTTTGTTTTATCGGCATTACCTTTTCTACAAGGACAGCTACCTCATCCATCTCTTCCATACCTTTACAGGCCTCTCAATTGCTTATTTTAACTTTGGTGAGTAAACTGAGTTAGCAGTGGGACTGTGGTTACAGGAACCTGGGAAGGAACAGACTTGAACAAAATTTTCTGGAGAGAATTTGATGGATAGGGACGTTATCATGCTCTTCTTGCAAAGAAAGGGTTTGTGTATAGACCAGAACACAGCTTAAATTCTCCTTTTATGTTCAGTCCTCTCCCAGATAAAACATTTGAGAGTGGTTACCCTTGCCAGACTCCATCAACAGGGAAGCATCAGTTTCTCTCTGTTGTGGCTATAACTGGATGACAGATCCAAGCAGTTCCCTCAGGAGCAACACTGAGCTCAAGTATTAAGAAATACAGTAACCGCCTGACAGTCCCTTCTATTCATGCAATTAATTTCCTTCCTTTCTTCCAAAACATGAGGCTGTTTGGGAGGGAAAAAAAAATCTTAATACCAAAGTTTTTTCTTTATGTATTCTTTGTGTTTAGAAGTCTCAGGAAGGGTGGGAATGTCAAAAAAAAAAAAAAAAACTACTAAAATTTGTTCTGTTCTGCACCCAGGATACCAGCTCTGCCATTCCTTACTATGTGTCGTCCTTCAGTTCCTCATCCTGCGACTAATGGGCCGCACCATCACTGCTGTCCTCACTACCTTTTGCTTCCAGATGGTAAATGTTTTTCCCTGACAGCAGTTTGGGAGTGCGAGGAGGTCAGGGGCTGTGGTGCAGGAAAAGCAGTGAACTAGGAGATGTCTGATTCCTAATCCTTTCTCCTGATAACACTTGTCAGTATGACTTTGGGTAGGTCACTTTACACAGGCCCCATCTGTGTTTCATCTGCGGTGGCAATGATAATATTTTATCTGCCTCAAGGAAAGGGTGCCAGTTAATCCTTTGCATAGGACTGTGCATTAAGGTTCTTTGGTTCTGGCCAGTATTAGACCAGCTGTCCATGAGGGGAGTAACTTAAAGACAAGGCAGAAAATCATCTTAGAAAGAGCTACAGAATCTGAACATCTAAATTCTCAGTTTAGCCCACATTTTGCTGAGAAACCTTGAGCAAGTCTCTTCCCATTTATAGGCTCAGTTTCTCCATTTAGAGGATGAGACTTTAATGATGAGACTAGAAGAAAGGAAAAATTAAGGATTATATTGGATTTCAGGGTAGGGAGGAAATAAATCATAACAATAGTAAATACTTCCCCTCTCCTAGGCTTACCTTCTTGCCGGATATTATTACACAGCCACTGGCAACTATGATATCAAGTGGACAATGCCACATTGTGTTCTTACCTTGAAGCTGATTGGTGAGTGATGGGTCACAACCTTCCCCATTTACACCTAGGCTCCTCCCCATCTGACCATAAACTTAACTCTGCACTCTCCCCTGACACTCCTGGCTACCCCGAGTCCACAGGCCACATCCTCAGTGTCCTCTCCCTCTACTCTAGCCACACCTTCTCTCTCTGCTCAGGTTTGGCTGTTGACTACTTTGACGGAGGGAGAGACCAGGTAAGTACGATTCTTCCACAGAGGTTAAAGAAGGAGAAAGATGGTTGTTACCAAAAGACTGGACCAGAATGCCAGGGGCAGAGCCTCCTCCTTGTTCCTAGCCTCTGTGAACTCTATCATATTGCATTGAGTAAGGATCATCAAACCTAATTTGCCCAGATCCAGCTTTTGCACAAAGTTCAGAGGTTAAGGCCAGCAAGACATTGGGAAAGGCAGCAGCAGTCAACTGTTGCTTAAGCTACCCCTACACATACTCGTTTCCAAGTGAAGCAACTACTTTTCTCTGTATCATCCCCTCAGAGATGGCTATTTGCAGAACCATTTCAGTGGGCCACCAGGGAGGGGAACACACAAATGGCTCTTGCGGGGAGATTCAAGGCTGTCCTGAACCATTCATTCTCTTCTCGGCATAGAATTCCTTGTCCTCTGAGCAACAGAAAAATGCCATACGGGGTGTCCCTTCCCTGCTGGAAGTTGCTGGTTTCTCCTACTTCTATGGGGCCTTCTTGGTAGGGCCCCAGTTCTCAATGAACCACTACATGAAGCTGGTGCAGGGACAGCTGACTGACATACCAGGGAAGATACCAAACAGGTAATTGCCCCTCCTGATCAAGATCTCTGTGTAGGTGTCTCACCCACTATAAAGCTACTTCTGATGTGACTTTCCTGAATGCCAGCCCCAGCTGCATTCTCCAGCATGGCACTGGCTCCCAGGCCCGTTCCACACAGGCCCTGGACTGTCTTAACAGGCACTCTGCACCTGCTCACTGTAGGCAGTGGGCGCTTTTCAGCTTAGGTCTCTTCCAGCTATCTATTCTGACTATGTAGTACAAATATAAAATTCACTTTTATGCCATAGGATTTTGCTTAAATCAGTCATGTCCTTGCCTTTAATACCCATTTTCTTAGTTAAAAAAAAAAATAGATTAAGTATATGGAAATATATATCACAGAAAATTTAAGTTACCAGAAAAATCTCTTCACTGAAAACATGTCCAGCCTGTGTTTGAGCATCAGTTCAAACCAGATAGGAAGGGGTGGATTCAAACTTGGTATCATCTCCTGTGTGTTGGGTTTTCTGTCCCAGTAGACTGAGGACACTGGTGAGACCTTGAGACCAGTAGTATTCCTGAGGGGAAGCACCACAGACTCAAACACACTGCTCCCCGCTGCCATTGCCCTTTGTTCCCTGTAATTCGCAGGAGTTTGCAGTCACCATTTCCGAGAAGTCTTTACCTGAGACTGACTGAGCATAGACTTGGGCAGCAGAGCTATTCGTCCCAGATGGGTAGCCACACTCTAAAACACTCCCTCCATGGTTTAAGGTCAGAGGGTGAAGGGAGTGGCCTTTGTGTGTTGTGACCTTTCATGTTCCTTTCCAGCACCATACCTGCTCTAAAGCGCCTGAGTCTGGGCCTTATCTACCTGGTAGGCTACGTCCTGCTGAGCCCACACATCACAGAAAACTATCTCCTCTCTGAAGACTATGAAGTGAGTGGCTACTAAAGCAGCAGCAGTGTGACTGCATCCGAGATAGAATATGGATAGGCAAGGATCCCTGTAGATAGCCAAGAAGTGGGTAATGCCATCTACAAACACATGTTGATTTTGCTCTAGATCTGTGAGAGTTGGTGTCAGTGCCAGCCGGGCCGAGACATGTTCATCAGCCAGAATTGAACGACCTTCGCGGGCACAGGGCTGTGCCAGGTGCACTCTTAGCACCCCTTACCTTCCCCAAGAACAGCTCTTAGCTTGCTGTATTACAGCCCAGTGACTCCTTGGAGCATAGCAGCTTCTGGTCCTTTTCAGCCTGTTTCTTCTCTTGATAGATTGGGGACTCCTAGGAAATTCAAAATTCAAGGGAAGGGGAAGTGCTGGCTTTTGTGCTTACCCAGCCGAAAGACTTGTGACAGTTCCCTACCCACTGTGGGTAGGTTGCCTCCTTAAATCAACACTGAGCATGGATACCGAAAAGTCTCTTGGTACACAGTGTCCCAGATGCTCAGTCCTTTAGGGGAAAAGTTAAGGGCAATGCTGTTTCTGGGACTCTCCAAGGACAAGGAGGTGAATAGATGTTCAATGGGCCCCCTGCTTATTCCTCTTGGCGTATCATATAGAGGCGATTAAGCACACTGTCAGGTAGATGTGAAGTAGTCAGCCATGAAGGAAATTCGTCCAGCCTAAGTGGTATCCCTAATACATGTGTTCTTTCTTTTCTCAAGAACCACTCTTTTTGGTTCCGCTGCATGTACATGCTGGTCTGGGGCAAGTTTGTACTGTACAAATATGTCACCTGTTGGCTGGTCACAGTAAGTAGAAAAGATGAAACAGGGCATATTTAGACAAGCAGGGGGTGGGGGATGGATGGGAAGGAGTGGCCAGAACCCTGACTGACTTCAGTCCTACCCTCAGGAGGGAGTATGCATCTTGACGGGGCTAGGCTTCAACGACTTTGATGAAAACAGAAAGGCAAAGTGGGATGCCTGTGCTAACATGAAGGTGTGGCTCTTTGAAACGAACCCCCGCTTCACTGGCACCATCGCCTCTTTCAACACCAACACCAATGCCTGGGTGGCCCGGTAAGCAGCAGGAGGAAAGGCCTAGACCCTAGCTCCCGCCTTCTGCCGCTTTTCCAGATTCGAGGGCAGGAGTGTATTATATCACTTCTTTCCATCTTTTCTCACTTTGGGTAGAACCTGCAGTCATTCTTACACATACCCCTCCATCCCCCAAAAAACTATTCCTGTCATATTTGAAACACAAAAACAAGATATGTAAGTGTCTTAAGTCCTAGGTTTTAATCCCAGTCCTGCCACTGGTTTTATGTTCTCCATTGTCCTATTTAGAAACATCATTATTAGTCCCACCACTAGAGTGTAAACAGCATAAGCACAGAACTGGTCTGTCCTGTTTATTGCAACTTTGTCAGGTACTTAGTAGGCACTGGTCATTATCTGTTGTATGCAAGTGGCTTGCCTAAATTCACTCAGCTTAGCCTTGGGTCTATTTTCTGTCTCTGAGATGCCAACTTCACTGCCTTTCATTTCTATAGCTAAGCAGATGGCACTGCCTCCCTTACAGGTAGCCCAAGTGGGAGCCAGCCACCACCACTGCGCTCCCCAGGGAGCTGAGAACCCATAAGCAGGATAATGGGAATGCAAGGATTAATCTGAGGCTCATCCTTACCCACCCTTTCTCTAGTTACATCTTCAAACGACTCAAGTTCCTTGGAAGTAAAGAACTATCCCAGGGTCTCTCATTGCTATTCTTGGCCCTCTGGCATGGCCTACACTCAGGATACCTGGTCTGCTTCCAGATGGAATTCCTCATTGTTATCGTGGAAAGACAGGTAGGCCTCAAGGGTGGTAGGTGAAAAAAGAAAATGAGACAGAGCAAGACACTGAGTAGCTCTCCCCTTCCTCTCCAGGCTGCCAGGCTAATTCGGGACAGCCCAACCCTGAGCAACTTGGCTTCCATTACTGTCCTACAACCCTTCTACTATTTGGTGCAGCAGACTATCCACTGGCTCTTCATAGGTTACTCAATGACTGCTTTCTGCCTTTTCACATGGGACAAATGGATTAAGGTAAGCAAAAGACTGCTTGCAAGGATGGGAAAGAATTACTGAAAACTCAGGTAATAAAGGGTATTATATCTCATGACCTGTTTACCTCAGTGGCCTGTCTCCCTGCAGGTATATAAATCCATCTATTTTCTTGGCCACATCTTCTTCTTGAGCCTACTATTGATATTGCCTTATCTTTACAAAGCAATGGTGCCAAGGAAAGAGAAGTTAAAGAAAATGGAATAATCTATTTTCCTAGTAAGTAAACATCTCTACAGCTAAACTGAAACTATCAGGTTAAAGGATAAAGCAATAGATTTGGGGTAGGGGGAGAGTGTTGGGAATTTGGAGTGAATCTCAAGGTAACCTGGCTTATAGAGGAAAAGTACTGATTACTGTAACTTAGCATGCCAGGAAGAAGCTAGAAGGGCTAAGACCAGGGAGTCTTCTGCCTTTTCACATGGGACAAATGGATTAAGGCAGGAGGAATAACTGACCAGCCTTCCAATCAAATTTATTTTCCTGCAGGTGGCCTAAAAGCAAGACTGGTGCAGAAATGACTTGTCTCCCCTTTTACAGCACTTCTTCACCCCAGAGCACAGAAAACATAAAAGCCAGGGAGTGGGAAGACATGGCACTCCCAGCTGTGCCTCTACTGCCAGCCAAGTCTTCATTTGGGCCAAAGGGGACACTCTTGTGGGAGGAGTAGAGGGACCCATGTCTCCCCCTCTGGGCTCCCCCATGCACGTTGCCTTATCTCTTTCCCTCCAGCCAGGAATCTGTTGTTTTTTCTTCTGCCAATTTACTATGATTGTATAAGTGCCGCTACCACCACTGCCCCCCAAGGGGGAAGGGGGTACAAGGCCCTGCCTGCTCCACTTTTTCTACCTTGGAACTGTACCAGATAAAATCACTTCTGTTTGTTCAGTTTTTCACTGCTAGCATTCCTGGCTGCTTTCTGTTAAACACAAATCATGCTTGCCATGGCTTCAATAATCAGGGCTATCTTTTAGAGTACAGTAATTGCAAAAGTTTGGAGCTAAAGCCCATGTCCAAAACCTGGAACCAAACTGAAAACACCTTTTCCTGAAATCTGAGGACAAATGGTTTGCACGATTACATACTAAGTTTAGGAATCCCCAAAGAACAACCAGGTTGACAAGAACTATTTATAGGATAAACAAATAGCAAATGTACAGACTTGGATTCCGCAAACCACACAGTCTTGGTGCAGGAAGGTCATCTTCTAACAGTGAGTTGAAAACAGGGTCAAGGGATACAATGTCAACAGTCTCTGTTTCAGAGTAAGACCTACTGTCAAATGACCCTCCATACTTCTTCAAAGGCTGTGGTAAGTTTTGCACAGGTGAGGGCAGCAGAAAGAGGATAGTTGCTGATGGACACCATCTTCTCTATATACTCCACACTGACCTAAAGAAAGAACAGTTCTGTCAGCTAACTCCACCACTCTATAACAGGTTAAGTCCCTTCATTAGGAAAGGAAAATTGGGCTGAGCTAATATTTCACAGTGCTATTTCATATCAAATTTATGCAAAGGATCAAGAAGGTCCTAGCTTTGACTATTACAAATGCCAGCAGCCCTCAAAGGGTGGTGCTCCTATGGAACCCCCGTTTGTCTTCCAGCTTTGTTCTTACCCTCTATTTCCCAACTTCATGGACAGGACTGTCAAAATGCTAACTGCTCTCAGAATTCTGTATTAAGCTTCAGCTCTATGAAGAATTTAAGAGTTGAACCCAGACCTTACCTTGCCATGGGCAAAGGCCCCCACCACGAAAACAATAGGGTCACTGCTAGGTACCAACTCTCGCACATCACTAACAGCTGGGATGGAAAAAGAAGTGCCAATTTTCATACACCCAACTGGGAAGTGATCTGACACTGGATTCTTAATTACCTAAAGAAAAAGAGAGAAATGAGCCCCAGAAATGTTCTCAGAACCCTACCTCCAACCAGTAGGTGTCAATACCTCACCTTCAAGAGCTTCTGGGGGCCATCAGCTGCTCGAACACTGAGTTTGTGTAAAAGCTGAACTAGGGCAGAAAAGAAAGTTCAGAGCTAGGCAGAGAACCCACCCTCTCCTCCCTTCTCTCCTGCCCAGTTCATTCTCAATTTTAAGTCAAAGATCTCACCCATGAGGCCACAAAAGCGGTCAAAGGTCCTGGGGATTCGAGTCTGGGGATTCACTTCAATCAGCACATTCTTCTGTGTGTGGATATAAACCTGTAGCAAACCAGCTCGATTCAAGGGACTGTCCATCAGCATCAATAAACTCTGAGAGAGGCAGATACCAAAGCACAGTTAAGACTGAAAAGTAGCAGCATGCAGCTGCTTTACCTTCCACATAATGGCTCAAGGAGTTGTGAAGCTCTGTCTCTGGAGTTACCTGGTGAGCTATGTCTGGTCTTACTTCCCCAGGATCCCGTCCATTCTTCAACAGCATAGATTTGTGCTTGTCACAGTTCAGTAGCTCGTATGTCTTCCCTACCTGAAGACAAACATGACAGAACAATATAAGCTGATTTTACCTATCCCACTGGTTCCCAAAGTATGGTCCCCAAACCAGCAGCAGCAACTGAAAACTTTTTAGTTGAATTCTCAGACTCATTCTAGAACTACTGAATCAGAAGCTATGGGTGTGGGGCCCAGCAAGCCCTTCAGGGGATCACTGTATGGCCACAGTTACTGCCCCCTTCCAACCCCGACCTCTTCCCACCAATAAATGATCTTAGAGGGAAAAGGGAAGCAGGTACAACGTGTGATTTCACATGATTTAAACTGGATTTCGTTTTAAAACCTGTGGCTATTAAGCAAAGCTGGTGAGGATTCTGGAATCAGGAGCAAGGTTAATGAACAAAGCTGAAAGCTCGTCACAGGAGCACTGTGTGCACTAGGCAAAATACACATGGTCACTACCCTCATATTGCTTATACCAAATATGAACTAAGTGAGAAGCTGCAAATCTGAATGGGAAGAAATGTGAAAATCCTAATGATGCAGGAGAGAGTTTGATCAAGGAATATTCTCAAAAGTAAAATGAGAGGTAGTTCTGAGTTTTAAGATGTGTGAGCAGAGGTACAAATTGAATAAATAGAAATGTGAAGAAAGAAAATGATGAAAAGGTGGGAACTGAGACACTAAAGGGCAGTGATTATATCCGAAACTGCTTTGTAACTCTAGAATCCTCAAGTATCCTGCACAAAGCCAGAATAATCCTGGAATAACACGGGCATGAGAATGACTGAGGAATATTATTCTGACAACTCTGTATACTGGAAAATATACCAGGTAGAATTTTGATACTAAAGCTCTAGCTGGATCCATCTGTAGCAACTAAAAGAAATAATTGCAAATTACAATTTGGAGTTCTAAAGAGCATTAAAGTGATCAGTAAAAAGTCTAAAACCATAACATTAAGTACAAATACAGGTTTTGAAAGGCTAAGTTTTTATATGTTAATAGAACACTTCTATCTGACAACATTTGAGATATATGACTCCAAAAATTTGGGAGGAAAGGCATATAGACAAAGTGATTGAACAACTGAAATAATAAGAATGTCACAAAGAGCACAGAGAAAGAACAAAGGACCAAGAACTAAGTCCATAGGATACCCTTAGTTATAGAAAAAGAACCTCTTGAGGAAAAAAATCCAGTTTCAACCCATTAGTAATTTATAACCAGAGTTTTTAATGAAATAGACTAGAAAACATCAGAGTACTTCACATGTACTAATGGTGATGGTTGAAACTTGGTTTTATGCAGTTGTGTGTATGTTTACTAGCTCACAATGTAAATTTTAATTGTGGGTTGTGGTTAATAAACTTGAAAATCACAAACTGAAATAATTAGAATGAATACTATGTGTATTCATTTTCTACAATAGCTATTGGAGACACAAGGAAGAATTTTTAAAGCCTTATTCTCTGCCCTCAAAGCCTCTAGTGGAAGAGACAAATGGTAAACAAACATGAGTATTTAACTCAAATTATGATAAACATTACAAAGGAAAAGTAAACGGTTCATTAAAAGACTATAATAGGAGGATCTAATTTGTACCAGGAAAGGAGTCACCTCTATGAGGAAGTAACATTTAACCTATTAAATGAAGAATGAGCAGCACAATAGGCCCAATAATTGTTAAGTAAACAATAAGTCAGATGAAACAAAGAGCTAAGTAAAGGGAGCTTCCAGTTAGAGAACATTATGTGCAATGGCCTTAAGGTACAAGAAAATTTAGTGCCTTCAAAGAGCTTAAAGAAAGCCAGAGGCTGGAGTAAAAAGAATAAACGAAGAGAGCAGATCCAAGTGAGACTGGCAGAAGCAAGAGGTACCAGGCACAAGGATGGCACAAGGTAACAGTATAGAAGATTTCAAACAGCTATGAATTTTATTACCCTTGGATTACCATAAATGACAATTTGGCCTAAATTCTTCCAGAGCATGTTCTAGGAATTTTAACTTGGCCATGACCTGTTCATCTTCTTAATAGATAACATGGAGTCAGTAACAATAATAGCATTAGTACCAAGTGACAGACATTATTCTAAACTCTTTACACTTATTAACTCCTTTAATCTTCCCAAAAATCTAATAGGGTAGATATTATCCCCAGGGAACACAGGAAGAAACAAAGTGGTTAAGTAACATTAGAATTAATAGGCTGGAAAGATAGCGGGCAATTAAGTGAAGGGAATGTAAGAACCTAAAATTAGGTTAGAAATGTTAATTACAGAAGAAAATGAAAGGATAAACCTGATTAGTCACTGAAAAGGAAAAAAGAAAAGACCTTTCTAGATTGCAAGCTTAATAAAGTGCCATAGTGATTGAGGAAGGAAAGACAGAAACAATCACACTGTATTTTACTATGAAATTTTACTATGTACTACTTTTAAAGCCCTTTCATTACATTCCCCCTGTAAAGTATTAACTTCCACTATACAAACTGAAAAAAAAAAACTTGTTTTTTCAAGATCACACACTTAAAATAAGTAGAAAGACCAAAAGTAAAATCTAGGCTTGACTTCTGGGCCTATTCACTGAACAAATTTAGCTCTAAAAGGTAAGAGAAAGTCAGAGAGAATGAGACAGCACGAAGGTTTAAGACAGGAAATTACTGGATTATTCGGGGAAAGAGCCGAATGATTGATAAAAATAAAGATTTAAAGTATTAAATAACCTGATCCAGACAGTATTTCTAAGTGCACAGTAATACAGAGGAGAGTCACAGTAAACACCTTTTAACGAAGTCCTTACAAATAAAAAAATGGGCAGAATAAGCCATAGTAATTACCTTTCTCCCTTCCCAGCAACTTGTCGGGGATGATGAGTGACATCACGGTAGATGAAACTCCCCTCCCCTTAGGTGATTTATATCACAGAATCCTAGTACATTAACTGGAAGAAAGAACGTGATGGCTGCAATGGGTTTCACAAAGGCAAAAAAACGAGTAGTGCTAATCCCGGATGTTAAACCAAGAGACAGTCAACTAGACCACTCTTCCTCCAAAAGCATATTTCACCTCTCTGGTTTCTCCATCCACTTTAAGCCCTTCACCCTAATCACAAGGGATCCCACCCTATCGACATACGAGTTCTGCACTTCCTTGTCCCACATTACCTTGACTGTTTCCAGACTGGCCCCTTCCAGCACCACAATGAGCCTACGGCCTCCTATCTTGCTTCCCGCCCCAAGTCGGGGCCGCTTGGGTGACACGGCATCCCAGTCCTGTTCTTGTTCTCCACCGCGACGCTCACGAGGTTTAAATCCACCACTGGGCGCAGCCATCTTGCAGCCGGACCGGAAACCATGCTAATATCCTTAAATTAAAATCTCGCGCACGCCCTAATCGCAAACGTCTTTCCGGCTACCATTTTGAAAGTGGGCGCTTGGAAATGGCGATGGCTTGCTGTTCCGCACTACCGGAACCTCTCTGAGGGGCAGGGTTTCAGAAAGGGGCGGGACGTTCGAATGCGTACTTCCTGTGCGCGATGTTCGGGTTTGCTTTGGGTGGGGAGAGTTTAGGAGGGAGCACACTTCCTGTGCCCTTTCTCCCGCGAGCACCTGGGGCCCGGACCCTCGTGTGAAGGGTGCAATTTCTAAACTGGAGTGGGGTAGAGGGAGGCCGGCACCCCCTCCTGATCTTTGGTGCCACCGGCCTCAGGATTGAACATGGCCCAGAACTTGAAAGACTTAGCAGGACGACTGCCCTCCGGGCCCCGGGGCATGGGCACCGCGCTGAAGCTGCTGCTGGGGGCTGGCGCCGTGGCCTACGGGGTCCGCGAGTCCGTATTCACCGGTGAGCAACCTCCGCCCGTTCTCTGGACTCCTGTTTCTCTCCAGAACCCCTACCCTGTCCCGCCGGGTCCTTGTGCTTACTTAGCGACTCGTCACCCCACCAGGGGCTAGCACGTACTATGAGCAGTGACCTGGCCTGATTTCCACCCCTCTTCCACAGTTGAAGGCGGGCACAGAGCCATCTTCTTTAATCGGATCGGTGGCGTGCAGCAGGACACCATTCTCGCTGAGGGCCTTCATTTCAGGTAACGGTGAGCAGAGGGGACTGACCCTGACCCTTCACCCTTGAACGCCAACACACCAATGGCTGTAATAGAACTTTCAACAGGAATTGGCTCTGCCCTTTACCCTGCCTCACCCCATTTCCCAGGACAGTGAGTGCTGCCCATAATTCCAGCAGCACATAAACTTGTTCTCTGAAGGAAGAAGAGAATTTCTCCTTGTACGTAGTCATTAGGAGGACTGGGCCAAGAAACACGTGATGAGAGAAAAGTTGGCAAAACTAGTGAAACTGCAACCTCCTAATGCCTATCCCTGTTCCCTCTCCAACAGGATCCCCTGGTTCCAGTACCCCATCATCTATGACATTCGGGCCAGACCCCGAAAAATTTCCTCCCCCACAGGCTCTAAAGGTAGGCCTGGACACTTGATAGCGCCTGCAGATGGGCTACCTAAAGTCAACAAGGGAGCCTGGTGAGAGCTTCTAGGGGAGGATGGGCCTGTCAGAGCTCTTGGGCCTTGGTTTCCACATTTGCAAAAGAACTGGAATAAAAGTACCTGCTTCTGGGGTTAAACCAGTACATTCTGGACACACAGAGCTTGCACATTTCTGTTAACTGTTCCTCCCTCCTAATATAAACTCAGAACATTGTATGTCTTTTGTCTTATTTACTGCTTAGTTCAAAGCTTTTTTTCCTAACTGCTTGGCTTATTAGTAATTTCCACTAGTATGCCCTCCTCTGGAAAAACTTGACCCCATTCTTCACTGATTTGCCAGTTCCCCTCCTAGACTGTACCTAGAAGATGTGCCTTTGAGATTCCCCACACCCTTTTCTCAAACACACACACACAGATATGTACACACGAAGACAATTAGCGCACCTCTAATTTTTTGGTACTATTTTAGTACAGGTCACTTAATATTCCCTAAACCTTAGGTCTTGGGAATAAAGTATTCATAAAACATAATCCTTGTTCTTAAGATCTCATAGTCTAATAAAGAAGATAGATGATTATGATAGAGCCTACAGTAGTAGTTGTACACAGTACAGTGGCAAAAAGGTCTGCTTTATCAGTGGAGGGGTTGTGGGTAGAGAAGATGTCACAGTGGATAAGGATGCATTTGTCCTGTGCTGAGTCACATCTTGGCAGCCTAAATACCCTCCTCCTCCCAAGGGAGTTCCAAGTTTTATGACATTGCATGAAGGGAAACACATAGAGAACACAGTGCTTGGGAAAGTGCTTAGCTAAGAGGCCAGTTGAGGCTCCCATGGTCTTAACCAGCCACTACTGACTTTACTCCTAGACCTGCAGATGGTGAACATCTCCCTGCGAGTGCTGTCTCGACCTAATGCCATGGAGCTTCCCAGCATGTACCAGCGCCTAGGGCTAGACTATGAGGAGCGAGTGTTGCCGTCTATTGTCAATGAGGTGCTCAAGAGTGTGGTGGCCAAGTTCAATGCCTCGCAGCTGATCACCCAGCGGGCCCAGGTTGGACTCCAGTTCCCATCACCATCTGCATAATGTCAGCATTTACCTACTAGGCCCAGGGCACAGGGTATTAGGAAAAGCAGCTTATTAGAAAAAGATTGTGACTTTAGTTCCATTTCTACCTAAAAGCTGTATTAATGGCCACTGTTAGAAACAAGGAGAGCCGAGACTAGAACTTGCTATCAACCAGTGTTAGGAAACATGGGAGAAAATAACAGAGTCTAGAGGTGCATGTTGTATTGGAGAGATTGAAAGATTAGGTGTCAGTATGGCCACTGAAAAGGTTGGACCAAGTGCTTTGCAACTCATGTTCTAGTAGCAACTAAAAAGGTGAGTTTTCTGCCATTTTCAGGAGATCTGGTATTCAGATGGTCAACAATACACCTCCCTTCAGTTCTCCAGTTCCCTTAAACCACCTCTCCCTTCTCCCCTTCACCTCACCCCTGCCCCCCAGGTATCCCTGTTGATCCGACGGGAGCTGACAGAAAGGGCCAAGGACTTCAGCCTCATCCTAGATGACGTAGCCATCACAGAGCTGAGCTTTAGCCGAGAGTACACAGCTGCCGTAGAAGCCAAACAAGTGGGTGAGTTACTAAAGGAGTAGGGCAAGGGTTTCTGAGAATGTAGGATGGGGGATGGGATTCCTGACACCTCACATCTGTGACCTGACTCTCCCACCACAGCCCAGCAGGAGGCCCAGCGGGCCCAATTCTTGGTGGAAAAGGCAAAGCAGGAACAGCGGCAGAAGATTGTGCAGGCGGAGGGTGAGGCGGAGGCCGCCAGGATGATATCCTTGTGATGGAAAGATCTCAGCCCACCCCTGAGGCACCTTACATTCCCTGTCCTCCCTTGTGGGCTGGCTGATGAGGCTAAGGCGAATGCGACTCCGTGCTTTCAGATCCTCAGCTCCCTGGGGAGTGGAGGTTTTGAATAGGATCTAAAATCTTAGTGGGGGACCTGAGCTTGGTTCCTTGCTGTAAGACAGATCAATACACTGCTGGCCTTGCCTCCACTCCTGCTGCTGCCTCCAGTTCCTGGCAGCTGCTTACAGGGGGGCCCACAGGTGAGGACCAAAGTAAGACTAGGCACAAACCATCTGAGCGCAACCTTGGATCTGACAGCCCAGAGGAGGGCTGGAGTGAGGGAAGTAGTAAGGATGGGGCCAGGGATTGAGACCTAGCCTTGTGTGAACCCTTAACCCCACCTTGCTCACCTTGGGGAAGCACTGAGCAAGAACCCCGGCTACATCAAGCTGCGCAAGATCCGAGCAGCCCAGAACATCTCCAAGACGGTGAGAGTCCAGCATCCCTCATAGGGCTGCATGGAGAGTGAGATTGCTTTCAGTTAAAGCACACTGAAGTGAGAGAATTAGAATTGTGTTCATTCGGTTTTCTACTCACACTGGCTTCTCTGACACTCTTCCTAATCAGAAACAATTCCTCTGGGTGTTCATGACTGTTAAATACTGTTGCTTACTTCTCTGGATCCTTGTCTGAGAACAGAAACCACGTCTTTCTCGTGGTTAGATCTCTGTCTAGCCCACAAGTGTCCCATCAGTAGTTATTGAATGCAGGTACGGGAATTGAGGTTTTTGCTTAATACAGGCATCTGTCTTGTTTCCTGCTCTGTAGATTGCCACCTCACAGAATCGTATCTATCTGACAGCTGACAACCTTGTACTGAACCTACAAGATGAAAGTTTCACCCGGTGAGAGAGATGACCTAAATAGTGGGGTGTCATAAAGAACATGGGATCTGAGTCGGGTCACTTGGGCTCTGGAGCTTGTTACCAGCTTACTTGTGTGGCCCTTGAAAAATGCCATTTCTCTGAATCAAAGATGGAAAAGTGGGTAGTTGACATTCCTAACTGAAATCTCATAGGATTGATTTTATGAGAATAGGATTTGTGTAAAAAGAACTTTAAAGATTTGTCTGAGAAGTACTAAGAGGTGATATTCGGTCTTACTCAGGAACCCTAAAATTGCTGCTCTGGGGCATGGAAAAATGCTAGGAAGGGATTGCTGAGAAATGGCAGTGGCCAAGAACCTTTTCTGGCTTCTGACCCATTTTTCTTTTTTCTTGAAAGCAAAAGAGGGTTTAGAGCTGGGTGGGGCCTGAACTGTCAAGTCACCTCTGCATTTTTCTTTTCTCCCTATGTTCCCTGTTCATCTGGTGACATGGTATCCGCAGGGGAAGGTAAGCTGTTGATGCATCCTTGTTTCTCTGGGATCTCGCCTCCCAGTACCTGTCTCCTCCCACACCACCTAACCTTCCTCTCTTCCCCACGCACACCCTTGATCAGGAAGGATAGTTGAGGAGGGAGTGGCCAAGATGTTGGCCCTCTCACCTTTATGTCCCCTAAAATGTCATCTGTTTCCTTTCCACAGTGACAGCCTCATCAAGGCAAAAAAATAAGTCTGGTGACCAAGAGAAGAAGTGGATATTTCACCCCTGGTGTTTGAGGAGCCAGTTTGGGGTCCAGCACACCCTCACCCTAATCCCAATTTCACATGTTGGTTCCCTCTACATCTGTCTTCCCAACCCATCTCGGATGAATGAAAACAGATCCATTTTCAAGAGAATGACTTTCTTCCTCCCTGTGTTGGCAGGGGTTGTTGGGACAATGTGTGATTTCTCAGTGATTTCCTACAGCGTTGGCTCCTCCCTCGAGGTTGGGAGGCAATAACCACCATCCCAGGAATTCTCAATAAATTTTTATTACTTAAGCTGAAGTTAAGGTTTCACATGTTTGAGCTGGGTAAAGGGAAGCACGCATGCGCTCGTTCACCTAACGCACTCCTGGGTCTGTCTTCACCTCTGCCAGCAGGGGGCGCACACACTCTGGCCAGGGCGGTAAAGGAATAATAGCAGGAATGCCAGCAGTCAGATATAAAACAAGAGCCAAGGTGGAAACAGCAGGCCCTTGGATCCTGAGCCCCAGCTGTGCTGTCCACCCCACCCTCCATTTCTGCCACATAACCCTGTTTATTTGCCAACATCCTTTTCTAAGGCTGGAGCAGCTGTGGCTTTGCTGAGCTAGACCAAAAAGTGATGACCCTAACAAGAGCTGCTTCCTTAGTAACAGGGCTCTTTGTAAGCTGCAGGGAAGGCCATTCATGCCTATTGAGAGACTTAGGTGTTCAAAGGCCCAGTGGCTCATGTCTGCCGTGGACTACCCACATTCAGTTTTGCAGTCACCAGGTGAAAGGAGCTATTGTGAAACATCTCTACCTGTGGAGGTGGCCTCTTCACTGCCACAGCTCAGGCTCCCAACGGGTACCTGTTTTCAATCCATATGTGAGCCATCTCCTCTTCCCAAGACAGCCCTCGCTGAATCTCAAATATCAAAAGCTACTGCTTCCACTGCAGCCTGTTCCCCGTCTCTTTCGGGGAAACAAGGAACTTTTGGAACCAAAGGCAGCACAAGGGGCAAAAGCATGTACAGGAATTAGAAAGTGCATGGTAGGGGAGGAGGTGAGTCAGAGTGAGGGACTGGCAGGGCTCATCTTCAGCTTCTTAAATTTTGGAATTAAGTAGTTTTCCCCTGCTTTATAGGTTGAATATCATGAAAGAGACAGGGAGGTGACACAGATGTGGCAGCTCCCTTCCTCATGAGCTGGGTGTCTAAGATCGACAAGTAGACCAAAAAAAAGGGTCAAGTAACCCAAATCAGTCTGCCACAAGTTCCCATTCACACTTTATTTCATTAATGAATACATGTTCCCAAGGCAGGAAGAGAGTGGAGGTGCCTAGAAAGCAAGTATATTTTCAAATCCTGCTATGGCTCTAGAGTCAGCCATTTTGTCTCCTCCTCATTGTTCCTTTTTTCCTAATGATTTACACCCCCATCCAGAGGGGTAAATGCCAGAGGTTGTTGGTCAGGAGGCCTCCATGGTCTTCAGGGCTCCCTGAAGGTCACTGCCGAGGGAACCGGCCCGGGGGCCATCTTTACCAGACAGTGTTAGGAGCTTCACAATTAGACCATCCAACACTGTACTGGAAGATGGACCCAGAGCTGGCCGACATGCAGCTCCGGGCTAGAGCTGATCAGTTGCTACAGGGACCCTGGCTGCAGGCCCGTAAAGTCTCTTGAGAATACATCCTAAGTTCAAGGTCAGCTGTGGGTTCTGGATCCATCAGATGACAAATCACTCTGAGTTGGGGGAGGGGCTCAGAACCATTGTGTCCCTTCAGTGGGCAGCCCGCCAACAAAGAGCCATTTCTTTTGCAGGACCCTCCACTCAAGATGAAGGAGATTCCAGGGTGTGAGGGGAGGTTTGGGAGGTGGGCAACAGACAGTGGAGGCTGGGGGCCTGAGATAAGAGATGTCGCTGACGCGGACAGGGGCCTCCATCATTACCCGGCAGTATTAGAGACTCCCAACCAGCACCCAAACACTGCTGGGTAAGACGGGGGCCCCCACCCAGCCTGCCCACCTCCAGATCAGGTAGTCCTAGGCCCAGGCTCCCTTGGAGAGGCTACAGAACCCTGGCTCCCATCCCCCCACCACCCACGTCCCTGGGGACACTTCCGGGTGAGTCCTGCAGCCCGCCAACAGCCCCACCCTATGTTGTTGATCCACTGAGGCCCAGGCGGAGCTCCAGCAGCCCCCCCTGCCCATCTATTCTGTCTCCGAACCCCTTCTTCCACCACCCACACAGCTTGTCCCTGCCCCACATATCAATTCACTGGCCTTCGTCCCCCCTCAGATCTCAGCTCAGGCCCAGGACCCCTCTCCCAGTGGCCTTTACCTGTCACCAGGCCTCCTGCCCCTCAGAGAGAGTGCTGAGGAGAGAGAGGGGAGTCAGGCCCAGGATTCAACGCCAGCCGCCTGAGGCCCTCCCTGGCCTCCACTCTTCCTCCTTCCTTCTCCACCAGCAGGCAGTGCAGCCTCCTCACCTGGGCCCCGCCCGCCGCCCCTGCGCACAGGTGTGTCCTCCAGCCATAGGCTACCCCCACCCTACTGCCTTAACCCCTTGCCTCCCAGCTCCAGCCACAAGCACCTCCTCTGAGCCCTGGCCACTCCATTAGGCCTCCCACGCTTTCCCAGCGGTGTCTCCTCTCCCACCTGCCAACTTTGCACCCCTAGGCCTAGTCTAGGGAGCCGCCTGGTTTCCAGAGTGACAAAGAAAGGAGCTGTGTTTGCGCCCTTTGCTTTCCTCCTTGGCCTCTCCCCACAGCCATTTCTACCAGAAGAAGCTACCTTCTTCCTCTGAGGCTTCTGACCCTGCCCAGGCCAGAGCTGGAGAGCCAGAGATCCCCGAGGTCAGCGACAGGTCGGGTCAGCGACTAGGGTCAGGTTACGCCTAGGCCCAGTTCCCCTCCTGTGCTGGGTATCCCCACCTGTGGAGGGCAGGCAGGTCCCAGTATGGCGCCTCCCTATCCTCTGCCCTAGTGTTGGGGTGCCCCCCACTGCCAAGAGGCCCAAGCTGGCCAAGAGCATCAGCACTGACCCAGATGATTCAAGTACTGAGCGGCTCTCCTTCAGCCCTCATAGCCTCAGCCCTGGCAGTTATCCTGCAGGGAGGAGCTTCTGTGGACTGTGCTCCATTCTCCAGAAGGACCGAAAGTCAGCAGAACTGCTCCTGGACCCACTTTAATGTCTTGGGTCCAAGTCCCAGCCCATGTGCAGTGAGCCCACGGGCCAGGCCGTTAGAAAATGTGGGGCCTATTTTTCTTTTGTGCAGCTCTAGCAGGGATGGGATAGAAAGGGCGTTGCTGGAAAAGAAACCCTGGGGCCCACAGGTGATTGCCCCACCCAGCCACCCCCTGGAGGGTGTTAGCTCCAGGGAGCTATTATGTTGCCTGGGCAGAGCAAGCCCCACTCCCACCTCACCCCACCCCACCCCTTCTCTCCTTTGTTTTGCTTGCATCCTTTTTAATACCTGTCTGTAATTAGTTTACGTTTGTGGACTGTGTCTGGGTCTGTCTCCTCTACCATACTCCTCAGTTTTACAGTGACAGGAACTGTCTTATTCACTGTCATGACCCCCAGAACAATTCCAGTGCCTGTGACACAGTGGACACTCAATTTAAAAAGTATTTGCTGAATGAATGACAGTCAAGCCAACCTTGCAACAAGACTGTGCCCACTTCTTAGCCTGCCTAGCATGGGGGAGCCACTCCTTCCCCATTAGGACTGTCACAGGCTTAACGCCCCAGGATTTAATATAAAGCCTTAACATGAAGAAGGAATCTGCTGGCAGTCCACTTTGCACATAGGAGAAGGAAGAGGGGACACAAATAAAACTGACCAGGAGCATAAAGGTGGCAACGGCACCAGCGAAGAGAGAAGGGTGCTCCTGTGAGCACCAGGAGCCCAGAGCAGGGAGAAGCCAGGGACATCCTGTGCTTCTTGGCCTTAGCTCTTGGATCTAGAAGTCAGCATCAGGAACATGTGATTGTGTCCCCCTCAGGTGACCCCAGCTGCATCTTCAGGAGTGTGGCTTCTAGGGCCAGACAGCCTGAGTTAAAATCTTCATTGTTTAATAATCCTGTGACCTCAAGGAAATTACTGAATCTATCTGTGCCTCAGTTTCCCCTACTGTAAAATGGGAATGATACAGGTACCCAGATTGAGTTAATATATGTAGTCTTTTAAACAGTGCCTGATACATGGCAAGCGGGTAATGAATCATCGTTGCCCTTGCCATCGTTATCCCTTATTTCAATGATCTTCACAACCACCCTGTTAGGATCACCTTCCACTTTGAGGAAAGAGAGTGAGTGTCATGGTCACACTCCTAGTGTGTTAAGCAGAGTCCAGAACCAGGTCTGTCAGATTGTGAAGGTGGAACCTTCATGTGCACCCACCCACACAGCACTCCCTGCCCACCTCCCCCTCCACTCCCTCTGCACCTCCGGTAATCTGACTCCAGGCAGCACAGAGTTAGAGACCCACACACACACACACACACACACACATAGTGATCCTAGGGGTTTTATTTACAGAAGTATTAGGGCTGGCCTGGGCTGGAGCCTTGCTGGGCTATATACAGAGTCAGGGAGAGGGAGGTGAGAACAGAACCATTTAAATTACAATAGAGTTGGGCAGGCAGGTCCTAGGTTCAGGCTGTGGGTGTTCACTGGAGGCCTCTATAGGGCTCAGGGCTGAGGCTGCAGAGAAAAGGAAGTAAGGAAGTAAGGGGCTGGAACCTGGGAATTGAGGGGCAAGAGTAGGTCTGGGACAGCTGGGAAGGGCAGGGTGAGGCTGCAGCCACCCATCCTCCCAGGAGAAGCACTGGAAACCAGGGGACACTGGGAGCAGGGCAGGGAGAGCCCGGAGTAGAGGAGCTGTACCACGGCCACCTTGAGATGGTGCCCACCTCACTTCCTCTTGAGGGAGCCCTTGCTCTTGTCCTTGTCTGCTGACCGCTGCTTCTTCACCTTCTCCTCCCTCCTGTTCTTACTGTGCAAGTTCTCGTACACATCCTCTTTGTTTCTGCAGGTGGGGTGGGCAAGTATGGGCAGTTGGCACAGGTCAGGAGACAATGCAGTTACCTAGCACCAGCAGCCATCCCTTCTCATAGGTGAGCAAACTGAGGCCAGCAAAGGGAAGAGACATGGTCACAACCTTTACTCTAGATTGGAAGCTCCTTGGGAGCAGAGGATCTATCTTATGCCACCAGTATACTTCCAGTACCTAGAACAGGCCCCACACAGAGGACGTTCAGGAAGTACTTGTGAATACAGGTAGTAAGAACCAAGCTTGAACTTGAACTCAGGTCCTCCCAACAGCAACACTTGTCCTCTGGAGAAACGGAGGGTTGGGCAGGGGAGGAGAAAGGGGTGGATCCTAGGAAGTGGCAGGCAGGGAGAGATCACTCACTTAGAGGACGTGCGGGAGGCCTGGGCATGGGCATTCTTCATAGCTGGAGGGTAGGTGATATTCCCGTACTCTGACTCCTGGCCCTTCTGGGACTGTGGGCAGAAACGCAGTGAGAGTGCCATGGTCCCAGTAAGACGAGGTGATGCCCACTGCTCCCCTAACCCCACCAGGCCCTGCTTGGCACGCACCTGCATGACCTCCAGCTTCTTCTTGGTGGTTTCAATGAACTGGGCGATGGCCACATAGATGAACTTGTACTGCGCCTCTGTCTGCACCATGCCCGAACGTTGAGCCCGCACCATCTGGATCGTCTTCTGGATGTCAATGTCACAGTCCAGCCCTGAGCAGGGATGGCGGTTGGACCTCAGGCCCAAGCAGATGCAGACACTGAGGGGCTGCTCACCCACCCTCCCATTGGTATTCCTCACAGGAAACCCTCACCCTTAGTGGAGATGCTCTCCATGAGCATGTCAATGACAATGATGGTGCCTGTGCGGCCAATGCCAGCGCTGGGGAGAGAAGGGGGACACCATCAGAAGCACATCCCCAGGAAAGGGGGCCCTAGCACTCAGCTCCAGCATGGGCAGGGCATAAAGAAACAGAATCTCCCACAAGATGAGGCAATGTGCCCAGGGTCACAGGACAGGCAGGCAGGCAAGGGACAGAAGTTTGCCCAACTCTGCACCCATGCTTGTCACCTCAGCCAAGAGATTTGTAGGGAAGGGCCTGACTCTAAAGCACTACGATGCTGGCTCCCCCAGACACCGCCATCACTCTCCCTCTTCCAGCACCACACTCCTCCACTTCCTGCCTCAACTTCTCATTTCTGGTCAATGGCTCTTGCCCACTCCAGAAGATGCAGGAACCCCAGACCCACTACCCTCCTGCCAGCCTCCCCTGGCCCTCTCCCACATCCTTGGCCTGAGCAAGGCCTTCCCCCCTCCTGTAAAAGTTATATTTGGAGCTTCTTTCTTCAAGGCTTCATTTCCCTTTTTCTTCAGACCCTGATGGCAGGGAAAGGGCAGCACTGAGACAGTGGGTGCAGAGGACACTGGGGTCAGGAGACAAGGAGGAGCAGTGCAGCAGGAAGTCTCCCAACTTCCCCCACCCTCTGCCACAACCCTTGGGCAAACAGACTCCAGGAACCTCAGGACCCCACATGGACCCCAGGCCTACCCCCTCACTGGGCCTCTCAGACTGGTGCCAAGCCACGCTAATTTCAAACCCAGATTGTCAAAAATAACCCCCCCTTACCCACTTCCTTCCTGTAACGTCTAAATAAAGGCCATGGGGATTTCAAGAAGTGGATAAAAGTGTGGGGTAGAGGGAGGTGGCAAGAGGGTCGTTCCTGGTGATGGGCCTGCCCCTGGAGACAGAGCAGCCCCTGAGACAGCATGTGGGGGCACCTACAGATTCAGACCACCCAGTCCTGGCCCAGGAAAAGCAGTTGCTGGTAGAAAGAAGGAAGTCAAGGTCCATACAGCTTGGGTCACATGGAGGGAGCGGGAAGAGAAGAGCACGCTCTACTTCCCCACTCCCACTTCTTGAGGGTTTACTGTATTCCAGACACAGTGATAGGGTCTCCTTTAATCTTTACAACAGCTCTGTGAGATCCTGATTTTATAGATGAGGAATCTCAGGGTCAGAGAAGTGAAGTAATTTATCCAGGGTCACCCAGCCAGTGAGTGGATGAGTTGGAATTTAAAGCAGCAGCCTCTGTCTCAGACCCTGTGTCCACTGCCTTGCATCCACCCAGACCAGCCCAGGTGGGTCAGCCCATTTGCAGGACTCTGCCCTTAAGCCTTGCTGACCCTCCACCTCCCCATCTTAGCAGGAGTGGGCTCTCCTGATTGTAACCACGAGGGTCTCCACTGGAGCTAGTGACACATGTGCCTCTCTTGAAGATATCACCCGTCCCTACACATCCTGGGGCCAAGTTGGGGGACACTGGCTGGGAAATGGAGACTAGGAGCAGCAATGAAGAAACTCCTACCCCAGGGCTACAGATGGAAAAAGAGAAGGGATGGGAGCCACGCTAACCCCACATGGAAGGTGTTAGGTCTGAGAAGAAACAGGCTGAGTGGGGGCCCATGCAAGAAAACGGGGCCAGTGGGGTTCCAGGACCTAGAGCTGTTGTAAGCAACAGTCTCAGCTCTCCCCTGACCAGCTGGTGATCCAGCAAGTGGCTGGGCTTGTTTCTTCACCTGTATTTGGCAGGTTTTGGACAAGAGATTATATCCAGAGAGGTCTTTGAGAAAGCCACCCCCTGGAACAGGATCAGACAGTGGGGCTGGTTCAAGCTAAGCTCCACCTATGGGCCTGGAGCCATCAGAGAACCCAGAAGAGGCTGAGGGTAAGGGGGAGGTGGTAAACAAGTTAATATGTAAATTGCTTACACTAGTGCATATTACTTAGCAGTATTGACTTGTCAGCTGCTATTTTTATGATTACTGCTAATGACTTAATTATTATTCTCACCTGCAATGCACGATGATGGGCCCAGGGTGAGGCAGACTTTCCTGCCGCTGATTGATCTGGTCTAGGAAGCTGAGGACGCCCCCAGGTTCACTGGGGACCCCATGGTCAGGCCAGCTCAGGTACTGGTAGTGCCAGATCTCCCGTACTAGGTTGCCCTGAGCCAAGTACATAGAGTCAGCGCCTCCTGCTCCCACACATCACCCCATTCCCCCCAATCAGACAAGAGAATAGGTCCAAGGAGGGCCCAGAAGGGAACTGGGGTGGAGGACACTCACATTGTCCAGTGGGGAGACCTGTAAGGTGCGGAGTTTGTACTCAGCTGCATCATATTCCCCACAGTTGGTTACAGTGTAGGGTCCATACACGCGCTGAGTGCCCACCTCTGGCCAGTATGGGACACATTTGTTCTGAAAGGGAGGGTAGAGGTAGAGGATGAGGTACAGAAGCTGGCATGGGGCAGGCTGCTCTAGGCCCTGTTCTAGGTCCTGAGCCCCTGGTGCCAGCCCAACATCTGTTGGATGAATGAATGAACTGGCCAAGAGTCAGTCTTAGGATCTACTGGTGAGACCTGACCAGCCGCCTAACCTGATAAGTCATTCAATAAATATCAGCTGACACACACATTTTACCTGAAGTTGTGCAAACCAGGCTGGAGTTACAAACACAAATAAAACCCAGTTTGCGTCTCTGTCTCTAGGAGCTCGCAGAGAGACAAGAGAACAAGTGAACATGGAACTGCTCAGGACCACAGTGGAGGAAGCAGCTAATTCTCCCTCTGAGTTATGGAGAAAATCAGAGATGGCTTTATAAAGGAGAGAGCATATGAACTGGGTCTGTCAGGCAGAAATAGTGAAGAGAGAGGAAGTCATTTCCTAGCAGAAAATGAGCTTGTGCAAAGGCACAGAAACCTGAAAAAACCTGGCCTGTTGGAGGCAGTGAGTGTTGTAGAGAAGCCACCAGGCCTTGAGTACCAAGTCTTAGAACTGTGACTTTATCCTGAAGGCAACTGGAAGCCATTGGAGGGTTTGCAGCTTTGGAGGGGATTACTTCAACTCCAGCACAGAGGGTGCTACCATGTAGGGGTGAGGGTGAGGGGCTGACTCCAGAGAGATTTAGGAGGCAGAGGGGACAGGAAGGTTCTTGCCTAGATGGGGACAGGCAAAGCCTTAAGCAGAAGTCCCATCTAAAACCTGGGTCTGGTGGTCAGGAGGACCCAGGGTTGGAAGCAGGGGACTGGGAGTCAGGTTGTATCTGAGACTTTGTCTCTATGCCTCATTTTCCCAACAAGGGTTGGACACTTGCCCTCTGAGGTGCCTGTCTGCCCTGGCATTTGAAATTTCTTTGGTTTCATTGTAGTGGACAGTGAGTGCTGGGCCAGGGGTGTGGGGATCAAGGGACGGCATGAGGCTTGGCCCTACCCGGCCTTTCTCCACTTCTCGGGTGGTCATGACGATGACGCGGGTGTTCTCCTGCCATGTCATCTGCCAGAAGTCGTTGACCGTGGCGTCCAGGCAGCCCTGGCTGGCGATGTAGGTCTTAGCATTCTCATCAGGGCCCAGCAGCTGGTTCTGGAAGCAAGTGCAGAGAGACACACACCAGGACTGTGAGGCCCTTGGCCCGCGACGCAGCCTTTGCCCCACCACCCTCGCCACCCAAGTCATTGTCTTCAGCTTTGCCCACACATCTCTGGACCCAGTATCCCCCTGAGATGGGGAATCCCCAGGGCCCAGTCTCTCCTCCCATGTGGCCCACAGCCCGACACCAACCTTGACGTAGTTGGCGTTGATGTAGTCAGACCCAGGGACGTTGCTGTCACGTCCTTGCAGGATCACTCGGCTGTGGTCGACTGAAAGAACAGAGAGGAGGCGAAAAGGGCCCAGGTCAACAGGAACTCACCAGCCCGGATCAGACCCCGCCTAAGCTCACAGGCCATTCTTGTCTGAGAAGCCATGAGGCTCTCAGAGTACTGTGGGCAGGCAGGGATGGGGATCTGCATGGGGATGGGGGAGGGGGGAGGTTGCAGAAGAAGGGGAGTGAAGGTGGGTACCAGAGGCTTTGCTGGGCGGGAAGAGGCTTTTTGGAGGAGAGGAGGTTCTGTTGTGTGTGTGTGTGTGTGTGTGAGGGGGGGGCGGGGGGACCCTCCCTGAGATGAGGGTAGAGACCCCCTGAGATCTGGGAGGTCAGCTGAAGGAAGGGAGTCCCCTGGATGAACTGATGCTGCCTGAGAGCTGTGGGTGCGGGGAGAAGTGCTCACACGGGAGAATGTTCTTATAGCGGTTCTTGCACTTGTTCTCTGGCCGCTGCCCTTCCAGCCGCTGGTGCAGGTTCTTCACCTCCTGCTTCTGCAGGCTCTGAAGGGCGAGAGGGGGCCATGGAGCACCAGCCCCCAAGAGGAGCGTCCCAGGTGGAGATAACATGGGGCAGATCAGTAACAGGGGTGGGGAGAGAGGGGATGGGGTCTGCCTGGGACCCCGCGCCAGTCGCCCAGCTGGTCCCGGTCCGTACATCAAACTCCTCCCAGAAGCCAGCCTTGGCTGTGTCTTCCGACTCCTGCTTCTTGTTCAATTCCAAGACCCGGTTCTCAATGTCGGCCGCATTTACCCTCGTGGCATAGTAGGGCTGCAATGGGCAAGAGCAAGAAGTCAGCAATTTCCTGATCTCAGAGGATTAGGCATATGAGGGGCTGCTCAGGGAGAGGAAGGAGACAGCCAGGCCCACCCCTCACCTGCCGCAGGTAGACAAAGGCACCCGAGGCCTCCTCAATCCCTGTCTTCTTGAAATGTTCCACCAGGTCTGTGAGGCTGTCAAAGGTCTCCAAACCACCTAATGTGTAGCGTTCACCCTGAGGAGTACCAAGTCAGGCCACCTTGCAGGGCTTGACTCTCCCTCCCTCGAACCCCAGACCAAAGCCTGGCTGACCCTCCCCACCACCCATACTATAGACACAGACAAGAGCCCCAGCAGGATGCCTCCCCGACTGCCCGGCTACCTTACCTCACACATGACCTTGATATGGGTGACTCTGAGCGGGGAGCCTGGGCCAGCCTTGGGCTGGTCACTGAGCACCGACAGCACAAAATCTCCAGGCTGGCTGAGACTCTCACGTACAAGAAATGTCCAGGGCTCACCCTTGGCCTGCAGCAGTGTCTCTGCCTGCCCCCCAGACATGTGGCCATGGTACCACCTAGAAAAGGCAGCATCAGGGAAGGTGAATCCTGGGCCAAGGGGCAGGCACTGAGCAGAAGCACTCTCAAAGAGGGACAAGGAAACTGAGTACCTGCAATGAGCCAGGTACTATGCTCAAGTCTTCCAAACCTATCACCATATTTAGGTCTATTACTTACAAAAACACAAAGAGGTAGGTACCATCCCCATTTTACAGGTGAGGAAACTGAGGCTGGTGATTGTACACTGGCTGAAGCCTTTGTTGATAAGAGGCAAGCCTCAGGAGTTCTAACCAGGTCCACCTCTACAAGTTTAAGACAAAGGCAGAAAGGCAGGCCATTTACAGAATATTTGGAGGTGAGAAACCCAGGAAGGGTCTTCATGAAAGACATGGGTAGGCTAGAGAAAGAGGACAGAGGCCAAGAGAAATGCAGACAAAGGCCAAACCACAGGGAGCGATGGAGATGGGAGAAACGGAAGTTACCAGGGAGGCATGACAGAGAGAACTCCCCCACAGAGGAGGTGAAGACAGACAACCTACTAGGGAAAGTGGTTTAGGGGGCTCTAGGGTGCCCAGGATAATGTGACTGTAGGGGTGACTGGGGTTTAGAGGGGTTCAGAGGGGGCTCACAGGGGCTCACAGGGCCAGAAAGCAGAACTAGGACCTTTCCCCGAAGCACACCCCCTTCCCAGGAGGAAACTGCAGCCCCACAATGCCCAGCCCCACAGGAAACCACGTGATGGAAAAAACACAAAACTCCTTCTGGGGAGAGAGTGAGAAGTGAGGTTGTGAGGTTTCCTCAGCCCAGGGACCTCCGGAGGGGGTTGCATTTTCCAACCGCAGGGATGGGGGGGAAGTAGGGAGGGTGCCCATCTGTCTGCCCCATCTCACTCCAGCCCAGAGGAGACTGCAGCTGGGAGACCTCTGAGTCTCCTGACCTGTCTAGGAGTTCCCTGGGCCACATCCCATCCCACTACTCAGGGACAGGCCAGGGCCCCCAGGCAATGGGGAGAGGGCTAACCCTCTTCCCCCAGGCCCCAGGATGAGGAAGTTTCCATGCAAATGTCAGGCTGACCACAGACACAGAACTAGCCATCAAGGGGACAAATGCAAATTCCTGTGGAGGGGGAAGGGCAGCAGCCAAGGCAAGGACACAGGCAGAGAGGTTTGGAGAAAAAGCCTCCCACGCACACTCACAGGGCCAGGGGTGAGCCCAGGCATCCAGGCATGAGTAACGGAAAGGGCTTCTTAGAGTCAGTTTCCCTGGTCTTGACTCCCTCAGTGCTTGACTGTCCCCAGCCCTAGTTCTGTCCTTCTCCTGGTTCTCCCAAGCAGAGTGGACCCAGGCCTCAGCTCCCTCCCTAGGGGAGTCTGCTCAGCTCCTCCTTCCCTCCCCAGCTTCATCTACAACCTACTGCTTCTCCATGGTCAGGTCAACCCATTCTCCTCCCACAGAGAAGAGCCTGGCTGTGGGCAAGGCAGAGAGGTGACATAAGAAGTTCAAGAGGGTCAGGATGGCAAAAACTCCATGTATGTTACAGGTGGGGCATAAGAAAAGAGTGAGAAAGTACTTAGGAGGGTAACCATGAATAAGGTCATCAGTACTGGGGCTTCACTCCTAGAAGACAAGGCTTCAGAGGAAGTAGATCAATAGTTTCATGTTGACTAGAGAGGGGTCTCTAGTGGTGGACCATGGGGCCTTTACCTCACCTCATCCAGTTCTAAGTTTTAATCAGCGACTTAAACAAAAATGTTGATGCAAGTTGGGAGGTATATATCTCAGAAAGACTGAAAACTGACAGAATCAAGGTTCAGAATCATTTCAACAATCAACACATAAATATCAGACAAGGGCAAGTTGGTTTGGCCTAAGGAGTGTGGGGGAAAAAAATCAACTAGTTTTTCAGCTGTCCTTTACCTTAATAGGAGCTGTCATTGAGATGTAGCTATTAAAATGAGCCGCCTATAATGCTGAGTATTCAGGTGCCCCCACCTCTCTCCCATCTAGGCTTTAGGGAGACCATCTGAAAAGTGGCCAGCCCACCTATAAGGCCATATCTTTGGAGCCAAAGGAATGGGAGGGAAATTCCTTGAGTATTACCCTGTGCTTAAGTACTAGGCCCTTACACACAGGACCAGACCCATCCACACCAAGATAAGGCTTTAATTGTCCTCATAGATATTAGTCCCTGTGCTGCTCCTCAACAGCCACTTCTCACTTTAACCTGACCTGGGGGAGGGAATAGTTATAGGAAGGCAGAATCAGTTCCACAGAAGGAAGAAGAGCTTTCTAACAACAGAGCTGTCCTGCTATGAAATACAGCCACAAGGAGCAGCCTCTCTGTCACTAGTGGGGCCTGGATTGCAAGCTGACAAGTGAGCCCTTTTTCAAGGAATGATGGAAAAGAATGGGAGGTTAGACCCCTGAGATATAGCCCCAGGGTCACAGGGAGGAAAGAGGCCCACAGAGCCCTGAGAAGGAGCCTGGATGAGGAAGGCACTGACAGGGGTGGAAGTGAAGCCCCTCACCTCTCATTCGTAGGGTCGGAGCAGTTAAGCGGGTACTTGAGGTGGATGATGGTGCCATCGCGGTCCTGTAGGACGCCCTGCTGCTGTGTATAGTACTCCACCAGCTCTGTAAGCGTCGCAAACTTCTCCCCTCCATACAGGTCGTAGAAATCCCCTGAGTTCTGGATCCGAATATGGGTCACCTGCTCCCCCACCCTGCAGGGCACCAGGCAGTGAGGCCAGTGGGTACAGGAGGAGAGGTCGGGATGGGTGAGGAATAAGCTGGGGTCCTGCGTATGGGACACACACAGGATGGGGCAGACACAGACAGGAACAGGGGACACGCTGGGGCTGGGGGCTGGGGAGTTGGCACTGTCTTGAGGGAACCGGGAATGAGCTGCCAGAATACTGACCCTGGCTAGAGTTGAGGGCCACCTACCTGACGGAGAGGGAGAAGTCGCCCTGGTTCTTGCGACTAGGCCGAGCCAGGAAACTCCCATGGACACCTCGGCCCTTGAGCAGGGTCTCTGCATCCAGCCCACTGAGGTCCCGATGAAACCACCTGGGAGGCCCAGGAGGGCGGTAAGGAGAGGTAGCACACGCTCCAGAGCACCCTTGCATCCTGCCTACCGTGGGTCCCAGGCCCTTACCTCACCATCCTGGGGGCTCCCCAAGAGGAAGGGGGCACAGGGTACGAGGTGGTGCTGGGGAGTCTGGCAGGCAGAGGACGCCTCAAACTTGGCCCTCAATGCCCAGGTCACCTCACCACCCCTGCAGTCCTGGCTACAGGGCTGCCACTAGGGCAGCCGGGTAGGGCGGGGACAGGAAGGGGCGCGGCCGACCCCTTGGGGAAACTCACTGTACTTCTCATTTTAGAGCAGAGGGAAGAGAAGCAGAGCACAGTGGCAATGGGGGTTGGGGACAGGGCCCACTTCCCACATGTCTGCCATCATAGGCCTTAGGAGCATGGCACTCCACAAACAAGGACATATATGTGCCTTACACTGTCCAGGTGAAGATCATGCTTCATGCACGTGAACCCTCACAGTCAGATGACATCTCTTCCTATTCCACCAGCTGCTTCCACACAGCCTTCCCCAGTCCAAGCTAATAATAATGGTCATGGGGACAACTATCATTGAATGGAGTCTTACTGCATGCCAGGCACTGTGCTATAACATCCTTTATGAGCCTTATATGATTTACTCCTCACAATAACCCTATGAAGCAGGTACTATTTTTATTCCCATTTTATAGACAAGGAACTTAAGACTCAGGGAGTATTGGGGACTCATCTGAGGTCATCTGTCAGTAAGTGGCAGTGCCAAAATGAAACACAGTCTGGTTCTAAAGCCACTGATTTTAGCTACAGTATGCCAGCCCTCAGCGCTTCAAAGAAGAGAGTTGGGAGCCTCCTCTTCCACTGAGGGAGAGTCCCTAATAGCCAAGACCTGCAGATGCTTACAAAGGGAAGGGTGCCTTCGCCTTCCCGACATACATATTTGAAGAGGTGCCCCTGGGGCAGAGGGGTGGACAAATGGCCCCTGTGCAGCCCTGTCAAACTTGCATGTTTTCTACTTTTTGTTCCCTAGCCTTTGCCCCCACACTGCCCTAACCATGTAGTTGGAGCCTAGAAACAGAATGGTGAGGGGGAAGCAGGTGGGGGCAGAGCCACCAGCCCTATTCGATCCACCTCCACTATGCCTGAGCCATAGCTGCTTGACAATTGTGTGTCTGGTCTGAATCAAATGGACTCAGGACTCTGACCAAGGGTCTGTCCCTGCCATGGCTGATAGTTTCAGGACCGTTTGACCTTGAGAGGCCCTAAACACTAAATCGTATGATGCTTCAGGTGTGTAATTCCAAATACAAACACAAATACAAATAACACCCAACCAAAACAAGAGGAAAGAAAGCCAATGAGAAAGTCATGTTGGTGGCTTCCCCTAGGAAGGGACCCTGGGTGGCTGGAGGAGAGCACTGAAAGGAACGTTGACTTCTCCCTTATACCTTTTTGAAAGTTGTGGCATAAGCATGTTTTACCTTTACAGAAATAAGTAAACTTGGCAATGACAATTGCTAGGAAAGTGCTAGGGTGATGGGAACGTTCTACATCTTGACCTGGGTATTGTGTACATGGGTGTGTATTAATGTGAGGTTCATCGGGTTGCGTGCTTAATATCCATACACATTATGTATGCCATACCACAATAAAAACTAAGGAAAATAAATAGCAAAGTATTAAAGCCCAACAAAAGTCTGTTTTTCCTATGACGACTACTATGCCATTTTTTAAAACATCAAACATCAATTCTCCCCCCACTGCCAAAAAAAAGGGCTTTTATCTCCCCGCTCCCTCTTTCTGGTACTGGAGGACTTTCTTGGTCTGTTTACTGCATGATCTAATACTGACTACCCTTTCAGTCTTGGATAGCCATACTGAAAGATTATGATCTTCCTCCCACAGCAAGGGACAGGAAGAGTATCTGCACAGTCGGCTCCACCACATGGTCCACTGCCCATCTTGCTTGCCTCAGAATGTTCAAAGCTTAGCACAATGCCTCACACAAAACATGTGTCCAATAAGCAAGCTCATTAATACCCATGCACTTACATGGTCACAAGTCTAGCTCCTAGACTTGTGACCTCCATAATAAACCCCCAGCTTGTCATATACAGGAACACATGTGTGTGCACACACACACACACACACACCCCTATGCACACACAGTTTCACTTCATGAACCTGATAACTCATGTCTATCTACATGCATATCTGTTCCAGTACAAATACCCACATGGACACACCATCCTAACCACACATGAAGTTGCAGGTCCATGCTTTGCACTGAACACCTGCTATGCCACAGCCCCAGTCCACTTTCTTTCAGGGGCTTAAACCCATTTGGTGGGAAGAACCTATCTAGGCACCCAAAAACTCTTGACCTGTGGAGGAGACGAGAATTTCTCTGAAGGTTGTCAGCCCAAAAGACAGACAGACACCAAGGTAAGATATACAGCCTCTGCTGTCCCTTAACAGGAAAATAATAACACCCATCTCCCTTACCTTGCCACAAGTGCTCTGGTGTTTGCAAAACACTTGTTCACACACAATCCTATCTGGGCTTCACATATCCTTGTGATGTAGGAATTATTTTCCCTGTTTGTTTGTTTGTTTGTTTGTTTGTTTTTTAAGAGAGGAAAACAGGCTCAAGGAGGCAGAGAGTTACAAAAGTAAGTGCCTAATAAAGAACAAATTATTCACTTGGGAAGCAGGGAGATGAAGGTAGAGATGGAGATAAGCAGAAAGAGAGGCAGTCTACAAGGGCAAACAAGAGGAAATAATCTCTAGAAAGTTTCGAGCTTCTCCCCAAGCCTCAGCATCCATACTTAAAAAATAGGCTTAACAAAATTTCCCAAATACTGATACAAAAAGCTGATATTTAGTAAGGTTTTAGTGCTAACAACTTTTACATTACAAATTAATCCACATGCCAACACTATTTAGTAGGTCTTATTAGCCCGATTTTAGACACAAAAGGTAAAGTTCAGAAAAGTTAAGTAACTTATCCAAGGCCACAAGCTACTGAGTGGGAAGGTGGACAAACCAAGTCTGTCTGACGCCAGAGCCTATTGCCCTTTCCCGTTGCTGACCATATTGCTGGAGCAGGCTTCAGTGGGCTGGGGACTGGCACAGCCCCCAAGGTGTCAGCCGATGGCCAGAGCTCCCGCAGAGGCAGCATTGAAATGGCAGGCACAGAAACTGCTCCAGCAGTGCTGAGCGTGAGCAGAGCAGCTTGCCTGCGGCAAAGCTGTTCTGAGAGGCTGTGACCTGTTGCAGAGGGTCCTACGAGGCCAGGCTGAGGAACCAAGGAAAAATTCTGCACCAGGATTGCCAACTATCTGATAGGAAAATGACCATGGCAGGAATATGGAAAGGACCAGGGGACAGAAGACTAGATAAGAACCCTATCAGAGGGGTTGACAGTGTGCACTGGGGGAGACGGCACAAACAGGAAAAAAGGGAAGATGTGAGTGAAAGGCAAGAACCTGCAGGACTTGGGGGTGACTATCCTACCAAGTCGCCAACATTTCAAGTAGGTCTTCACTGTAAGATCCAAATTCCAACAAGTCTTACCTGTGCCCTGGCTCCCTCTCTACCGGTTTACCCCACGTCAGGCACCCTGTCCTTGTGTGGTTGGTTGTTCCCACAGCAGGGCCTCTGTATTCGCCATTCCCTCTGCTCAGGGGCACTAGGCTGGCTCTTCATTATCCAGGGCTCAGCTCACTTGTTCCTCACCTCAGGAAAACATTCCCTGACCCCTCTAGCTAGTGATGTCATTGGCACTCCCAGTCACTTGCTAGCACATGAAGTTGTTTCATTTTCTGAATAACGCTTCTGAGAGCTGAGATTATCCTGTTAATTGAGTTCTTCATTTAGCCTGTAGCTCCAGTGAAATAAAACTCCAAGAGAACAAGGACCATGTCCGTCCTGTCAGATACGGTATTGCCAGCACTTTAAAAAGGACCTGGTACTTAAGAGACTCACACATATCTATTGTATAAATGATGTAGGGGAGGAAAGTGAAGGGGAACTAAAAGAAAGTGGAATGAAGGCAAGCTTTCAGGTTTGCCTTTTAGACACGTTAGGTTTCAGGTGATGTGGGCTATCCAGGGAGATAGGCCCTAAGCAGAAGACAGAAGCAGGGAACAAAACAGGGGAGCGAGAAATGCAATAGTGAAAATAAATATATATCTGTCAGGGGAAAAGTGCTAGAGAAGGGAGTAGGCCCCCCGAGGAGCATGAATGAGCCTGGAGTTCCTTGAAACATGAGGGTAGGAACAGGAAGCCACCCAGAGCAGGGGACAACAACAGATTGGTCAGCACTCATGGTCACATACCTGTCAGGAGTGAGCGTGAGCCTTGCCCCTCCCTCCTAAACTAACAGGAGACTGTGGCACCCATGTGGAGCAGGGTACTTACCCACTGGACAGCATCTCCCCAGAGGGATGGGGAAGTCATAGACAGAGTGTCACAAGGGGCGGGGCTGAGCCAGAGGCGCAGCTGTGCCGTGGCTCAAACCAGGTGAGGCAAAATGCTCGGAACTCAGCCACTTCCTCTTCGATGCTGCCTACCAGGCCAATGGCACCACAGGGACAAGCCACTGGACTAATGGTTCCCGGAGAAGAGACAGGTGGGGCGGGGCTGGTCTCAGACCGCCCACAGCAGCTTGCTTCTCCCTCCAGCTCTACTCCTGGATTGGGAGTCCAGGGCCCGCCTGCCTGTCCAGAGCCTTTTTCCCTTGAGAGGGGAGGAGCCACCTGGAGCTCCACTTGGAGCTCAAGCTGACAAGGCAGCAGGAACAAGGGTGGGGGCAAAGACCAGGAAGTAACCCTGGCCAAGTGAACACCAACCAATGGGGGAGCCTCTTGGTCCACAGCCACCAAAAGGGCTCAGGAAAAGACCAGGAAGCCCCACTCCTCAGCAGAGGTGCCACCTGTACTGGCTCACCTACCCAGGTGTTGAGGAGCTGGCCCACCCTCCCAACCTGCCTTGGAGCAGGACTGGGCCAGCAGGAGTATAGGAAGGATCTGGACAAGGAAATGAGCAGCTGGAATGGTAGAAGGAATCTGGGGCCAGGAGGCGGGGGTTGTCAGAGTCACAAAAGACTGACACTGAGGCTACATCACAGGCATGTTTATTATCCTCTGGGACACCAAGGTCTTTCCTTCCTGGGCAGTGTCACAAGGGAGGACAACCCTCAGGAGGCAGCCACACTGCCACCTGAAGCAGGCCCGTGGGGTGGCAGTGTCATGGGCGGCAGGAACAGTGCCTTCAGCTTGCCTGACAGGCTGGCAATCTCTGGATCCTGGGCTTCGTAAGACTTGACCAAGCGGGCAAACTTAAGGACACCTGCAAGGTGGAGCGGAACATCAACTCATACCCCCAGGGGACAGGGTGCCCAAGAAATCAGGAGGGGATAGCTTAAGCATGAGTCACTGGCTGCTCCCACTCTGGCCAGGTAGCTGTCTGCAAAATAAGACACATGCATGTCTCTGCCCTATAGGATTCAAATCAACCACATCCTGGTCTACACTGGGCATAGCTAGACAAAATGCAATGAACAGAAATACCTCAAAGCAGTGTGTTTCTCACTATCAGGTGAACCATTTTAGCAGTTTAGTCGCAGTAACCCAAAGAATGGGCACCCATGAGATCGCACATCTATAACCAGGACACAGGAGGGCCATGGGCCAACTGGCCTGAATCAGTAAACACCCCTAGGAAACACAGTGATCTCATCAAGGAAACTGAACTGCCAGCGTTCAGATAGATTAACTGAACACCTTGGATGGGCTGCAGAAGCATACAGCCATGCAGACCCCTCACTAAAAACTATCAGCACAGGGTTCAGGTCCAGCCTGGGCACTTAGTTTACTACTAGAGTCTATTTTCTCATCATAAAATGGGATAATAGTATAATTAATGGTAACTACAAAATGCACTTAGGACTTCACCTGGAATAAAATCGAGTAGACCCTGGGCTCTCAGGGCCAATATTATTAATCAGATTGTGGCTGCCGCCGTGTGGCGAAGAGGGAGACGACAGCTCAGGGATCCAATAGATACAGCACCCTCTCTCCCCAATCCCAGTCCGACCCACCTTCCCCGTCGCAGCTGAAGCCATAGGCTTTGATAACCTCCTGCTGAATCTGCGTGGCCACGGGCAGCACGAATTGCAGCATCTTGCCCATATCGTTGCACGCGTTGTCCCGAGCCTCGTCCATTCGCACGGCGTTCTCCGGGGTCGAGAACGCCTGGATCACCTCAGCCAGAACCACTGTGCGGCAAATGCAACCCGCGGGGGAGGCATCCCGGGTTAGGCACCGGAACATGGCCGGCGATCCCAGCCGACAGCGCATGGAAAAGGGCAGATAATTGGTAGACTGATGCCGCAGTAACCCGATAAACAAAGCTCCGAATCCCTCGCTCTAGGAGACCCCTCTTAGAGGAAGAAGAAAGATGGCACCCTGAGCCCTGTGTCCCGGGGATGCAAGCACATCTCTAGCTGGGTAACCTCCGCCCGCACCCTCCTCCTCCGGCAGGGAACCCACCCAGTGACTAGGATGTTCTCACCCTTGGCCTGTTCGGCGCTTAGGGCCACAGGTTGGGTCGAGGCGGACGCCATAGGGCAACAAAAGTTGCACGTACAGCAGAACCTAGGAAATGCTCAGAAGCAAGACGACTCCGGCTGCCGCTTTCTAGATAAGTAAGGGGAGGAAATACAGCGTAGCCGGAAGCCTGTCCACGTAAATCTAACTTCCCCCGAAAATGCTCAACGCTGGGGAAAATATAATAACGCTCAAAAGAAAACTAAGAGAAAATACAATTAAGAAAAAAAAAAAATCTATTGTTGTAAACATACCACGAAATAAGGGGCCTTCCGATAAAAACCGGAAGACCTACTAGACAAATTCAAAAAGAGCTGTAAGCACTAAAGGAACTGTACTGGAGAGAACATGGGATAGCCAAGAACTCCATTTTTACTGAGGGTGAGCCCAGCGTGCTGGTCCCTAATTTCTATTGATGTATAAGCACCGAGGCATAATGCAACTTTCATAAGGAAAAACAGTATTCCAGAGAACGAACTTATATCTTTCGATTCCAGAGTTATGAAAGTTCGACACCAGTTTATGCAAATGAGATCGGTGCTGATTGGCTGATAGAAGCTAGTTACACCCTTGTTTTAGGAATGGAGACGGTGATTCGCAGCAATAAAAGCTTAAAGTCGCTCTCGTCTTCTGAAGAGGGCCTTGTATAGGGGCGTACGCTGCAGCGTAACGAGCTCCAATTCCTTTTAGGCGTCTGAAATTGTCACCTAATAGTCTCAAACCATAGGGTAAAGACTCTTAGGTTCTAATCGCTTTAATCTGTTGAAACTACAGCCCAAGCACCTCTGCTTCATAACCATGCTTCAAAACTACTCTACGGAGAGTTCAGGGTTAGGGCTGGTGGACCCTAGCTGTGAGACCAGTGGCAGAAACCCCTCAAAAGTCTGAGTAGTTTCTTAGACTTGACCGTGGCAGAGGAGTGCCTGTCCCAGGCCTTCAGCATCTCGACTTCCCAGCCTAGGGAGGGAGGAACTAGTTCAGGTAATACCTTCTCCAACTCTCCAGGGCCCCTCCACAAAGTTCCCTCTGAAGGCCCAGCCTTTCCCAATTCCCTGCTGGTCTATTTCCAGTCTCCGCTGTACAAACCCCCTCCCCCAAAGCCCGCAAAGAATGAGTCACAGTCATCTTCCTGGGGAATAGTGAGGATGTTTTTGTTTGGTTGGTTTTGGTTGGGATGTTTTTTAAAGAGCGTCATATAGATATTTATATATATAAATTATTAATGTGGGGCAAGGGCAAGAGGAATACATCGCAGAGGGGGCGCGCACAGGGACTGGGGAGGAACAGGGGCGGCACACAACGCTACGCAAAAACAGCCACATCTAACAGATGAAATAATCACACCAAAGGGGTGGGGGAGGGGTGGTGGCTACGGGGAGGGGGAGGGTTGGGCATGGGAGAGGAAGAAAGCAGGGGTACAAGGAAAAGGGACCTGGTCCAAGATACTGTGCGCTTTCTGCCCCATCCCCAGCCAACCTCCCCACCTCCGCACACCACAAGAGCCTTGGCCTTCCATCTGTCCCTTCCTCCCTCCCTCTGCCCAGCTGCTTAGGTCCTGCAACTGAGCAGCACTGCTCCTTGCTCTAGGTGGCAGGTTGGGAGGGAGGACTCCAAGGTCCAGATGCAGGGGCCATGGGTGCTCTCTTGATTGCAGGTTCTACAGCGGCTTGTCACTTTCCTTCTTCAGGTGACTAGAGAGAGATGGGGTATAGATCAGAGATGAGAGACTGAGGTTCACCCTGACCTGGCCTCTCTCACAGAGGATGGTGAAGGAGGGGCTCCCTCCCCAGGATCCTGGCTCCTGCACAGCTGTACCATGCCCACACCCCACCCAAGAAGGTGAAGCTCACAGCCCCTCAGTCCTAGCCTAGAGGTGCTGGGTAGTACCTGTAGTAGTCCTCCTGGGCAGGTAGCGGCACACTGTGCAGTGGGTGATGAGCATGTAGCCACTGCTGCTGCTCTAGCGCCAAGCGTTGCAGCTCAGCAGACTGCGCGTGCATGGCCTGCAGCTGGTGAGCTGCTGACATCGGGGCAGAGAGGGAAGCAGGCAGGTCCCGGTAAGGAGCAGCTGTGGGCAGGAAGGGCAGGGAGGACATGACTGATGGGGTACTGAGTATCTACTTTGGGCCATGAGATAGCCAGCCACTTTACATACAGAGGAAACAGACTAAAAAAGTTAGGTAACCTGCAATTTATCAGTGGTGAAGTTAGGATTCAAATCTCTTAGCTTGTCTCTGAAACCTGTACCTCTCTTGAGCAGGGCGCCTCAGCTCTCCTACTCCCATTCCCAGCTCCTCTGGGTTCCTCCTCACTCACTCACCCCCTCCCACCACCCAAATTCCTCCTTCCTGCCCTTCTCACATTAGACCTTCCCCAACCTCAACCTCTATCCTTACCAAAAAGCTGGTGACGAAGAACTTCGTTCTCGTGCAGAGGGTGAGGAAGAAGGGGGTTGGGGAGGGTCCCAGCTGGATAGGGAATCCGAGTAAGGTGAGACCCTGAGGCCAAAGGGTCAATGAGAGGGTGCACCGAGGCAGAGGCTGGAGGATAGAGAAGAGGAAGGTGTCACCATAAGGCAGGTTTGGGGAAACCATGCATTTGGGTGAAGGGATCCAAGCCTGGGAAGAGAGATGGAAAATCAAACAGAGAGATCCAGAGTGGAACAAGGAGGCACAATGGAAGAACTAGGGGATGGGGGATGGAAAGCATAAGAGCCTACTGGAGCAAGACATATGGATGGAAGAGGTCGGATTATAATTGTCAGAGGAATCTGAGAAGAATAGAGAAAAGTGGACTGCTTAGAGATGGAACAGAATAAAAAGTTTAGCAAATGAGACAGGAAGAGAGTGAAGGGTAAGAGAAAGAAAGCACAAGGGAGGCGAGAATTGTAAGGCTAGATTGGACAATAAGAAATAAAGGATAGCAAGTAAAGCTCATTATCACCTATGGTGCCCACAACCAAACATACAGGCTCTTTATGAAAAGGCACAGATCTAGACATGGGGAAAAACATGAACGACTTCCAGCTGGGAGGAAAGAAGATGACAAGAAGCCCCAACAGAGCTGAATACAGAAGAGCAAGAACATAGGTATATGACAGGCTGAGGGAAAGGAGCTGTAAAAGTAGAAAGGTGGTGCTTCTTCAAAGGTTTCCAGCTTGGGCCTCTATCATGGGTGCATTTTAGAACTCTGAAGCACATGGGGATATGAACAGTCTTTGTGGCAAGGCTAGGGCACGAGGAAATAGGCTGGGGAATAACAGGAAGGCAAAGATCAAGGCAGCATTCAGGGGAGGATCATGACAGACTAGAGAATTCCTGGCTTGAGAAGAGCCAAATCACTTGCTGTGGGGTAAGGTGGCCTCAAGGGATCAAAGAATTAAGTAGCAGTCTCACCTGCATGGATGGCATCCTGCTGGTGGAGGTGCAGGTGAGAGTGGATGTGGGAGTGCTGGTGGTGATGGGGGGTCACATTGAGCATCTGCAGCCGGGCCAGTGGGTCATTGCCCAGGGCTGCCACTCTTTCTGCGTGCTGCCTCTCAGCTGCCAGACGTTCTGCGTAGGACATGTCAGGCCGCAGGGCTGGCCCAGCGGCCAGCGCCAGACGTTCTCTCTCCAGAGGCCCCAGGCTCGGATGAAAAGGGAAAGGATGCAGGCCAGGTGGGCCAGGCTGCAGAGCCAGGCCCCCATGTCGGGGGAAAGGATCCAGGCCTGGCCCAGGAACACCATGTAGGGGTTCCAGCTCACTGGGCTTCACCTCAAAGCCAGGCTTGAGGCGGTCACGAAGGTCTCGCTCACGGGCTTCCCGCTCCCTCTCCCGGGCTGCTGGGTCACTACTGTACAGGGCTGGGACGTTGTAACCCAGGAGCCCTGGGTCTACTGCCCCCAGGGGCACATAGAATGGATGGTTGCGATTGCCAGGAGACATGACATGGGGCCGGGCATATTCACTGAGAGTGCGCAGGGCTGGAGTGTCAGGACCCAGGTAGGGAGGCACTGTAGCCACAGCACTTCCTGGCTCAAACGGAGGTCGATGGGGTACTGGGCCGAGAGATGGGCACTCCACTGGAGCACGGCCCTCCTGAGCCAACTTCTGTGGGATATAGGAAGAAGAAAGGAGTCAGAAGAGCAGTTCTGGAAAGACGTGGCCAATCCCAAACTGCTAATTTTTCTCAACAGCCGAATGCCAACGTGCTTCATCTTATCCTGGAACTCAGCCTACAAGGAACTTTCCCTACTCCCTTCTCCTGAACAATGGCTCCCCCGACGATCCACAGGTAGTATGAGTTCACATCCCCTCTGACCTGAGCTGGCTTCCTCCCAGCCCAGGCAAGCAATGATTCTTCTCAAGCAGGAATCGTTTGGTCTCCATTCCCTGAGCTGCAGTGCTTCCTCCTCTCCGCCAGGTGGAGCAATGACTCCCCGCCCCTCGAGCCTCCCTCCGGCGGGCGGCGCACATGGTGACGCACTCACCACGCTCCGTTCCAGCTCGCGCTCCTTCTCGCGCTCGCGCTCCTTCTCGCGTTCCCGCTCGCGCTCGCGCTCCTTTTCTTCGCGCGCTCGTTGCTCTGCCTCGCGCCGCACCTTTTCTACCAGGTCGGCCCGCTTCTTGGCCAGCTTGGAGCCCTCCAGTGGCACGAAATACAGGTCGCTGCGCGCGCACGAGTTAAAGCCGCGGTCCAGGTGTTTGTTGAACCTGCCAGGCGCGGAGGCAGTGCGCGCTTAGCCTCTGCTAGCTGCTCAAGCGGGCCAGCGATAACTCCCACCCAAAGCCAGCCCCTGCAGTCTGGGAAAGTGTTAAAGGGTCTGCAGTACTTTAAAAAGCACCGAACGAATGCAAGTGACCCCCGCCCCGTGCCAACTCCCTCTCTCCATCACTTCTTCGCTGATCCCCACCCCAGGCCAGCCTGCACCCTACTCACCTGGCTGACTGACTGGCGTGGCTGGGTACATCTACCACCTTGGGAGGTGGCGAGGGGCTGCGGGCCTGAGGCACTGGGCTCTCGGGGGTCTCATACTCTTCAGCCGGCTCCTGTTTGATCTGTGTGGCACTCAGGGGTGGCCCTGAAGCAGGGGCCGCAGGCGGTGGTGGCAGGGATGACAAGCCTGAAGGCCCTGCAGATGGCAGTGGCCCAGGACCCACGGTGGGTGAGCCTGGCTTGAAGGTCCCTGGGCCTGCAGGCGGCGAGGCGCCTCGGTAACCTGGTGGGGTCCCTGTACGGAAGGAGGGTGGCGACCCCGGCTTGTATCCAGGTGGGGTGGCTGTCTTGTAGGCCCCTGGGGACGGGGCTCTCTTTCCATAAGGTGGGGGCCCAGGCGGGGAAGCTGTTTTGTAGCCTGCCGGTGAGGAAGCCACTGTGGCAATGACTGTGGAAAGTGTAGCCGAAGAGGTGGTGACAGGAGGCACCGATGGGAAGGGGTAGGGTGCCCCTTGGGGGCCCTGGGAAGGAGAGGGGTGTGAACACGGGTAGGACCCTTGAGAGGAAGAAGAGGAATTGGAAGAGGAAGAGACTGGGGGACCATTGGGGCCTGCTTGACTGTAAGACACCTGGCTGTGAGGTGGAGGAAGATGTGCTGGCCCTGGTGGGTAGGGCCTCAGGGATCCCAGGGAGGGAGACATGGCATAAGGGTGTGTGTGGTGGGAACTACTGCCCTCCAGGGCATGGGGATATGCTCCAGGTGGAGGGGGCCCAGAGCTGCCATGGTGCTGCTGTTGCTGTTGCTGTTGCTGTTGCTGCTGCTGCTGCTGTTGCTGTTGCTGCTGTTGCTGCTGTTGCTGGTGGTGATGGTGATGTGTTGGGGCCGGTGGGTGGGCAGTGGATTGGCCTCCAGTAGGAGGGTAGGGGCCTGGATGGGCATTGCTGTTGGCTAAGAGGCGGCCATAGGGAGGAGGTGGTGGGGGACCCTGGCTCCACACAGCCTGGGATGGGAGAGAAGGCTGAGTATATTTGGGTGGCTGATTGGAGACAGAGAGGCTTGTTGGAGGAGGGAAGGAGTGGGGATAACTGGGCAATGCCTGGGAAGCCGGGTACTGGGAGGCAGAAGATGATGAAGAACTGGAAGAGGAAGCAGCTGCAGTACTACTACTAGAGGATGAATAAGGATACCTCATTGGGGGGGCTGGGGCAGAAGAAGAAGCAGGGGGCAGAGGATGAGGTGAGGGAGCAAGAGTGGGGCCCTTCTCTGGGCCAGGAGGAAGTCCACCCATACCTTGACCCATAGCATGGGGAGAGGGCAAATGCCCAGGTATTGGCTGGGCCCCCAAGCCAGGAGGAGAGGCTGATGCATTGTTAAGAGGTCTCAGAGCAGGTGGGGGAGGCAGGTTTGGTGTCACATGAGGGAAGGTGGCTGGTGGTGGAGCAGAGGGTAGGTTTCCACCACCCACTGGAGTGTTAGGTGGCTTTGTTGAGGGAGCACCACCAGCCCCAGAGCTTGATATTGAAATGGGTGTAGTGGGTGGAGGGTGCTGCTTACCCCCACTAGGAGTCCCCACCGAAGAGGCAGCCCCTCCTCCCTTAGGACCCATAGTGGGTCCAGACAAAACTCCACCAGCACCTCCAGGGTAGAGCTGTGGATGTGGGGGAGGAGCCCCAGGAGGAGCCTGGAACATCCGAGATGTGGGGGGCTCCATGGGAGCATGATACCCAGTGGGTGTCACAGAAGGATGGGGTTCAAAGCCAGGCTCTGGCTGTCGGGGGTTGCTGTCTGGTGGTGGAGGGGAGGGAGGAAAGAGTGGAGGTGGGTGGTAGGGGCGGGCTGGGCCCTGGGACAGGCCAGAAGATGAGTCGGAGTCATTCTCCACACTTCCAGGGCTGTAGATGCTGGGGGATGTGCTTCGGTTATCCTGGTCTATATCCCTCGGGTCACTGCTGCCATCGTCATTGAGGCTTCGCCCATCTAAGCTGTCCAGATCAGAGGGGGACTGTGGCCTAGGGAGCTCCTGCTGCAGAAAAGGGAAGGCTATTTTCCCTTTTGCCTTTCCTTTCTCATTTCCCCTAGATTTAGGGGCCCCCTTGCACAAAACCATTTTGCCCTCACAACATACTAATGTGCCCAATGTGAGTATTCCTGCTCAAAACCACTCCCCTGCCATCTGGGGAGTCCCCCAGTCGCCCCATATTGTCAGCTGCTCCTTAGAAGCTAGTCTTGTTTCTTTCCTTGTAAAAACCTATTCCTTCTTCAAGTGTCCATCTCAAGCACCTTCTCCCCATCCCCAGCTGAACCCAAGTACCTATCTCTACCAGCTCATATCTGCCCTCCTCTCGAATCCTTTACCCCTTAACATCCTCCAAAACCCTTAGTTCCTAAAAAGACCACTTCTGCTTTTTCCTTATAATTTATCTGTTTTTTCCACTAACATTTGTTTACCCTTAACCTACTCCTCAGCCCCTGAAAATCAGGACGTATAAAAGGAAAGGCTAGAATCCCCCACACTCTTCCAGTCCCCTTTGGCCCTGGTCTTCTAATGGTCTGACCGAAGTCCTAAAGATCTGTCTGACATTAGACAAGGCTACTTTAATAAGCACTAGGATATAATTTTTCTCTAACATCCCAGGCAAGATTAAAGTAGGGATCTTGAACGAAAGGAATTATGGAGGAAAGAAAGGTCAGAGGATGGGTCAGGATGGCTACAAGGGTCTCCCACCTCAGTTTTGGTCTTTTTTGGTGCGTTGGTCTCCTCGCTTTCACTTTCTGAGATCTCCTCACTCCGGCCCTGCTTGCTGACCTTTGGGGTGGAGACTTCCTCTACTCGGGCTTTCTATTAGAAAAAGATTCCAGTCTTATACCTCCCAAGCCTCCACCATTACCCTCTGCCAGACAGGAAGTTCCCCCACAACACAGACACATATACCCTCAGTCCCAGTGCCTGGGCATATCCTGTGGGAGAACGTCAGGACAGAATACCTTGGCTGTCTGCCTAGACTTCTCGGCTTTGCCATCACTGCTGGACGTGCTAACCCCTCCAGGGGAGGCCCGGCCCCTCGATCTCAGTTCTTCCCGGGGCCCAGGGGCCTCTTTCTTCCGTCCACTCCTCATTGACATCTGAGGAAAAAGAAAGGAAACATATAATATAGTTTTGGTTTTATTTTTTACATTGCACCTAACTTTATGAGGTGCCTTATTTCTAGTCTTTCCAAGCCCTTCCTCCTATTTTCCCTGCCCCTAATCTTTTATGTCTCATTTAAGCTGTTACTCACTGAGTCTTTATTCTGTCGTGTCTTCATTCTTCAGGCTGTGGAGACCCCATTCTCCTCTGCCGGGGCAGCTGAATACAGAAACTTCTGCTTCACCCCAAGTTCCCCACGGCTGTGGCGTGGGAAGCAGGAAGCAGTATCTGGAAGTCTGCAGTGTAGGCACCTGAAACTTTCTGGATCTGTTTTCAGAGAAGCCTGTTAGAAAAAGACAATCAGAGTCTCCGAATTGGAGAATAGAATCTGAGGGGGATGCTACTATGCTTGTCAAGGGGTTGAGCAAATGGCCCAGGCTTTGGGCCAAGAGGTACAGGCCCCATAAAACATCACTGGCTTACCCCATGGGCTACCCAGCCACCTACGAGTGAAGAAGACTGCTCTAAATAGCATCCCTTTTGTCTCTGGGAAAGGCATAAAACTCAGATATATCTATGAGCCCCAGTTCAAAACAAGAAACTATTTTACCATTCATGATCCCTAGGAAATATTTGTGCATATACAAATTCCACAGAACCTTACAAAGGAGCATAAAGTAACATAGCTGAAGTATTATTTATTGAGCACCTTATGTCAAGCCCTTACATACACAATATTTACACCCTACCCTGAAAAGTAGGTGTTCTTCTTATTTCTATTACAAAGGTGAGGAAACTGAGGCTCAAAGATTGTGATTGTCACCTGCCAGCTTCACATGATGAATATTCAGTGAGGAACCAGAATCAAGCCCACATCTCCTTGACTTCAAAGCCCATGTTCTTCTACGCTTTACTATACTCTTATCAGAAGTTGGTGAGAATCCACAGAAGGCCTAGATCAGTCCCAGAGATATGAAAATAATCTTTTTTCACATCAGAGTAGGTGGGAGAAGAACGTCCCATTCTACAATGCAAAGGCACACAATCCTACCAATCCTAAAACCAAACCTAGGTATCCCAAAAGTGCAGAACTTCATTTTTGAGAGCCTCATAAAGAGCCCCCTCCCCTCTGGTGCTTGGGTTCCTGAACATTTAATACAAATTTACAAATTTGTGAGCCTATCCTCCTAGTTGGCTTAGATAGGGACACATACCTCCTCACAGCCTATCTATATATCTATATAGTCAGCTATTTTCATTTGCACTTGTTTATATATATTGCTAAGTGTCATGTCTTTCCATACTACTGACCATATGATCTTTTGAGAGCAAAAATGTTATCTTGTTACTGTTTTCTTCCTTCTACATCCTCCACTGATGTCATGTATATATAGGTGTTCTGTCCTTGTTCTCTTGACCTTTAAACCCACTAACTTCAGAAGGTCTTAGATGAAGAGCTGCTGGCCTCAGTGGGGACAAAGTAATTACAAAGTAATTACTTCTCACCTCCACTGAACCCTGCTGAGGCTAGGGGTGAGCCTAACCTTTCCAGGAAACTTAGTAAGAATTTAGAGTCACAAAATTGTGGGGACAGAGCACCAGCTCTTCTGAACTTAAAACTGACATTCTACCCAGTAAATGAGCCATTTTTCTTCAACTACAACTATTACCACATTTTTGAGTTGTGTAGATTGCTTTAAAATACTGTCAACCCCAAAAATCCAAAGAACAGAACCCAGATAACATAAGGGGAAAGCACAACAGTGATGACTGTTGTGACTTGTGTGTCTTTGCCAGCCCCTCTAGAAGATGCCCATCTCTCCTCCCTACCACAGAACCTGCTCACCAAGGCAGTCAGAGCTAAGGGATCCAAAAGGTCAGCAAAGTGTAGGAATGTACCTGAGCAATCCTAGTGTGCCCCTCCCCCTCCCTTAACTTTTTTAATCAGCTGAAATCTGATAAAATAAGAAATGAGTAGCTCTGAGGAAGAAAAGCAGTCATAAAATAGGTAAGCCTGGGGTAAGAAGGGGAGGGGGAATGACAAAGTTAGGTTTGTATTTTATGTGTCTGAACCAGAGGTATATTTTAGCACCAGCAAACTCAGCTACACTCCATCTTGCCCTAGTAGCCAGACACTGTAACTAACATTTATAGAACACCTACTAGGCATCTGGCAACACACTATGCACATTCACCTTCATTGCCTTAGTGCAAAAGGAAAATGATAAAACACCAAATTGGGAGAGTGGGAAAGTGAGAAATAGGGAGAGTCACAAAGTGAGAACAGAAAAGAAATTAAGGAAGAAATATGAGAAGGATGTCAGAAAGAATACAATAGAGGCACAAAGGTTTTCTGGGAAGGGCTTGCAGGGTGAATTTCAGGATCACTGGCCCAGCCCCCATCATCATTCTGGACCTGTCAGACTAAGAAACCAGTCCAAAGTGACTACTAGATAACAGTGCAGCCCAGACCAGCAGATAACAATGCACTGGCTTAACTAAGCCTTCAGAGAATCCAGGATTGTCAGAGCCTCAGAAATCTTATCTTTAACTCTACAACTCTTTCATCTTACAATGAAGCCTAGGCTCAAAGAAATAGAAGTGACTTGCCCAAGGTCACAGAGGTACAGCCAGGACTAGACCCAGGTCTCCTGGCTCCTGTTCCAGAGTATTTCCACTGCACCAGACTGTTCCACAGCCCATTCCCCTGGGCCACTCTCACCTGGGATGGGCATGAAAAGCCCAGCCATTCCTACAAGGTCAGGGAAATAGGTGGAAGGTTAGCTGAGGGAAGGGGTCACTGTAGTGAAAGAGGAAAAGGTTGACTCAGGAAGGGAGACTCAAGTTTAAAAAAATGGAAGAATATCAGTGCAAAGGAGCAAAAATATTACTGTATACAAAAAGTCCCTAATAATAAAAGAGGGAGAGGCAGGACTACCAAAAGATGGTGTAATTTGAACAGAAAGCATTTCCATGCTCTCACCATGCCTAGAGGAAGGGACCTGGAGAAACACCTGACCAGTAAGTAACATACCTACTTGTGTCCAACAGACTGCTGGGTGAAAGGGAGTGCACTCCCTGGAAAATCTACCCGCCAGCAGCACCAGAAACATCCTCTAGAATCCAGACAACAGTACCAAGGACATAGCCAAAACCTGAGGTCCAATCAAGATTCTGAACCCTCACCTATCTATTGGACATCCCACTGGATCATTGCCATGGTAGTAACTAAATGGCAGAACCTGCCCCTCAAGAACCTATCCCAGGGGTCCATCTGCAAGCCACTCCTTCTCCAGTTGCCAAAGCAACTCTAGTACCCTCAGGGAAGGGCGCTTAAGAGGACCTACTGGAGTAAAAATAAACCCATGTACAAAGAAATCTTTAAGCTCAAACAGTAATGAAGACACCACCACCAAGGAAACCACAGCTAGAGGGCCAACTGGTACTCTGAGGATTTGAAGGTGGAGGTGACAACTTGTCTGGAGTGCCTGTAAGATTGCCTAATTCTCTCCTCTGTTTCCACCCTCCCAGAGACCCTTTCTCCCTAACTCTCCCTTCAGTATTCCTCCCACCGCATTAGTTTTAGGAGGACCCACACTACTGAGCCCCAGTGTGACCCTCTCCGAGAAGTTACATGTCTGAAATCGGAAAATTTTTTTAAAGGCCAGAGGTGACCTAGGGTAGGAAAAAGAAAATTCAGTCACAAAGACAATGCCTTCCCACTTCCATCAGAGAACACCTCTGGGTCCTCTCAAAAGTGGACCTCTCCTTGGCCTTTTCCGATCCTCCGTTTCCCCAGGTTTTGTTCTCCCTCGTCAGCTACAATCCCTCTCTTTCCACCTACCACACCCCTTCCCCATTTCCCACTTCCCTTCCATATCTAGCACTCCCAACCGCGGGCTCTGAAACCGGGTTCTGGGCCTTTGGAGCTTTTCCTGGAGCCCCAATGCCCCACCTCGCTGCCATCTCTTCACTCTTTTTTGCCTTCGCCCCGAATCCCCCTGACAGGCATCCCCCGTTTTTTCTTCGCCAACCCTCCACCTCCGTGTTTCTCTTTTGATCCCGGGGTCCTGGCTACCCTCCTGCCCCATCAGCCCTCCGGATCCTGAGACCCTCCCACCTACCCCCCAACCTGCCCGATCCTCCGGGTGCCCTGGCCCCCCATCCCTCCTCCGGGGCCGGCTCCACCCCGAGGCCCCAGCCACAGGCCAGGCAGTGCCCGCAGTGGGGGGACCGGATTGGGAAAATAACAAATGGAGGCGGCGGGAGGGGGAACAGAGGGGTGGGGGTGGGGAGCCGCGGGCCCGAACCCGGGCGAGCCCGAGGCCCGGGCGGCGGCAGAGCTTACCTGGCTGTAGCTCGGGACGGCCGGCTGGAGCCAAGCAGGATCCCGGGCTCCGGCGCCTCAGGGGGGCGGCGACGGCCGCTCCCCCGCACCCCTCTCTCCTCTTCCCGGCTTCAGTCGCCGCCGCGACGGCGGCGGCGGCGGCCCCGACCCCCTCGGAGGGCGGCCCCCATCCCCCTTCCTCCCCCCACCTGGCCCCGATTGCCCGCCGGCCCCCGGAGCAAATCCCGATCCCCGCTGCCGCTCAGCCCCTCCCCGGGCCCGCCGCCTCCCCCCGGCCTCCCGGAATGCCCGGGCCGCGCCGCCCGCCCCCGCCGCTGCGCTCGCCCCCGCGGCCGGGCCGGCCTCCGCGCGGCTCTGCCCCGCCGCCCGCGCCCGCCCCGCGCGGCCCGCGCTCGCGCGGTCCCGGGCCCCGGACGCGGCCGCCGCCCGCGGCCCCCGCCCCTTCTCGGGCTGTCGTCTCCCTCGCCCTCTCCCAGCCCCTCCCGGAGCCCAGCGGTCTCCCCGAAATGGGTCCCGGCCCCAGGCCCCGGCCTGACGCGGGGCTGCGGGCAGGCTGGGCGGCGCGTCCGGCGACTAGCACAGGAAAGCGGCCGGCGAAGGGAGGGAGCCAGGGAGAGGGGGATGGGAGCAGGGAGGAAGAGGGAGAAGGAGGGAGAAGGAGGAACGAGGAAAGAGGGGCCTGGAGGGAGACGCGAGGGAGGGAGCGCCAGGCGAGCTGCGAGGGGGGAGAGAGGGGGATCGGAGAGGGGGAGGCGCTGTGCGAGTTGGCCGAGACCGAGGCCGAGGGGGGCCCGAGGCGTGGGGAGGGGATCGCGAAGGCGGAATGTAGGGAGCCCGCGGGCCTGGCGCCGAAGAGGGCTAGGTGGGAGGGGCTGTGCTTTTTAGGGGCAGAAATGGAGGGAGCAGGAGAAGTTTAGGGCCAAAGGAGTCTGTCACAGAGATGAGGTGGGAGGTTGTGGGTACGTGGCAGAGATTGGGGTAAAGGGGAGAGATTGGAAAGATGGAGCTACATGGGGGTTTAGGGGCAATGAGGTGTGTGACAGAGAGGAGAGAAACTCAGGGTGACAGTGTCTGTAGTAAACATAGAAAGAGGTTGGGAAGGCAATTATGAGAATGAGATGAAAGTTTGGGCTCATTTATGGAGGGGAAGAAACTGAAAAAATGGAGACATATAGGAGGATGGGGTTTCTGAAAGAATACAGTTCGGGGGTGACTCATGTTGGAAAAAAATAGGAAATATAAGAATTTTGGGATGAAGGCAAGCTGGAGAGGAGACAGTCTAGAGATGTCAGCTTGGAAAGAAGGGAAAGCATGAGGAACCTTAAGAAGCAATGATGGTGGTAGGGCCAGGTGCATTTTCTGGGGGAGTTGGGGTTCTGGGTAGGAAAGGTGGGTGGAAGACAGTGATGGCTGGGTTCAGGGGATAGGGGTATGCTGAGGATTTTGGTTGGCAAGACAAGATAGAATGGAGTGAGGGTGGAGGAGGGGTGGGTAAACATTGGAAGGAAATAAAAGATATCGAAGGCCTTTGGTGGCAGTATGAAAAGGGAAGGCCAAGGGAAGACAAAGTAGAAGGAAATAATAGAAATGGAGAAAAGCAAGCCCCATTGTAGGTAAGGGATTACGTTATAGGAGTGGGACACCATCCTCAGGCCTTCTGTCTGGTGGCATTTCCATTTTTCTTCTCAAATCTGTTTGAAGTCATCACTGATGGTACTTTGGGCCCCAAGTAAGGGGTCGAGTGGGGATTAGGCTCAATGTGAAGCATAAATCCCTAGGTGCCCTGGTTCCCCAATGCTAATCATTCTGATGTGGAGACAGTTCCCACCATGGTCCCAGACTCTTCTCTCAATTCCCTCCCCACTACCCCCCACTCCCTCAGCTCTCCAGGAAGCTTCCGACTCTGCCAGTCTGCCAGCCATTTTCAGTCTTCAGCCTTGAAGCCAGCACCTCCACCAGTCTACCACCAGTGTCTTCTTCTGGGCTGGTTCCCTGGCTCCACACCAAGCAGCACCTCCCAGCACAAAGGACACCAAGACATTGGGTGATTTTTGGCAGCAGAGATTGGGAAGGCCAGAGAATGGGAGGGAGGCAGGCTGGAAAACAGGAAGAGCTGGAGCTGGAGTATGGATTGGGAGCTCTCAGTTGCTCTCCAGATTTGGGGTGGGAGTAGCATATATGTGGGGCCAGGCCAGCTAGAGGCCAAAGGTAAGCCTTGAATGGCAGGATCCCACCAGCCTTCTGGGAAGGAAGGAGTTTGGCTCTAGCAACTGGGTAAATTTTGCCTCATAGTTCCTTGGGCCAGGCTCAGCCAAAACCTCTAAATATCCAAAAGCTCTAAATTGATTCTAAAGCACTGGGGACCCTGAAGAAGGCTTCCTTGGCCTAGGAAGGAATCACCACTCCAGTCTCTTGAACTGGTTGGCAATTTACCACCCTATGCTCACCTTATCCATTAGAGCCTTCAAGAGACCAAGCCAGCTCCCTATCTACTCCCCCAGTGCCCCACCCCAGTACCCAAGGATAGCTTCTGCTCTTTCTTCCCATTCTCTTTGTTCTAAGACTCTCCCCCTTGTCCCCTTCCTATTGCATTTCCTCTGTTTCTGCAGTTCTCAGTTCAGTCTCCCTCTGGGCCCTGGCCTAAACCCTTCCCAATCCCTTCCAGGCTGCATTCTTTTCCCTCATTTTTTAACCACTAAGGGATGGATTAGGATTGTGACATATCTGAGCCGAAAAGACAAATTTAGGCATAGGTAGAAATAGAAAATGTAGAAAGTTAGAAGAGAAGCCAGGGCCTACCCACCAATTCCTCCCCTACCTGAGGGCCAGGCCCACAATTCAGCTTCAGGGAGAAACACACACAAACACACACACACATACACACACACACACCACCATCCCTCACCCCAGCTTACTTTCAGGTCCCAGCCCCCTACACCCCACTGGTCTCCAGGCAACAGCACAAAGCGAAAGTGGAGAGAGGGGCCTGGGAAGCCCAGACAGAGCTAGCTGTAACCCAATCCACCCAGTACCTGGGTGGGGGTGGGGGTGGTGGTAGAAGGAAGCATGGCTGCTAGAAAAGGCGATTTAGCAAGCAGAGAGGAAAGGGCAGAGTTTAGGATATATGGCTCCAACCAGAATAGGCCTGGTCAGTTCTAGAGTTACTGAAGAAGGATGGATATAATAGACCCCAGAGAAAACCGAGAGGCACAGAGAAAAGTACAGTGTGCCTCAAAGGAAACAGAAAGGGCACTGGGAGACACAGGAGAGAAGAGAAAGATGAGATGCCTGTACTGAAATGAAGAGGCACAAAGGAGAGGGGGCAAGAAGCTCTTTGAACTGAAAATGGCTGCTATGTCAGCAACACAGGAAGGACAAGAACAGAGAAGTGAGTATTGCCCATGTAGAACTGGAATCTTCTAGTCCTGGAGCTGAGCAGGATGGCAGAGGGAGCCCAGGCCCAGAACTCAGAGTAGACACAGAGTGGGAGGCCCACAGAGGGAACAGCCTTGAAATTCCTCACTCTACCTTAGCAAGGCTCCAGTATGATGTCCTGCAGAACCCTGACTCCCTCTAGTGGCCACAGCTTCCCACAGGCCCTACTGGTGGCCTGTGCCCTGGTATCCAAAGGGAGGGAGGCTCCCGCCATTCCCACCACCCCACCCCACAGGCTGACCTGGCAAGGGGTCCTGTTGAGCCCTTCAGGCCCTGAATCTCCAGTTTACTGGAGGACTGTTTCCTCTACACTCCCTTGTACCATTCTTCCTCCCTCATTCCCTGTCTTGCAGGGTGTGATGGCCATGCAATGCAGCTCCATCCCAGAAGCAGCCAGGATTTTGTATGGGAGAGCCCCAGTACAGGACCTGCTCCATTCTCTTCTTTGGTCAAGGCCCTTTGGGAATCTGAAAACATTCCTTTCCTCAAAAATGCACATACACACAGAATTTTTGATAATTTTAGGAATTCTTGGACCCTGGCTTAAGAACTCTTAATTCACCTGGGTCCTGGGGCCAGGCTTGCTGCTGAGAAGGCAGGAGCAACATGGACTCCACCTGGCCAGGGTGACGGAAACAATGTCATCTTGGCCATATTTGTTCTGCTTGTCTTCTTCCTTTTGTGTTCTCCCCAACTCTGCTATCCAGTTTCACCAACTTCCTTCTCGGTGCTCCATCTTCTCTCCCCTCATATGGACCACAGCAGGACTCCTCAGACACAAGAATGCACTGATTCAGACTTTAATGGTGGTGCTCATTTCAATGCCACAGAGGTGGCGGCAACTGTGGAACATGGCATGGGGGAGTGAGACATTGCTCTGGTGCAGCTGGAGGAAGAACAGGAAAGCTAGGGCTGGGGAGAGTTCTCATGGAAGATCCCCCAGGAGCACAGCCCCACCTCTGGCCAGAGCCAGGCTTCTGTGAAGGGATTGGTACATACAAAGGAACTGCCTGCAAGGCCCTTTTCTGTTGTTACCCTTTGCATTCCAGCAAGGCCTCCCACCCCAAGCCATCTCAGAACCTACAGCCACATGAAATACAGACACATAGTACCCTCTAGTCAGGCCAGTTTTTGGTCCTGGAGTTATGGGGAAATGATTAATTAACAGGATGGAAGGCAAATAAATAAATAAATAAACAAACAAACAACACACTAAAGCCTTATGCCAGGCATGACCACACAGCCAGCATTCCCTTCCACCTCAGCACCATGCAGTGCCTGGCTCATGTGCAACACAGAAAACACACAGAACCAGCACAAAGCACAAGTGACACATGGCCCCTCTCTAAAGACCTCAACAACCAACCCTGATGTTCCCATCACAGACCCTGATCATTCTTCCATGGACCCCTTATAACCATCAGTCCCATGGACCAGTCTTTGAGGAGAAAGAAGAAGAAGTGGAGTTTGTGGAACCCAGAGAGAAAGAGCAGAGAGAGCAGGGAAGAGACAAGCCCAGGAGCAGTGCAGCAGGTCAGCCAGGGTGTCTGGGGTGAAATATCACAGAGCAGGACAGGAAGGGGTTCCAGGAGGATGGGAGGGGGATCCAAGTCTCAGGCACGTAGAGGGATCACAGCACACTGGGATTGCGGAAATTGTGTCCAGCAAAGCGAGCTTCATCCCCCAGCTCTTCTTCAATTCTGAAAGAGATGAGCAAGAAAGGAAAAGTCAAGGAAGCAGGAGGATCCAAGCCCCTCACACCATCTGCTTCTATGTCCTGACCCAAGTGTGGACATTCCCTGGCTCTCCCACATGACCTGTGGGATCCCTCTATCAGTCAACCCATCTTTCAAAGCCAAATCTTTTCTGGATATCTACTGTTCTTCAGGCCCTGGGCACTGGAGATGGAAGGGCGAGCAAACAGAGCTTTTAACCCTCTGAGCCCTGGGCTCCCGTTCCCCAGGTTTCCTTACCTCATGAGCTGGTTGTACTTAGCCAGACGCTCAGAACGGCACGGGGCACCAGTCTTGATCTGAAACATCCCCAAAGATAGGCAGCTCAGTGGCTACCCCTTCATTCCTTGAAAGGAAACTTACACTCCCTTGAAATTCCCAACACCCTCAAACACCTGGGAGGAGGGACCCACCTGAGATGAGGACCCATTCATTCCACAAAGATCCTTGCACTCACCTGGCCTGTGCACAGCCCCACCACCAGATCTGCGATGAATGTGTCCTCAGTCTCTCCAGAGCGATGACTCACCATGACCCCCCAGCCATTCTCCTGAGCCAGCTTGCACCTGTATCCATACACCAGCACTGACCCCCAGACCCTCACACTGGGCACTCTGTCCCCAGCCCCAACATTGGTCTATATTAAAAAAAAAAAAAAAAAAAAAACCTGGAGAAATGCTATCTGGGAAGGGACAGAAAATCAGAGATGGAGGGAGCAGAACTGAGAGCTATGAAGGGAACTCCAGGTTCCCTGCTCTCTTCAGCATTTGTGGGCAGGATTAAATTTACAGCCCTCAAGATGGGTCCTGAGAAACAGGGTCTGAACAAAAGAGAACCAGGAGGCACTCACGCTTGAATGGCTTCAGTGACCGAACCAATCTGGTTGACCTTGAGCAGCAGACAATTGCAGGCCTTTTCCTCCACTGCCCGCTCAATACGCTTTGGGTTGGTCACTGTCAGATCATCACCCACAATCTGGATCCCTACATTGGCTGTGAACTTCGACCAGGCAGCCCAATCATCCTGGTCAAAGGGGTCCTCAATGGAGACTACTGCAGGGAGAGCGATAAGGGGAGGGGCTGTTGATCCTCCTTGGGGCTCTGCATCAGGCAAGAATACCTGCTTTGATTTCCTGAAATGACTAGATCTCCTGGCTAATCGAGCCTGCTCATCCTTGCTCCCCACTCCCCTGGCAAAATAAGCCTGCCCTGATTCTTACTTTGATTCATAAAATCTCTCAAAAAACAAAGACTTAGAACCTTTCTTACAACCCATCTTTGCATTTTCCTATATTCACTACCAGGAAGCCCTTCCTCATTACTAATCAAAATTCTCTACTTTCTCTCACTCTGTCTCAGGAGATGGAAGTCAACTGCCTCCATCCAAGGGTAATAGCCCTTGGTAGACTTGGACAGGGTAATTCAGTTCTTCATCACACATCACTTCTAGTTCCATTCAGCATCCACGATATTATCCATCGAAAATACTGAAATGTGCTAATTCTCCGTTAGGTCCAGTCACTCTCTCACCATCTCTGGTTCCTTCCAAAGCCTTCCGCATTATCCCAGTTGCATCAGAACCCATGACTTTAATCAGGATCTGAAGCAGATGGAATAGATTCATCACAGGTACCTGTACATTTACACTACATACAAAACCCAGGCTCTGCAGGAGGCTTCTTCATCCCTGGTTCTCAAGTTCTTCTTAGAACACCTCCACCTGACACCTGAATCAGAACCAAGCTCGGTCCAGAGTTGCCCTAACACATCTCTGCCTGCCCCCTGCCCTCTCTCCCACACCCTCCTTGCTCTCACCAGGATAGTCCCTGACAAAGTCCTGGTAGAGGGACCCCAGCTGGTCCCCAGTGATGTATCGGGAAGGGTCAGCAGGAGACTTGAAATCCAAGTCATATTTGCCATCACGATAAAATTCTGAGGCAGCGACATCCATGCCGATGACAATCTTTTCCGTGTAGCCAGCCTTGTCGATGGCTTCCTTCACCAGCTCCAATGCTTGCGATGAAACACAGAGAGATTATTAGTAAAAAGAATGGGCAAGAAGGGGTGAAGGAAATGAAGAAATTTAGAGCAGAGGAGGAGGATTTGCTGGGAAGGCATCTGGTTAAGGTTCTTGTTGGGGTTATTACCAGGTCTGAGAAGAGAAAGCCATCTTCCAGAAAGGCAGAGGAATGGAATTCTGTTAATAATGATGTTTTTTTTTTTAAATAGCTTTCATTATTTAGGGCTAACTATGTCACATAAGCACTTCACATATATTGCATTTAATTCTCACAAGGATGCTATGAGGTAGACTCTGTTATTAGTATTTCCATGTTATAGATAAGACCAAACATGAAGAATTTAATGAAGGAAGATGACCAGCCAGTAACTCTTCAAGTCAAGGTTCAAATGCAGACAGTTTGGCCTCAGAACCTTAACTCTCAGCTACTATAGGTATCATTTCTATTCACTGTACAGTTTCTCCAGAGAAAAGTTTGGGATCCTCGAGGCTTAAGAGATTGGGGTGGGAATGGGGTAGATTTGAAATGGAACCAATAGAGTTTGGTGTATCTCAACAAACTGAGAATCCTACAGAGTTTAAGGCAGGGATGGATCACACAGGTCACCTAGATTACCTCCCAGAACTTCTAGGTGAGGACTAAGTCTTCCTAGTCCTGCATGTGAATTTGGCAGGCCCTCTGGAACCCAGTCCAAGGACTGACACCTGTTGGAGCTAGCAGGAGTCAAGGACTGGCCATTCATATTCCTCCACCCATACTCCTTAGGACTTAAGTGCACGGCCCATCCTGATGGCCCAGGATGAATGAGACTTAGAAGGTGAAGGCCTCACCTTCACTGTTCTCCAGGATATTGGGGGCAAAGCCTCCTTCATCTCCCACGTTGGTGGCATCCTTGCCATATTTGTCCTTGATGACCCCCTTGAGTGTGTGGTAGACTTCAGCCCCAAGTCGCATGGCATCTCGAAAGCTTTCAGCACCCACCGGGAGGATCATAAACTCTTGCATGGCCAGCTTGTTCCCAGCATGAGACCCACCATTGATCACATTGAAGGCCTGGGAGCCACAGGATAGAAAAGTCACTGAACTGAGAAACTTCCTTTCTGCTCCTGGAAGTATTCATCCAAGATCGCAAACTTTCCCCAGCTTCCCAGACTCCAAATCACATATCCCCAACCTTTCTCTTCCCATCAGTCCCAATTCTCTTTCCCATCAGTCTTCAGGAGGTTTCATGCTCCCCCTGCCCCCACCCCTGGAAGAGCCACAGCCATGGTGCAGTGCTCACCGGCACAGGCAGGATGAGGTCTGAGTTCCCCGCCAGCTGAGCAATGTGGCGATAGAGGGGCAATTCCCGCTCGGCTGCCCCTGCCTTACACACGGCCAGGGACACACCCAGGATGGCATTGGCCCCAAACTTGGCTGGAGATTACAGAGGAAGGCACTGAGCAAAAATGTCCCCTTCTCATTCTAGCCCTTGCCTCTACCTATACTCCCCAAAGCCTGTGCAAGAGACCCCTTCCTCCCTCTCCTCTCCCACAACATCTCATCTATTCTCTCATGAAATAGCAAGGGACATAGAGGTGGGGAGGAGGTGACTGGAAAGGGCAGAGAGCTGCACCTATTTCTAAACATCCGAAGACCAGCCTATCTCATGCCTACTCCTTTCTCTTTGTACTGCAAAGAAGTTTTTCCTCTGCCTAATGTCACTCCCCCGCTGCAGTTAAACTCATCTTTTCCTGCTCTGGCTTTGGGGAAAGGATGGAAGAAGGGCTAGTCCTCTGACAGTCCTTCCTCAAGAAGCACCTCCACCCAGTGCTGGCCCCTTCAGTTCTCTTTCTGCTCCACATGTCCCGGCCCCTGCTTACACTTGTTCTCAGTCCCATCCAACTCCAACATCAGGTTGTCCAGCTTCTCCTGCTCCACCACAGAGAGACCCTGTGGGCACAGCCACCATCACCCAGAGCCAGGATGGAGGTCTGGCCCTAAGGCACAGGGCCCCCCATTCACACACAGGCTCACATTGCTCAGGGTCCCACCAGGTTCTTGTAACAATGGCTTGTCTGGATCAGGGGACCTAAACCCCCATAGGAGCAGGGGTCATGTTCCCACCCTTCCCTTGGTAACCATGATTCCCAAAGATTAGGCCTTTCTTGCTCCTCTTCCTCCTCCCCTAACCCAGGATTCCTTCCAGGCCCCTGGTCCTGCCACCCCCAGCAAAGAGCAGGCCTCACTGAGCTGATGAGGGCTGGCGCGATGGTGTTGTTGATGTGGTCCACTGCCTTAAGGACACCTGGGGAGAGGCAGAGGTCAGACTGGCTCAGGCCAGGAGGGGCAAGAAGGGAAAAGGAAAGGAAGGCATGCAGGAAGAGGCTTGGGGTCTGGTGCAAGATAGCAGTATAAGCTGAGGGTTGGGAGAGCTTGGAAAAAAGAGGAGGAGGCCTCACCTTTGCCTAAGTAACGCTGTTTGTCCCCATCCCTTAACTCTAGGGCCTCATAGATCCCAGTGGAGGCTCCACTGGGCACTGCAGCCCGGAAAAGGCCTGAGAGAGAAACATGGAGTGAGGACGAAGAGTGGACACTGCAGGGACGAGGGATCGCTTCAGCCTTCCAGTTCTAAACTCTTACCTGCCACATTCAGCTCTCTCCTCACATTGCTCCCCAGTACACACACACACACACACACACACACACACACACACACACAGAGCTTCCTAATACACACAATACACTGCTCCCTATCACATACACACACAACACACTGCTCCCTAATACACACACAACACACTGCTCCAAATACATACACTGCTCCCTAATATACATATACACTTCTCCATTATACACACACAATGCTCAAATACACACTCACATTGCTCCCTAACACATACACACACCACACTGCTCCTTAATATACACACACTGCTCCAAACACACACACACACACACACACACACACACACACACACTGCTCCCTAACACACACACACACACACACACACACACACAGAGGCAGATACACAAGCAGTGACCTCCTGGCCATCTGCCCAAATGAGGTCCCACATGCCCTAGTAAGAACCCAGAGAAATGAAGCTATGCATTCATATGCACGTACACAGGTGCACACACAAACACGCGGAGGCGGGCATGTTTCATACTCTAAACTAAAACACCGAGACCTGACTATCTTGGCTCCTCTGGACAACAGGATCCAACCCCTCACAATCCAGGCTTGAGAGAGCCTGGCTCAGCCCTCCTGTCCTTGCTAGGAATCAAGGAAGCTTCCCACCCAAGGGCAGGGAACACCCAGCAGGAGGGCTGTGAGAAGGCCCAGGCAGGCCAAGTACCTCTGGCAGTGTGCAGATCCACCTCCACCGTGGGGTTCCCACGGGAGTCCAGGATCTCCCGGGCCCATATCTTCTCTATGGACATGATGGCTGGGATCTCCTTGGGTGGAAGGGAAAGGAGAAAGGTAAGAGGCTTAGAGGGGTGGAGCCTGAGGCTAGTGGGAGGGGCCTGAGGCTAGGAGGGATGGGAAAGAGGTTACTGCAGTGGGTGTGGGGGGTGGAGCAGGCTGCGAACCTCAGTTACAGAAGGGATTTCCCCCCACCACCACCTTGGGGAGAGGAGAAGGTCAGTGCAGTGAGGAAGGGGAGGTCACTGCAGTGGGGGGCGGAGTAGGATCCGACGAAGAGATGAGAGGACTCCGCAGCGAGGGGAGGGGCCCGGCAGTAGTTTCCTCGCCCCCTCAGCAGCTTTGGCAGCCGCCAGGTCTGGTTCCCCCAGACCTCCTCAGAGCCGCATGGCTGCCAGCCTTGCTTGCCTTTCTCTTTGGAGGGGTCTGGGCAGCTGGGGGCCTCTCCTCTAGAGCCCCCATCCTACCCCAACTTAACACCCAGCCCCTATGCCAGGATCCCAGTCTCTCTCCCAATCTTCCCAAGAGATGCACGTAGAGAAGTCCAGGGAGAGGGTCCTGGGAAAGGCCCTCAGTCTCTGGGGGTTGCAACAGGGAGGGAGAAGGAGGAGAGACCAGGGAGAGAGGCAGGGCTGGTCCCGTCCCCCCGCTGTCCCCAGACAAATCCTCCCCTCCTTCCCTCCCAACCCCCGGGGCAGCCGAGAGGGGCAGCGAGGAGGAGTGAGAGAAAGAGGAGTCTAGAGAAGTCCGGGAATGCTGCGGAAGGGTGAGAGAAGACATTTCCCCATATGTAAAACCAAGAGGACATACCAAGATAAAAATGCACGCCTGGGGAGACCCCGAATTTAACGTTGACAGAACCAAACACGAAGCAGGGCATGGGGAGAGGGGCCAGCCAGGGTGAAGGGGACGACTATAGAGAAATAGGTGCGGAGACGGCTGGCGCCCAAATGTGGAGGGGGCGACAGACAGAAACCGAGAGGAAGAGTCCGGGAAGACAGGGAAGGAGGGGGCGGGGAAGCGCGGGTGATGGAGCAGGTGCGCAGCTCCTGAGAAAGAGATGCGCGCGGGCCAGGGGAGTCCAGAGAGGGCGCGACAGCCAGGGGACGGGCCGGAGGGGAGCAGGGGCCCCGGCCGGGGCTTCACCTGGGGGTTGCAGACTCAGCCTGTGGCGGCGGCGGTGGCAGTGGCGGCGGCGGCGCAGAGAGAGCGGGAGTGGCGGCGGCGGCGGATGCGGCTCCCAGGCAGCGGGCAAGAGGAGGCGCCTATAGGGCCGAGCGGGCGCATGTGACCCGGAGCCCCCGATGAGTCAGGAGCCGCCGGCAGAGGCGCACGTAGGAGGCGCGGGTGGGGTGCCGATGGGGGTGGGGTAGAGCAGAGCGATGGGAGAGGGTCTGGGGGCGACCCAGAATCTGGCCCCCCCAGCGCCCACGTTATCTCCTGCCTACGTCCCGACCTCCTGGAAAGTAACAAGCACAGCCTCACCAGAGTAATCTGAGTCCCGAGGCCCGCACAGCCAGGGTACCCTGTGAGAGACTCGGTGTCTCCCAAACCGGGTCAGACACAAGCGTATCAAAATGTCTCTTTATTAGAAAATAGAGCTGTTCCTAACACCTCAGCCCGCTTCAGCAGCTCCTCTGCAGTCAACTCTGCCAGCATCCTCTTGGCTCATTCAGGCCTGGCTCCCACCAGACCCCTCTTCATGAAGGCTGCCCCAGTTGCTAGGCTCCAGGCAGAGCTCAGGCCTACCCAGGTGCCCACCCAGAGTCTGGCCCGCAGGCTGTGATGAATCCCCAGGTCTGGGGCAAAAAAAAAGCATCCTCTGCTTCCGGATCAAAGTATGCTTGTGATGGTTCCCCTAACCAAATCTTCTCAGGTTTTGGGAACAGTGGCTTTGATCCCCTGGAGAAACAGGAGGAAAGTAAACCCTCTGGGGCCCACTACTTTCCCACTGCTGCCTCTGCCCCATTTGAGGCGCCCAGCTGCCATACTTCCCTAGGCTCATCTCAGTCTCTTTCTGCCTTACCCTGCCTTCCTTTCTTCCCCCATCCCTGTGTTCTGTTATTTTTAGCTTCTGATCTTTAGCACAGGATCTTTCTCTCCTGCCTTCTCTCTTAGGCCCAGCAGCATTCACCACCAACCTCTCCACCCCCTACAAACACCATGTCCCAGACGAGACCTTACTAGTTGGTCTTCACCCTAGGTCAGATGTCGCTACCCACCCCACACCAATATCTCTGCCTGCCACCCCAATTCTCTTCACTTATTTTTCTGGCTTCCTGATGTATCTCCTAAGCCTTTGCTCAGCTCCTCCTAGGTCCTTCTGATCCTCTCTCCTCACCCTGAGACAAACCTTGACTCCTAACCCTGGTCTCTCCAAAGTTTCCCTTAACTTATCCCCTCCTCACCCACCTCCTCCTATAGCAACTTCTCTCCCCCTATCTGCCATCTTCCGGGCCCTTGGCCTCCTATTCCTCCCCACTGCCAGTTTCCTTACTATCCTCAAAGGTTAAAACTGCTGCTAGATGGATGGCTGATCCACTTCCGAGTCATGCTCAGGCTCAGCCTCCTGCTCCTGCTCCTCCTTTATCCTCTGACGAATCTCCTCAGCCTCAGCCCGATCGTCATCCTCGTAGAAGTCCTTGTCCAGACGTTCCAGCTGCACCATCTGCACCAGGGCCTCCTGGCGGTAGTTGCTCTCATCTGTACACGGGTTGTCCAGTAGCACCAAGGCGCGAAGCTTGGGCAGGTCCTTAAGCTTGGCAAGCTCCTGAAGGTTGGTTATCATGTTGCCCCTGTTGATGTGGCCAGGAGAGGTTCACCAGGAAATAATGAGCTTTGGAGACCAACTATCAGGAAAGGGGCCCCTCAGGGAATCTCCCATGGGCTCCAGTTTCCCTAGAAACACTGCTTCTGTGATTGGCCTGCCAAGCATTGCCAGATTTGCTGCAGAGGTGCTGTCCAACCCTACTTCTGTCTTTCTTCTGCCCTTCAAGGAATCCCTAAGTGCCATATTCTATTCTGTAGTGTGTTGTATTTATACTTTTGGAGCAGCAAAGTTAGGTCACAATACTGTCTTGTAGTTGGAGAGCAGGAAGGAAATCTCCCTTGCAGGGACAGATTTCTGTGACAATGACACCTAATCAGAGGTTAGAAGCTAGGAACTGGGCCACTGGAATGGGGATCGAAGCTCAACATGGTGGGTGCTATGCTGGTGTTCCCCCACAAGAAGGAACCTAGAAGTAGGGATGGGATGGGGCCTCCCAGCCTGAAGAACAAGTTTCATCTCCTAATGTGCCTCATTGAACTATATTCTGTGTTATTTTCCTATTCTTTTCTAAAGCATTTATGAAATCAAGTTTAATTTTTTCTGCCTTTTTTCAGTGGAGGTGCTGAACCTCATGCAGTGTTTCTCACTGAGCACTACACGCACTTTGTACTGGACTATCCTGTGCACTGCAGGAGGTTTAGTATCTTTGGTCCCAGAGGCACCTCCCAGTCGTTGAGATAACGGGTCTCTACTACATTTACTTTCAAACATCCCCATTGAATAGCCACTAAGAAGAGTCCACTATCCCTATATAGACCATTAACAGGAAAACAGCACCCCCTCTACCCTACCAAACCAATATGGCAGAGCTGATTAGCAAGAGATGGCTTCAGGAGTCAGGGCAAGAATTGGGGTTCAAGGCACAACCACCTCTCCCTACTTGGAGATTTTGTTTCCATTGCCTCAATTCTATTGAGGATTTGGCCTTGTTGACTAAGAAGGCAGTTTCGTTACAACTTTGCTTAAACATACATCAAATCCTCCATCAGACAAGAGTTGCTGAAAGGAAAATCCCCCTGATGCCCATTGCTCTCCTATCTAGAGGTTTCCTTTCAAATATTTTTCTCTCTTCACATCTGAGCACACCAGTAAGGGGATCAACCCCTACAGGTGCAGCTCAAGAGAAGAGAGGCTAGAAATGGGAGGGGAATTGGGGTCCAGGAAATAAAGAAGGGAAGTAGAAACTTATATGGGATAGGGACAAGAAAAGAGAGTTAGAGCCAGACTGAGTTCCTTGAGAACAGGATCCACCACTGATTCCTTTAGGTATTCCTGAAACACAGTACAAGGCCTGGCACATAACACATTCTCATTAACTATGGATTGAATGCAAGGGGATTCAGGAGTTTCAGGATATGAAGATCTTAGTATTGCAATTAGGACTGAATGCAGAAGAAAGAAAAGGAGGGGTGAGGATCAGGGTAGAGGATGAGATGAGAATCTGGGAGTGGGTTAGGATTTGGGGATTGGGGCCAGGGAGGAACACATGGTCAAAAGCTGCTCCTGGTCAGGGGCCTGGAGAGGGTGCATACCTCAGGTTGAGGTATTGCAATGATTGCATTTCACTGGAGAAGCCACTCAGAGTTTCAATGTGGTTATCTCGAAGATGCAAGGTAGTGAGATTCCTTAGATTCTCCAAGCCTTCCACCTTCTTCAACATGTTCTGGGCCTAGTAGATTCATTGGGAGAGGGGTAAGGGTTCAAGAAGGAAGACAAGTCAGAAAGAGGTGCAACAAAAGAGGAAATCTAAGAGACAAAGAGGCAGGGGTGCAGGAGGAGAGTGGAGGTGGATAGAGATCTGTGTAGAGAGCAAAGGAGAAGCTGCCAATTAAGAGAAAGGTCAGCAGTAACCCCCTACTGACTACTCAGTCCACCACTGATTAAGGAGGCAATGCTTCGACCCACCCCCAGGTCTAAGAGCCCCACTGCTTTAGTGCAGAGAAATGACTTCAGCTCAAGAGCCTAAATAACTAAACATTTAAGTGGCCTCCTTAGCCTAATGTCTGTACCTCAGTTACGGCGTATTACTCTGTTACCTGTATCAAAGCAAACTGTATTACCCACATTATGTATTACCAGCCCTTCTCAGCAATCAGCACCTTGTCTGTTTTAACTTTGCATTGCCACAGCTTCTGGCATCATGTAAGGGCTCAATAAACAATACAAATTATTATGATGATGATAAAGTTAGGAGCACTAAAAGCCAAGCATCCTGGTCCCTGGAACAGTGCCCTCTTCCCTCCATGAACCACCCTCTGACCCAGCAAGCTACCAGGTAGAGGTTCTTCAGCTTAGGAAGGTTGATTCCAAGGGTACTTTCCAGTTGGTTCCCCCGAAGCTCCAGTGTGTGCAGGCTGATCAGCTTTTGGGGGTCCAGACCTGTCACCAAGCGGATGTTGTTCCCTGAGGAGCAGGTGGGTGTCAGGAGCTCAAAGGGCCACCCCAGATGTTCAGCAATGCAGCCTGAATTTTGGCAGGCTCTGTATTGTCCTCTCCCTCTAATGCCAGGTGAATATGAGGAGGGACAGTTCCAGACTTAACACCTCTGGGGCCCTGGGGCAAGTGCTCTGGTAGTCCAGGGCCTGAAGGACTTGTCCACCACCCAGTAATCCATATGGCTAACTCCCTGTCCTCCCTCAAGTCTTTGCTCAAATGTCAGCTTCTCAATGACGCTTGTCCTAACCAACCTGTTTGAAATTGCCACCTGTGTCCCCTAGTCCTTTTAGCCTGGTCTACTTTTCCATAGCATATGTCTCTTTTTAAATTACTGTATAAATTTACTTACTGATTTTATTGTATTCTTTATGCTCCCCCACACACACTTAGAATGTAAGCTACATGACAATAGGGACTTTCTTTGTTCACCACTATTATCTCCAGCACACAGAACTGCCATAATAAATCATAATGAGTGTGTGAATGAATAAATGAATGAACGAATGCAGACTGCTTTGTGGCACAGCTAAGGACCACATGGCCCACTTCTATTGGCCCCAGGCTAGGAAGGAAAAAAGCTTCTGTAGCCCATCCTAAGGACCTACCTTTGAGATCCAGGCTGCCCAGCCGAGGATGAGAGATGCCCTCAGTGTCAGTGATCTGGTTATAGGCAAAACTGGCAATCTGCAGGTAGGGAAGTTCATTCAGCTGGGCACTCCGCAGCCGGTTGCTGTCAGCTTTGAGCCAGAGCAGGTGGGTGAGGTAATTGAGTGGGGACAAGTCTGTCAGGTGGTTCTCAGAAACATCCACATAGCGCAGATGGATGTAGGAACGCAGCAAGTAGATGTCTGTCAGATCTCTAGGAAATGGCAGAAGCCATGGTTAAGGTTAAGAATCTAGCAAGGAATGGCAAAGGTACTAAAGCAGAGAGCAACATGGAGATGGCTTATGATGGGGAGAAGAATGGGTGACAGATGGGAGGGGCAAGGAGAGGTAAAAGAAGGTAGGTGGGTTCTTAGTGGTGGACAAGGACCTAGTGTCTGTGTAGGGCTAAGATCTTACACTCTGAAGGATAAGTAAGAGAGTCCAGCAGGAATCCTTCCAACTCACCCTCACAGCCTTTAATTCCCAGGCCAGCTCTGATGCAGGGAGTTGCTCCTGAAAAGTAAATTCTATCCTTTCCTCTCCTCTGGCCCAGGATGAGAGAGACCCAAACTCTCAGCCCAAACACCCACGAATGAGGATGAGAAAGAAGACTGGGCCCTACCTCAGGACTCTTCCGGCTCCCCATAAACGCACCTCTCTTTAACCTCCAGCTTCACATAAGCATGGGCTAATCCACTGCCTGTCTTACAGAGCAAAGAAAGCCCTTCCTTCATCATGTCCTCCGTCAGGGGATTGGGCATCCACTGCAGGAGGAAGTGGTATTAAGCATCTCTTTCGAGTCCCACTCTACCCCTTAGCCCTAGGACTCCTCCCTTCGTTTCCAAGCTCTCACTTCCTCAGAGAAGTCTTCCATCTCTTTTCTGTCATCCTCCCCCTCTTCCGTCTCTTTCTCATCATCTTCCCTTTCCAGATCATCCTGGTCTGGCTCAAAATCTTCCAGATCATCTTCATCTGACATCTTTCTTTTTTGCTGAAGGCTCTGGAGTCAGATCAAACTGGGTCCTTGTCCTGAGAAAGAAAGGAGATCTCTTCAGCATCTACCAACCCTCAACTTCCTTACCTTCAATGACGGAGTACTACCCACTTCCACTACCCCTGATCTCTTCCCAACTATACTTCTTTCCTCATCCCTGTGACATCTCATTTTGACTCTCATCCTCCACTTCATACTTCCCATCAATAACCCCTCTCCTTTCAGGATGTCTTCCCAGATCCCTAAAACCTTTCCTGCCCTTCACAGTGGCTCCCATTCTCCTCCAGCAGCTCCGTCTCCCTGCCTTCTGGATACCCCTCTCTGCAGTTCTTCCCACCTCCACCTTAAGCTATGTTCTCTTCCTTCTCCAATCTCCCTTACCGACCCCTTCCCTCCCATCTCTGCCTTTCATCCCTAACCCCTGCTTATTTCTTCTAACTCTCTCACGCTGCTTAGCCTCATTTTCCTGTCCTCTCTGGAACACCAGCCTGACTCAGTCTCTAATCCTCCTACCTAAACCTCCTTCGGAAAGGGGCGAGGACTCTGGTTCTCTCAACAAGAAGCGATTCTGAAGGGGGTCTTAGCACCTCGAGAGAAGGCTTGTTTTGGAAGAGGGGTAAGAGGGAAGGAGGCGTTGTGTACTGCTGTTATGGCAACGGGGGGCGGGGCACTTTACTTTTGCAGTTGACAACCGTTAAGAGAAGAGCTGTGGGCTAACTGGACTGCATCAATAGTCAACAGGTTACAAATCCACTTTCTCAATACCAGAAACCCGGATGAGGGGCGTTAATTGGCCAATGCAATAAAACAGTGGGCGGGGCTTAGAAATATGCACTAGGGAGGGAGAGGAGGCAGGGCTGCCCATTACGTCACCTGAGACCTTAAAGGGACGGGACACCCTTGATACAAAGTATTGTGAATTCAAGAGAAACTCATTCCCTGAAGCAAAAGGCTGGGAAGAGGAGCAAAAATACCAACATAAGTGATCTGGTTACCGCCCTCTTCCCCCATCCTCCCATCGCATAGGTCCCGCTCATTTGTTATTTTCAGGTGGACCTTTGAAGTGGGAGTCCAGGCCCAAGGTATTTTAAGATCTGAGTTGGATCTTAAGACTAGCAACTTAAGACTACAGTTTATCATCCATAAAATTGACTTTTAACTATACCAACTGCCAGGGATTGAGAAAAAATCTAATCTATGCTAAACCTCTGTACAGATTGCTAAACTCAGTTTGGGATTGTTTCACTCCTCATGTCTTGGACTGGCTTGATGCAAACATTTTGGGAAGAAAATCCAATACTCCTCACCCAACGTTGTTATATGAATAATTAATAACTGATACAGCCAAACCCGGGCACTTAAGCCTTTGTGAATTATTGAAGGTCATGAAGAAAGAGAGGTTCAACTGCAACAAATATTTTTGGAGAGTTTGGGCCAAACATTACGTCAGATGCCTTTACAAGTGGTATTTAATCTCCACACCAGTCCTGTGAGATAGACATGTAAAAGAAGAGGAAACTAAGACTCAGGGAAGTTAATGGCACAATTCCTGCCTGGGGAAAGGGGGAGATCACCAATCTTGTGGAATCTAATATAAATAAAACAATGAGGCAACAAGGTAAGATATTACGTGATTAATTGTTAAATCATGCATTATAGACTTTATATAACAGGCAAAGTGGTCCAGTGGAAGATGTGGTGGGCTAGATGCAAATCAGGAAGTCAATCCTCTTGCCTTGTGAAGCTTGGGTAACTTAGGTAATAGACAAATCTGTTCACTTGGTGTTATGAAACTAGCAGGGGTTTTAAAGTCAGAGACACCAGGTTCAAACCTGACTCTACCACTTAAGAGTTGTGTGTTCCTCAGCAGGTTTTATGATTTTATAGAGGTTTAATTTTAACATTCGTGAAATAGGGATAAAAATATCCACCTCAAAGGATTGTTAGAAGGTTAAGAGACATTGTAAATTGCCTTGCATTTAGTTGACCCTCAGGAAACATCTCCCTGCCCCTCCCTGCCCTTTGCCTGGTTTCTCAGTACTGGGGTTGTAGCTGCCCTACACAAATAAATTGTCCATTCCCTATGTCTAAAACCATGGGGAACCTATGGATTAAAGACTGGGAAATGCCAGCAGGCCTTTCAGGCTACATACTCTTCCCTTTCCCCTTCCTCACTACATGCCCATATCAAAGGAAACGGGAACTAAAGAAGGCTATATAAACTGAATTCCCTGGATACTCAGGGTCCCTCTCACTGTCTCTCTCACTCTCTGCCTCTGAGAAGTGACCATACTCTATGGGTGTTACCCCTTTTCTAATAAACTTTCCTTCTGACTCTAACTTTGGTGTGTGTGTTGAATTCTTTCTACATTCTCTGCCAAAGGACCCTCTTCTCTTGGTACAGGACTTGGTCCGCCCCCACAAACTCGAGGAAATGTGCCCTGTCTTGCATCAATTTAGTAATATGTCTTAGTCATCTTTCATATCACTAAACATAAATCTACCTCTTTTTGATAGTTGTCTAGTCTTCCATTATATGGCTATATAGTAACCTTTAAACTTCCCTATTGATGGATATTAACTTTTAAAATTGTCCACATTATAAAAAATGCTGCAATAAAAATCCTCATAGATCCTCACTCTTCTGCATGAGTACTCTTTAGCAGTACTTCTCAAATTTTAATGTGAATAGAATCAGGCATTTAAAATATACATTAAAACGTAGATTCTGACCTCACAAACAATGCCAATGCTGCTTGTCTATGTACCACACTTTGAGTAACATGGCTCTGGGATACAGTTTTAGAAAGGGCAATTTTTGGTTCAAAGGGTATATATATACATAACTTTGCCAATTATAATAGGTTGGAAAAATAGATATTATTTTAATTGACATTTTTTATTATTGGTGAGGTTGTTCTCTTTATGTGTATTTGTATTTAACAAAATGTCTATTCATATCCTTTTGAATGTTTCTGCTAAGTCATTAATTTTTTAAATTGATTCATAAGAGCTTTTTAGATATTAACTGTGGCAGAAACCACCAGTGCCTACCTAATATTCATTTTTCCCTTCTCCCTAACAGAACTGTTTTTAAACAGCTTTATAACATAATTCACAGAGCAAAAAATTCAGCCATTTAAAATGTACAATTCAATAGCTTTTAGTATATTCAGAGTTGTGCAACCATCACCTTAATCAATTTTAGAACTCTTTCATTTCCCCAAAAAGAAATCCTCTACTGCTGATCCATTACCTCCCAATTCTCCTATCCACTCACACCCCTGACAACCACTAATCTCTCTGTTTTTATAGATTTGCCTATTTTGCACTTTTATATAAATGAAGTCATACAACATGTGTACTTTGTGGCTGGCTTCTTTCACTTAGCATTATGTTTTCAAGTTTCATATGTGTTATAGCACATATTAGTACTTCAGCCCTTTTAATTGCTGAACAATATTCCATTGTATGGTTTATACTACATTTTATTTATCACTTGATGGACATTTGGGTTGTATTCTTTCTTTGGCTATTATGAATAATGCTGTTACGAACATTTAAGTACAAATTTTTGTGTAACCATATGTTTTCATTTATTTTGATTACATAAGCAGTTAGTATCAATACAAAAATAACACTTTTAGTATCAAAATATTGAATTCTTTGCTATAATGAAGATTATGGAAATTTTATTCTAAAATATTTACAGTATCAAATATACATTTATTTATTTAATTGTATACATTGACCGCTTACTATGTTCCAGGCATTTTGCTAGGAGCCTGAAATACTATATGCAAAACCTCATAGGAAATTATTTTCATTTGAAAATCTATTACAAATAAAACTTACCTCAGCTATTTCAGCTTAGTTTATTGGCAATTTTTCCTTATAAATGGAATCATAAGGAGTGGAATTGCTGGGTCATATGGTAACTGTATATTTAATCTTTGGGGAAACTACCAAATTATTTTCCAGCGTGTCCGCACCATTTTATGTTTCCACCAGCAGTGTTTGAGGATTCTTTCTCCACATTCTGGCTAACATTTGTTATTATCTGTGTAGCCATCTAGTGGATGTGAGATGGTATTTATTAAGATTTTGATTTCCTTTTTTTCTGATGGCTAAAGATGTTGAGTATCTTTTTACGTGTTTATTGGCCATTTGTGTATCTTCTTTGGAGAACTATCTATTTAGACGTTTTGCCTTTTTTTAATTGGGTTTTGTCTTCTCATTTTTGAACTAACAGAACTTTTATATTATTGGGGCAACATTGTGCCCAGCTAAAAAACATTTCTCAGCCTCTATTGCTGATAAGTCACTGACATATTAGTAAAAGCCATTGGATGAATTTTCTAGAAAGTTCCTTTTTCCTCCTCCCCTTCCTCTTCCTATCTAAAACAGAAATGGGATCGCTGGAGTTCCAGTAACAGCATGGGACCATGAGATAACCCAGAGAATATAAGCCACATGGTAGGATATCAGAACAAAAGTGGAGAGCAGCAAACAATATTGAAAATATCATGAAACTTTCATCTCAATCCTAACTGCCTGTCTCCAGGCTTATTTTATATAAGAGAGAAAAATTGGTTAAGCCACTGGTTTTGAGGATCTGCATTGTAGCCAAATACAATTCTTAACTAATTACAACAAATCATCTCAAAATTTAGTATCTTAAAACAACAGTTATTGTCAGTTTCTGTGAATCAAGAATCCAAGAGTGGCTTAGCTGGATTACAGAACTGTTGGCTGAGGCTACAGTTATCTGAAGGCTTAATGGGGGCTGGAGGATTTTTCTCCAAGACAGCCACTAGAATGGTTGTTGGCAAGACAATTCCTCACCATCTGGGCTTCTCTATAGGGCTGCCTGAGTGTCTCCACAATTTGGCAGCTGGCTTTCCCAGAACAAGTGATCCAAGAGAAAAATAGACCAAGATAGAAGTCACTGTATTTATTGTATTCTTTAGGAGCTAGTTATTGAATCCAGCCCACACTCAGGTGGAGGGGAATTAGACTCCTCTTGAAAGGATGAAATGATTTGTAGGCACATTTTAAAACTACCACACAAATAACACTAACTTTTTGTCTTTATACACGCTGAAAATATTTTTCTAGTTTGTCTTTTCACTTTGTTATATTGTGTCACTTTACAGAAATTTGACATTTGTATTTAGTCTAAACTCAGTCTCTTCTATAAGGCTTCTGAATTGTGTATCTGGTTTGGAAAAGGCTTTCTCATCCCTAAGGTTATGAAAATATCTTCTCATATATTCTCCTGATGTGTGTGTGTGTGTGTGTGTGTGTGTGTGTGTGTATGTCTTTAATTCATCTTTTGTGTGTATGTCTTTAATTCATATAGTGTGAGGTAGGGATCTAACATTTTGCCAAAAGGAAAGCTGATTTTCTCAACAGCATTTGTTGATTAATCCTTCTTCTTTACTGATTTGAAATATCATCTTTATCATTCATATATACTTTCTGGACTATTATTTTCCATTGATCTATATATGTCTGGCTATTTCTCCTTTACTATCACACTGTCACAGCTATTAATTTTTCTATATAAATCATGTATCCTGCTACCTTATTAGTTCCAATAATAGATGTTGAGTTCTTAAAATAGAAAATGTAGTTTAAGTGTACACACACACACACACACACACACACACACGGTATATAATTCATTGCAGGTGAAAGAAACTCGAAGCGGAAAGAAGAGGAAGCTGAGGATGGTAAGGGCCTGGAGTAAGAAGGTGGGATGGAGAGGAAAGTTCAACAGAAATCAGCAGCTGAATAGGATATGGGAAGAGTAATTTTTCCAATATATTTTGCCTCCAGAACTGAGATGATAAATTTCTGTTGTTAAAACTACCTAGTATTTAGATATGGTGGTCTTAGCAAACTAATATAAAAAAAATGTAGTAAAATAATGAGAAGATGATGAGTTTTGAGTACTTTATTTAAATTATGTTCATACAATTTTATTTTTAATGATGGCTGCATTTAATAACCAGCTCACGGAATTCCTAAAATTAATAATCAGCTATCACGAGCCTGTACTAGCCAGCTCCAGCAGCACACCACTGTGTTATCCACTGAGTCCCAAATTTCTATTTCCAGTCAAAAACACTCTTCTCAGTCTACGGCCATGCTACCCTCAACAAGACCAATCCTGTCTGATCTCGGAAGCTAAGCTGGGTCAGGCCTGGCTAGTACTTGGATGGGAGACCACCTAGGAAGACCAAGTGCTGTAGGTGTAAAAAATAAAAAAATAAGGGATTGTAAGCTGACAAGGTCCTTACAATCTGTGAGGTCAACCAAGGGTTACCTAAACTCTCTTCTCAGTCCCAGGCTTATACAGCCAATTTCCTACTTCTATGACTCACAGACATCTCAAACTTAATATACCCAAAACCAAATTCTTTATCTTTTTCCTTAGCTCTGCTTTTCTGCAGTTCTTATATCACCTTTCAGACATTCAAAGCAGAAAGCCTGGGTCATCCTTGTCATTTTTTTCTCCCACAATGACATCTTTCCCCACTGGCCCCCATTGACTCTATCACCAAGTGTGAGCTGTTCTACTTCCAATGTATTTTGCTTGACTCCATCTACTTCTCTTCATTTTCTGAGACATTTCTCTGGCCCAAACTACTATCATCACTCCCTGGAACTACTATAGTAGCCTCCTAACTAGTTTTCCTGAGTCTACTCTTACTTTCACTCAACCATCTTCCATTAGCAGCCACAGAGTGAGCTTTTTCATTGTAAAGAGAACCCTCGATTAAAATCCCCTCAGTCTTTCCCATTGCTCTTAGGATAAAATCCCATCTCATCACATTGCCTATAAGCAAAGGCCAGCAAGATCTTTCAAGACCTTTGCTAGTGGGTTTGAGCCACTCCTGGGCCACACAGCCCTCTTTTCAGTTTCTCCTATCGCCAAGCTCCCTCCCTCTTTCACTTACAGTCTTCCTTGTGGAACTCAACTGGCTCCAGCTTTTCTATTAGGCCTCAGCTTAAATAAGACCTCCTCAGAAAGGCCTTTCCTGACCTCTAATCCAAATTAAGATCCCCACTGTTCTCAGCTTTTCCTTGATAATAGCAGTAAACACAACTTGTCTTTATATATGAATTCGTGGATCAAGTTTGTTCCCTTCTAGATGTCATCAAGGACTTCTATGTTGGTTTCTTCTAACTCCAATAGACCTTGAGTTTCATTCTGCATTCTACCACCTGGCACAGTGCATGCCACATAGTGAGTACTTAATAAATACTTGCAAAATTAATATTAAATGTTAATATTCAAAGACACCCTCCCCTCAATTTGAATTTGCCCTTATAGATAAAATGCTCTTCCCTCCTCCCTTCTCTTTGAGAATCACTGATAAGGGGTGAACAAATGACAAGCCAGGAAGATATTCCTAATTAAGATTCCCTATAAGGACGTAGATGCCCTGAGGGATATAAAAGTGGAAGAAAAACTCCAAAAAGTTGAGTCAGTATTTTAAAAATTAGCAAGGATAGACAAATGGGTATTAGATTTGGCAATTAAGGGTTTGAAGATTGACTAACCTAGGTGAGGTTGACAGAGTTTAAGGGGGAGCAGTTATTGTAATAAGTGTGCTCCTCAATACTGCAGTTTCTAACACAATCTGGGTGGCTCCTACTTCAGACCTCCCTCTTCCAAGGTGAACAAAATGCTTCTCTCCTGTCCGAGAAACACGAGACATAACTACCCTGATAGCAGTAAGAGAGGGAGCTAGCGAAGCAAGAAACATTTTTTTGAAGGATGGAGAAAGGGAGCCCTTTAAATGTAAAGACACTGGGAGTGTAAGCCGCAATTAGAATTGCAGAAGCACTAGTCCCTTCCACTCCCTTCTGGAGCCCTTGGAATGAGCTGCCCGTCCGTAGCGGACTGAGAAATCCATCCCTTATTTCCGCCCTGGGGCCTTTGTTCCAGCGGCGCAGAACGTTCCAGACAGATCGCAGGCTCCGGAAGGCGGTTGGTGGCGCGGGAGTTGCAGTCCTGGGAAGAGCCTTAGGCTGAGGGCTCCTGGCTCCTGGCTCTGTCGCGCCTGGCTAGTGTTGGTGGCGCGGGCCAAGAGGAGGCCACAGCAATGGGTGCCACTGCTCTGGGGCGCGGGAGCATTCCGGCCACTGCCTGCTCATATGACCACTGGGAGTCAGCGCCGGCTTGCCTGCCCGCCCCAGCTCTGCAGTGGTTATGTAATTGGCACCCCTGCTGTGATGCTCAGCGGGCATCTCTCTGGAGCTGACATTTTCTGCTGTCTCCATCTCGTCAGCGCCCTTGGGTTTTACAGAGTGTCTTGTGGTTTTTGAATTCTCACACAGCTTTTTACCAGCAGCTCTGTAGCCTCGGACAAGTCATTTAACCCAGTGATTGCCAACCTTTTTAGCATCAGGGACCCCATACTCCTATGAGAATCTAACACCTGATGGTCTGAGGTGGAGCTGAGGGGGTGATGCTAGCGCTGGGGAGCAGCTGCAAACAGATGAAGCTTCCCTCGCTGGCCCGCTGCTTACCTCCTGCTGTACAGCCCTATTCCCAAGAGGCCATGGACCCCTACCCATCCGTGACTCGGGGGTTGGGGACCCCTGGTTTAACCTTTCCAAACTTCAGTTTATGAAACTGAAAATTGAGATATCTTTGTTGTAGAGTTTAAATGAGATATGGTACCGTTTCATCACAGACACATGTAACGTGAACTTAACAATACTCGGATTAAACAGGGCAGAAATAGCCAGTAATCATTCCACACGAGTGTGAGATGGAAGACTGGGCAATGTTCTCCTGGCACCAGTTCTGGGTCTTTCAGTGTGTGTATCTTATGATGCTGACTGCGATTTAGTGGTTTGTTTTTAAAGTTAGATTATAATGTTTTAAGATGCCTCTTTTCCTTATAACATGACCCATCTGAAGGCAAGCTAACCATTTCATTTGGCACCCAACCGAAGAAATAGCAATCCCTTAACATACTGGGGATGGGGGGGCAGGGTGGAGGGACTAGCTTCCTTGTAGAGGGGTGGTTTGTCCATCTCCAACATGGTACATAAATATGACTTTGAGAAATCCACATGTGCAATCAAAATTCAACAAATTTGTGAAGCCAGGTCTTCAAGTTCTCTTATAATTGCTCCAGTGACAGCAAAGTACATGTGATAACTCTTTAATGATGACTAAGCACTACATTTATACCTGGAAGAAATGAACCAGAAATCTGTGCCTAACAATGGCAATACATGGAAAAAAAGGGAAAAGAAAAGCTCTTGGCCTCAAGTCATAGTTCAAACCTCCTGCCAGAAAAGAGCCTTCAGATGGGAGTTTTTCAAAACCAGCCATGAATGGCATAAGAGTTTTAGAAACCACTTTAACTTCGAAAACATGAAAACTGTTGGTGAGACTTTCTGTGGAGGAACAGACAGAAAAACACACCTGGAGGAACTGAAAGGAATTACTGGCCAAAGGGCCATCTTTCAGAATATGAGAAGCTGGTATCTTTTTTGGTAGGTGGGGGTGGGTGTGGAGGCAGGAGATCAGCTGCTTTCATATTTCCAAACTAGAAATGCAAAGCCCTGATTTGGAAGCAGCTAATAATCTTGTGACTACCCCTCCATCTCTCCCTCATGATGATAGTATAGCTTTTAATAAAGTCAGACTTGTTCTATGAGGACACAGATCCTAGTGCTGTGGGGAAGCGGGAACTGCTTATACTCTAGTAATCAAGTGCCAAGTCCTGGGTATGGTTTTACAGTTCTCCAGTCTTGAAGTACAGTAGGACCTCAAAGAGAAAGGCTTTGGCTTTAGTGTTGCTGATCACGGGCAGCGGTACCATGCTAAGGTCCCACGTACTTTATGAGTGTGCTCATAAAGACAAAGAAGTCTTTGTCTCCTTCTTCCCCTCAATATCACCCTTGTCCTTCACTCTGCTGATTTAAGCATGATTTGCTGTTTCAAAGCCACATACATAAGGCTGTGATTCCTCCCTGACTCCCAGAGCTAGGAATGCTGACCCTAATATTAATATGGTAATGAGCTGGAAGAGTTGGAAGTTCTTCAGTATTGCCAGTTGCATTATTTATATTAAACAGTCATGGAAACTATCAAGCCTAAAACAGTCCATGCTTGTTGGGGAGAATGTGTTTAGGATTTTCAAGGGTTTTCTATTGATAAAGAAGTGAAAGTCATTGTTTAAGGGGCCTAGCAAGTGGATCATGGTGGCTTTGTGAAAGAAATCAAAGAGCTTCTTGAGAGCCACCAAGAAACACTAATAAAAAGCTTGGGGGAACTGATAAGATCCCCAGAAGACAAAGATATTATGAAAAGGAAGAGAAGACCAGTTCAAATCTTTATGGATATATTGAAGTGTTCCATGCTGCCAAATACCTGAAAGATTTAATTTTTGAATAAAAGTGCTCTATGGAGAGAAACCTGAATATTACATGTGGTTAAATCTATACATGGTAAATTTTTATAACCCAGCAATTGTGCACATAAGTATGCACCCAATAAAAATAAGTGCCTTGGTCCACCAAAAGACTTGTACAATAGTGTACATAGTAGCTTTTTCTATAATAGTTAAAAACTGGAAACAACTCAAATGCCCATCAACAGTAGAATAGATACACTACAGTATATCCACACAATGGAATACTGTAAAAAAAAATTAAAATAATGAGTTACTATTTCATGTAACAACATGGATGACTCAAAGTTTAGAAAAATAAATTAGACACAAAAGAATACATACTATATGGTTTCATTTATATGAAAATAAAGAAAAGCCAAAGATAATCTATACTGATAGAGTTTAAATAGTAGTTGCCTTTAGGGGTATAGTGTTAGAGAAAGGGCAAGAAGGAGGCTTCTGGAATGCTGGAACCAGTGGTCACACAGCATATAAATATGTAAAAACACATTGAGCAGTTTAAGATTAGTGTACTTTATATATTTTCATACCAATAAAAAAGTAAAAAGTTAAAACTATTTGTAGCATTATGGAATATTTGAGCTATTATCAACAAATGTTTGAGCAGTTCAAGATCTAGTGGCAACAACTGGTGAATACCACCTTTTAAACAATCAGCAGCTGAGCAGGTGTGGTCAACTTCTCAAGTGTGTTCTGGATGGTTCCATATGGCTATTGCTCAAGTACCTCAAAAACATGTCCTAAGCTGAACCCACCATCTCTCTCTCCCACCCTCCTGCCCCTGTCCCCAACTGCTCCTCTTCCTGTCACCTCCATCTTCATTAGTGACACCACCTTCCAACAAAGTCTTCCAGGCTAGAAACCTCCCTCCCTCTCTCATTTCTCTGGCCTCAGCATCTAATCACTCCCCAAATTTTTCTATTCCATCAATGTTTCTTGAATTTTCATTCTTATTTCTACTACCCTATTTCAAATTCTTGACACTTGTCACCTGAGCTGCTGGAACCAGCCATGGTGCTTCATGTCCTATTTTCCTTGAATCTTTCCCAACATTGCTGCCAGAGTGGTTTTTCTAACATGAATATCTGACCATGTTCCTCTCCTGTTTCTCTACTGGCCTGTCCAGAGGCTAACACTTGCATTCTCTAACTTGGCCTACAAGGCCTCTGTAATTTCGCACCAACTTCTCTAGGCCTGTCTCCACGCTTCCTTTCTTGCTGCAGCAACCCTGAAGTCTTCAAACCTCCTCAAACCCAACTATCACTTCTGGCTTTTTTTCATGCCAGCTCTGTCTGGAATGCTTTCTGCATGCACCAACCCTAACCCCACCCGCATTCTATAGAATCACCTCTCAGGCCAATTCCTAGTCATTCTTTAAGATTCAGTCCAGTGTCATCTCCCCCAGGACATTTTCCTTTCCTAACTGTTTGGTCCATGGTTAGAAGTCCCATCTTTTTACTCCCATATACTTTCTTTATATCTCTATAATTTCATCTGATACATGATAAACTGTTTTTATAAATGTCCTTGTAACCTCCGTAAAGATTCACTGTTTAATCTACAGTGCTTAGAACAAATGATTGCATTTAAACCAGAAATGGAGCTTTACATATATGTAACCTCACTGAATCGTCACAAGACCCTATGCAGTAAATACTGTTGACATAAGAAACATCCAAACCTGAAGGGAATTTTAATGAGTTTGAACCAACCAATGACAATTGCTGGGAAGCAAAATCTCAACAGATTAAGAAAATGCTCTGGAGAATGGTTGTTTTGCAGCTTACTTTATACATTGGACTCAAAGGAGGAGATATAAGGAAGGTGACATGAAAGCACTGGTGGTTAGGTTAAGGCAGTGAGAGAAAGCAAAGTGGAGAAATCTCTGGGGTTGGATAAAAAGTAAAACGGAGGGATACATACTTCTTTTACATTGGTGGGTACCGGAGAGTCAATAATTAACCTTTACAGCACATAGAGATGTTGTGGGGTGGACAACATAACCAGGAGAGGTTCTGTGGTCTCCTGCTCTGGTGCAGTGGGCTGTGCCCTGAGGGGTCAGGAAGAAAAGGACTACTCTGACATTCCAAGGTTATGTTATGTTAGCTGCAAAAAGACCATAAACAGGTTTCCTTAAGGTAAAGATTGACCTTTGTCAAGAAAGTTACAGACCCAGGATGTGACTGCCCACTATGACCTGCTTTTAGTTAGGCATTTTTATGTTCAGATCATCCTAAGTGGTTAATTTCAGTCTCTGAGTTTGCAGGGCCTGCCATGCAGCCTCCCCTGAGTTTGTTAGGTTTAGTATGTGGCCCCTTTTTTGTCCCACAACACCAACAGCATCTCTATTTTACAGAAGAAACAGCAACAGGGAGGTTAAGAAATTTGCCCACGGTCAGTCACATGCACGCTGGCCTTCAGGTATTCGCACCCAGTTAGCCTGGCTCCGCAGTAGACATCTTTCACCACTGTATTACATTGCCTCTCAATGGAGTGGGCACTGAGTAAATGTTAAATACATAATAATAGCTATGCTCAGTGAGTGCATACAAGTACCTGGCTCCATACTAAGTGCTTTATCTGGATTATTTCTACTCTACAACAACACTGTGAGGTTAGTACCACCATTATCCCCATTTTACACAAGAGAAAACAGGTGTAGAGAAGTTTGGCAACCTCTTCCAGGTCACATCCCTAATTAGTGGCATAGCTTCATTCACGACCAAGGTCTTAACCACTACATTCTCCCAAATGAGACCAACAGATGAGGAATGGATTGACATCCAAGATGAAGACTAGAACAACAGCATAGAGACCTATGACACCTACAGCTCAGAGCCGGAAACACAGGGTTCAAAACCCCAGGCAAAGAACCGGCTGACTCACAAGCGGTTCAGAAAGTGACCCACAATCTCAGGACCATGGACATAAAGGCACAGTGAAAGACACAGTGAAAGACACCCCCAAACCCACCCCATGCTCCTCATCTCTAAGGGCTCAGAAGTTGGTTGCCCAGCGGCTCAAAGGTCTTGACGGTGAACAGATCTCCAGGGATCCCAAAGCGATGCAAGAGAAGGGTCAACTGCCCTGGGGGCCTCCTCGCGGCATGGGGAGGGGCGTGTCCCCCGCAGCAGTGACCTGAGTGGCGTATTAACCGCCCCCGAGGGGCCCCCGCGATCTGGGGCGGCGACGACAAGGTTAACCGCCTGGGGGGGGGCGTGGGGGCGGGGCCTCGGGGCGGGGCGCGCCCGGGGGCGGTGCTGGAGGCGGAAGCGGCCGGCGGTCTGCGGGCTGCCCCCGCGCGCCTCGGCGGCTTCCCGCGGGTCTTCTCTTGAGGCCCTGCGACCTCCCAGTCTCGGGAGCCAAGCGAGGTTCGCGAGCGGTGACGCGGGCACGGGGCGGGCGAGAGGGACGGCGCGTGGAGAGGCCCGAAGGGAGCGAGCTCGCGAGAATCTCGGGAGACCGGGGCAGATGGGTGAGGGCAAGGTGATGGACCGAGGAGCTTTGCGGGAAGCGAAGGAGGAGCGGGGCCGTGGGCAAACGGGAGAAAGGATGGAGGGCCTGTGTAAGGACCGCCAGCCGGGATCCCGCACTTCACAATCTTTTCTCTCCCAACTGCTGTCCAGGTCAGTCCTGAAAGGGAACGTAACTTGCAGAAGACAGACGCCCCAACAAGACTCTTTCGGGGAGACCTCCGGCTTCTCACTTCTATGGGCCAGACGGCCCTGGCAGGGGGCAGCAGTAGCACCCCTACCCCACAGGCCCTGTACCCTGACCTCTCTTGTCCCGAAGGCTTGGAGGAGCTGCTGTCTGCTCCCGCTCCTGATCTGGGGGCCCAACGGCGCCACGGGTGGAACCCCAAGGACTGCTCAGAGAACATCGAGGTCAAGGAAGGGGGGTTGTGCTTTGAGCGGCGGCCTGTGGCCCAGAGCACTGATGGGGCACGGGGTAAGAGGGGCTACTCCCGGGGCCTGCACGCCTGGGAGATCAGCTGGCCCCCGGAGCAGAGAGGCACCCACGCTGTGGTAGGCGTAGCCACAGCCCTCGCCCCGCTGCAGGCTGATCACTACGCGGCGCTGCTGGGCAGCAACAGCGAGTCATGGGGCTGGGACATTGGGCGGGGAAAGCTGTACCATCAGAGTAAGGGGCCCGGTGCCCCCCAATATCCAGCCAGACCTCAAGGTGAGCAGCTGGAGGTGCCGGAGAGGCTTCTGGTGGTTCTGGACATGGAGGAGGGAACTCTGGGCTACGCTATTGGGGGAACCTACCTGGGGCCAGCCTTCTACGGACTGAAGGGCAGGACCCTCTATCCTGCAGTAAGCGCTGTCTGGGGACAATGCCAAGTCCGCATCAGCTACCTGGGCGAAAGGAGAGGTGAGGCCTGGGGCAGGTGTGAGGAAAGTGTTCTGTCACGGGTGGTTGTGGTTTGGGTTGGAAGCTCAACACCTTTACAAGAGCAGAGAGAATGAGCCTTCATCCCACCTACCTCTAACCCCTATTCAGTAGCAGTAATGGCAAAGGGTCTTCACAGCCTAATGTAATCCTACCAACAATAGAGGTAAAAAGTGAGGCTTGAGAAGGCAGTTTAGTAGTCTTCAGAATGACACTCCAGAGAGGTGTGAGAGGAACTCCAGGGATTAGGCCTTTACAGGAAGTATCAATTCCTGGAGCAGGGGTGCAAAGGGTTAAATGAGTACTGGGCTAGGTGCACAAGTCCAAAAGGAAGAGGATTTGCAGTGTCAAGCACCCAGGGTGTGTCTCAGATTTCCTGGGCTCTGACCTGTGACGCAAACCTACTTCCGCCTCAAACTACAGGAAGGAGCCATTGAGGCCCTGCACCTAGGACAGCAGTAGAGGCAGGGTTTGGAAGTTGGGTTTCAAGGAGGGGTCTCCTTAGGGAAACGTATGAGGCCAAGGCTTGGAGTTGATTGAACTTAACTATTCCCTGCAGTTTTCTTCAGCAGAGGCAGAATGCCTCTCCTGTCACCCATGGTGAGCCTTTATAGAGCTGAGGGCCATCCCTCCTTTCACCTCTTCAGCCCCAGCCCCAGACTCTGGAATTAAAGCCTGAACCAGTTCCAACCCTGTCATTGCCACCTTGGCCTGTTGCTTAGCCTTAGTTAGAGTTTCACCCCCAGCTCTGATTTGGGTGTGTGTGATACCTCCCACCACCAAGGGCAGATACAGTACTTGATACTTTAGATCTCCCTCTCAACCAAAGTGGAAGCAGACTCAGCAGGAAAGCAGAAGGGAACCCTGTAGTTTGAGGATTTCTGGCTGGTGCCTGCACCCCTACTTACCTTCACCTCCTTCTCTCTCCCAGCGGAGCCACACTCCCTTCTGCACCTGAGCCGCTTGTGTGTGCGCCAAGCGCTGGGGGCTGCCCGGCTGGGCCAGGTATCTACTCTGCCTTTGCCCCCTGCCATGAAGCGCTACCTGCTCTACCAGTGACCCTGTGATACCACAGATGCACGGGGCCTTAATGCCACCCCTTCCTGGGGGCCAGAGAGGAGGCACTGCTGGCCTAGACCAGCTACTTAAAACCAGTGAGGCTGGGCCCCTACCCCATCCCTAGCTTTGGGGAGCTCAACAGCCCCAGAGCCATCCGGGGGATGAAGGGAGGGAGCTGTTGTTATTCAAGGCTGTGGCAGCCTGGTACACAAGACATTTTTTCAAGTAAAAATAAGAGGTGTGCTGTTGTAAAACCTGTTCGTGGTTTTTTTTTTTTTTTTTTTTTTGCACAAGGGTCCTGAGGCTGCCTCAAAATGGAAAAAGATGATGTGGAAGCAAGTACAATGAAGGACAGACCACAGGCTTAGTGCCAGGTGTTTATTCCACTACCCCCCCCACCGACAGATGAGACTGCTCACATACACGACACACAGGCATTGGCTCTAGGGGTGAGAGCAGCACCCCCAGCTCTGAGGGGAGGATAGGGTGCTCTCTCTCAGCCTTGGCCCCATTGTGTGAGATGGGAGAGGGTGGTGGCTTCTCTCTCCTGCCTTCACTGGGGACTGAGGGGAACCATGAGCAAACTCTTCCTCTTCTACTTCTCAGCCAAGGAGAAACCATCTTGGTGACATGTTTCATTTCAACCATTACAGTAATTGGAGAAAGGATTGGCCTGGTCCCAACCATTACATGGTAGGTGTAAACGGTAGAGGTACTGTTTGGATTAGGCCACGAGAAGGGGCAGGTGACATCGTCAGAAGCATATGTGGGGGTGGGGGGGAGCAGGGGGACTTCTGAGTTTTGTAGTCCCTGGCATAGCAGGAAGGGTAGGGGCTTATTGTTTGGCATTGATGATGTCTACGAATTCAGGCTTGAGGGACGCACCACCCACAAGGAAGCCATCCACATCAGGCTGGCTTGCCAGCTCCTTACAGGTTGCCCCAGTCACAGAACCTGAGGAGAAGGGAGAAGGAATGAATGGTCAGGGATGGGATGGGTGTACTCTATCCCCACCTCCCTAAGGAGGGCACACCCCACCTCAGGTTGGAGCCAAACCCATAAACTCACCTCCATAAATGATGCGGGTGCTCTGAGCCACTGCATCAGAGACATTGGACTTAAGCCAGCCCCGGAGTTTTTCATGTACTTCCTGGGCCTAGAACAAGAAGCCAGACTAAGTAAAACTGCCTTTCCCTCGAAGGTAAAAAAAACCCTGGCAACGTGGTTTCAGGGAATCCCAGAAACCCTGGGACCTGAGTCAGAATACCAGGGCTCTGATCTCCCTAGGCCCTGGAATGGATGTCCTTGAACAAATCACTCTCCTCCTCTGGGCTTAGGGACTCTTGCCTTTGAAATGTGGGGTTGGCCCAGATAGTCTCTGGCTGTCCAGTTATGAGGCAGGGTAGAATAAGGGTGGTGCTCCTGGGCTTGGTTACCTGTTGAGGTGTTGCAGTCTTGCCTGTTCCAATGGCCCACACAGGCTCATAGGCCAGAACAACCTTGCTCCAGTCCTTCACGTTATCTGTGGAACAGAGATCACAGAGGGTGAACAAGAAGGGGTTATCCAGCTAGGTCCCCAGGGAATAAAGAACAAGGGTGGCCTGTTGCCCCTGGTGGCTGTTGAAGGAACTCCAAGAGGCATCAATGCCAGAGGGCAGAAGCACAAGTGTTAGGGAAGATGCAAGGGTTGCTGCCATGCATGCCCTTTCCTTTCCAGTATCAGCATGGGGATCAGGTAGGCTGCAGGGCATCTGACCCCACCTTTTGTGCCTCTACGGCCCTGGATCTCGGCCTATATGTCCCTTTCTCCAGAGATACCTGCGATGACCTTGGTTTGCTCAAAAACGACCTTCTCGGTAATGCCAGCTTCTCTCTCATCTAGCTTCTCCCCAATACAGGCAATCACTCCAAGTCCTTCGGCCAGAGCATGGGCTACTTTTTGTCCAATTAGCTGTTGAGGAACAGTCTTGGTCAGACATCACTTTTGGAAAAACACATCTCTTATCTCCTCTCCTGGTTACTAACCTCATCTGACTCCCCAAAGACGTGCCTTCTCTCCGAGTGCCCCAGCACTACCCACGTGGCTCCACAGTCTTTGATCATGCCAGGGCTAAAGGAAGAGATGAAGCCACAGTTCCTATGGGAGCCCACCTGTAGCTTTCCCCTCAATGAGGAAAGTGAGGACAGGGTCCCCACACACCCCTCTCCCACATACATCTCACCTGATCTCTCCAGTAAAGGCCCCATTAGTCACTTTGTAGCAGTTCTGCGCAGCCACAGCAATCTTGGGATCTAGCTTCTGCCTGGCGAAGTCAATGTAGGCAGTAGGGGGTGCACAAACCACCTCTGAGGATGAGATTGCAAGAAGTCTTCATTCTCCAGACCCCTTCCAGTGCTCTGGAGCCCCTAGCATTCACCAGTTGTCTTGGTTCTACTTTTTTCCTCTTTTCACCCCAGGAAGATGATCTTTGTCCACATCTCAGCCCAGATTGGGCCTTTTCCCAACCCCTAGAGCAGTACACGTGACCCTTAGAGGCCATGGCCCTCGCCCTGCCATCTGCTCTTTTAAAAGCTGTGGCTCCAATTTCCCCAGGCTATTCTGGGTCTGGGCACCTCTTAGACTCAGCATTCTCTGGGGGCCAACCCCTTCTCCCTTCTAAAATAGCCCATTCCCACCTCCCGCAGGCAAGGCAAGGATTTTTAGCAAAAGCAGAAAGGACCAACTCCTTGGGTTTGTATTGGGGTCTCTGGGGAATAAACCAGAAGGGGATGCCTCTTGATCACACCCGTGGTTCTGCTGTGATTTAGCTACATGGGAAGAACTGAGGACTGCACTCTACCAGTGGGTGGCAGAGAGCGAACCAGCTCATAGAGGCCCTGAGCTTTCCCGGTCCCAGGCTGGAGAAAGCCATAGGATCCCTCCTCATTGCCAAACCGTTCAGCCTGGTTGGCACCTGCTTAGCCCCAGGCTGAGGAGGGGAAAGGGTTAGAGCTGAGAGCTCCGGAAGCCCAAGCAGTGCGGCAGGGGGCACTCGACCCTCCAGGCAAGGCGTGGGGAGGAGTCTCCGGCTACGTGCAGCGGCGCACGGAGCCCGGTGGCGCGGGGGTGGGGGGGAGGGAGGGAAGAGAAGGTAGCTGGAAGCCCGCACGCCCACTCAGCCGCCTGCTCCCTACTTCGCGGCTGTTGCCAGCCTCTCTCGATCGCCCGCTGGGGCTAGCTTCCGCTCCCACTCCCGGCTCTTGGCGGTGCAGCTCGGTCCGCATCTAGAAGCTATCTTCCGATGACCCAAGAAGTCCTTTCCCGCCCGTCTCCTAGGGCACCATTGAATGTGGCCCCGCCTTTACCCCACGACACACCCTGGGTACTGAGGCTGCGGGGCCACGGTGCTGCTAGGTCAACGTCTGGATCCCCAGCATCCCTAGTCCCCAGCCCTGCATCCAAGTTTACGCGGACACCCAGGAGCCCAGGAGAGGATGGCTGCCACGCTCGCCCTCCCCCACACAGCGCGACCGCTCGCGGGCGAGGCTCACCGGTGTCGCCCGGCACCTTGGCCGCATTTAGAGTGCTGATGAGTTCCCCCAGACTCGTCTTCCGCCCATTCATCTTCCAGTTCCCCCCAACGAAAAACTTCCTGGAGGGCGCCATGGCGCTGAAGCCGACACCCTGAAGGTCAGGATCACAGCGCAGCCGCGGCCACTGCCCGCTTATATAAAGCGCGGTGAAGTGAAACTCCGCCTCCTCCCCGTCCTCAGCCATGGTTAGCCCGGCCCCTGCCTGCAAGTCCTTCCCCCCGCCCCGCCCGCCGCCGGTGTGGCAGGGTTCTGACGTTACCCCCTTTCTTGTAACAACGTTCTAAGGGCTTCGGGGCTCAGTCGCTTCAGCCTTAGTTGCCTGACTTTGGGGAGAAGGCGATAACTGTGAGCCCCTGCGCTCAGGAGACCCCCACATCACGACTACAGCCCTCCGGAGGGGCAGAAGTGATTCCCAGAGGAGTTAGCGGACCCGACCACTCCCAACTGTTTGGCCTAGACCACATTGCTGAGGACTGAGAGGGCTCCAAGAGGAAAAGGAACCCCTTTCCCGAGTAGCTACATCGATTGCTGAGCAGACACCTTTGACCCACGCAGGGCAAGTCTAGTTTATTGTCTCGCCCAGGCAAGTGATAGGGTTCAGAGGGGTAGGGACGGCCCACATTGGCACAGAAACTGCGCTGCGAAGAGGCAGTTCAGAACCCCTCCCCCAAGAGTATCCCACTTTTTGCTCCAGTTGGCCAAAGCCTAACAAGAGGCTGCCCGGGGCCCAGGTCCAGGAGTCCCTAGTGACTAGGGACATTTGGGAAATACCCACTTGGACTCTCTGTTTGAAGTGTGTGACTGCTGGAAGGGCTTTTCACCATTTTTGCTCTGTCACCCCACTCCACTTCCCCTGGTCTGTCAGCCTCCAGCCCTCACACCTCACCCTCAATTTCCCAAGAGCTCAACTACTGAAAAGTAGAGCATTGCCTATGGAGGGGGCAGGGCTGAGAGTTTTTAGACACTGGCCCTCCTGCTAACCCCAGGGAAGATAAGTGTCCCCAAGGTATCAAACAGGACACAATTTAGCCATTGTACTTTTATTATTCACATCGTGTATTTTGGCATTTTCCAGAGAAGGACAGGGAAGAGACAGGGTAGGGGAAAGACTTGACAAGAGGGCGAGGGAGTCCCCATTTCCCTCAGATCCCTCCTGGCCCAACCACACAGAAAACAAACACAAAGGGGGAGGGGAGTGGGGACACCCTGTCCTGTGGAAGAGGCTGCACAAAGCGACACCCACGCGCACACACAAACAAGCCCCCTCCACGCCAGGGGCTGGCAGGATAAGAGAAGCAGAGATCTGGGGGTTTGGGGGGAGGGGAAGCAACATAGTCTTCTCACAGACAGGTGTCCACCCTCCCACCCCTTCCTGCTCTATCCCCAAAGTCTCTTGAGTGTCCCTCCACTTTGTCCGGACATTCTCCTAAAGCCTCTAGCTGCCTCCCTGCTGCTGGGGACAAAAAGAAAAGGGGTACAGAGCAGGGAGGCTGCAGTCCATCCCCCAGCCCCTCTCCCTCATGCCAGGTTGGAAGACCCCTGCCCTCTGTGGTAAGGGGTCAGGGCAGGCTCTTAGTTGGCCACTCTCTGGTAGAAGTAGATGTAGCCCAGATCCTTGGGTGGCTTCTCGGAGGCACACACTTTCTGGTCATTGTAGATCACCCATCTGGGAAGGTTAGGGAGGGTTGGAAAATGATGAACAAACTGGGCAGTCCACACTGCTTCAACTAGGTTTCTCTAACATAGCCCCTGAAGTCGATTCTGGTGATTCCAGGGAAAGGCCTCAAACCTACAGTCCAACTGCTACCCATTTGAAGGGAGCATTCTAATCTCACAAAGGTCATTTCCCCTACTTGGTGTCTTCGGATCCTCCAGTATCTTTACAGCCACACCCCACTCATTCCTGTAAGGTGGGGTCAGCAAACTTTCTGTAAAGGGCCAGTAAATCTTTCAGGTTTGGCATCCCATCTGGTATCTGACACAACTACTCAACTTTCCTGTTGCAGCATGAAAACAGCCACAGACAAAACATAAATGAGTGTGTTTAGCTACGTTCATTAAACCTTTACTTACAAAAGCAAGTGGCCAGATTGAGCCCTGGGGCTGAATTTTGCCCGATCCCTGCTGTACATCCCTGGTATTTTGTAGACCCCATCAGGTATGCCTTCACCTTCTCTAAGGATTTCCAGGATGACCCTACTCATTACCACCACCACCACCACACCCCAATTTCAAGTGCACACTGTCAGCCCCTCACCTGCCTTCCTTTTTGATGTGGCAGACGTAGTGACCACACATGGTAGAGGTGCCCATGTGACTAATGAAGGCAAAGAGCTGATACTCTAGGGAAGGAAAGTGGGGAGGGAGGAGAAGACAATGAGAGAGGGATCCTTGAATAATAGTCTAAAGACAGTCTAACAGCTCAAACTCAGGACAGTAGTTTCAGGGAATATAGGTATGTATTGGGTCAAAAGTCTATCTCCACCTCCTAGAATCCCACCTTCTGGAGTTGTGTCAGTAGAAGGAAGCTCCTGGCCCCTCTGCCCCCGAGAGAAGCAGAGGTGCCTTATAATGAGGATCTGGTGTAGCTCAATGGCTAGATCCCACAAGGCCTGTCCTGTTTCCCTGGGGCACTCACTTCCTGGACCATCCCGGACTTTAGGTCCCACTGGCACAGACTCAGAGATGGAGTCAGCAGCTGAGCGGCCCTCTGAGATGTCCATGGCAGCTTCTGCATCCAGGTCGTCAATGTGACTGAAGATCCAGTCCACAGCCCGTTCTAAACTATTGTTCTTGGAGAGGAGGGAAGCATTACATTTTCCAACAAGTTCAGAGGCAAAAAAACAACCAGTGAAAGCCTTAGCTCCTTCATCACAGCCACAAAACGATGGAGCCCAGCCTTGGCCACACCATACTGGCTGTCCCTGGTCTTGCTCACGAAGGATGGACCCTCACTCTCACTCCTTTCTACCTCACAGGCCCCAGTCCTAAGCTGGTGGCAGCCCCTACCGTGGCCCGCAGAGCTTTGAGGGCCTGGTCCCGGGAGAAGCCCATGGAGACAATGGTGGCCACACAGTCCTCTGGTGGGGGGTCAGCAGCCGCACTTGTGGAGCCAGGCCCACTGGAACCAGGCAGGATGAGGGGGTTTGCAAAATCTGCAGATGTGAAGGGGTTGAAGTGTTTAGGGGAGGGTGGTGGCCCTGCCCCACCCTGCTAGCTACCCCTGCATACCTGGATCATCCATGTGCGACATGACCCAGTTCATGGCAGCCTCGGCCCCACTGTTGCCCGTATAATAGACAGCTTTGCGGCAGGCATCCATAGGAAAGCCCATCTCCACCAGCTGGATGATGACCGACTCATCCAACATGGGGGCTGTGGTGGGAGAAGTGTGGGCATAGTGAGTGACTCCTTGGGCTACTCTCCGCTCCTCATCCCGCCCACAGTCCAGCCCCCCAGCCCTCTCCAACCATCTATTCATGCATTTTTCTTATCCCAGACCTAAAACATCAGACAATAAAACATACACAGGGCCAGTATCCTAAAGGCATGGAACTGTGGCTAAAGATACCCCATGGATCTTCCCACTTGCCCATTCTCACAGAACAGGCCCTGCTTCTGGAGTGTGATACCCAACCCCCGGCCCCAACCAATGAGGTGACAGGGTAAAGAGGCAATTAGCCAATGCTACTGCCATCCACAGAGAATGTGGCTGGGAATGCTCTAGTTTGTCCTCACATCCATCAAGGGGGCAACGGAAATTTGAAAGGGAGGACAGGAGAAACACAAAGGACAGGGTCAGGGGAGGCAGGCAGAGAAGAACCCCATCAGCAAGGGAGAGAGACAGGCAGGAAGAAGAGTCACTAACATGTCGGAGAGGAGAAGTGAGGGGAGCAGAAGGAGTCTTCGTCTTCGTTGCCATAGAAACCAAGGCTACCTTTGGGCTCATCCGGAGTGACCAAGGGTGGGGCAATGTCAGGCAGCTCCTCCTCTCCAGGCTGCAGCCCTGTACCCCTCAACTGGGAGATGTCTAGCTCCTCTGGCATCTCAATGGACACATCTGCAATTGGAATGACAGGAAAAGGGTCACATCAGCAGCTCGAGGCCCTCCTTGAAAAAGGCCTTTGGGAATCTAAAGCCCCTGTACCATAACATAGCACTGCTCTGTAATAAAGAGCTGTCCAGAGAGTACCAATCTTAGTGGTCCCAGTGCAATAAAAATAATTGTGGGCATGGAGTCAGGAGACCTGGATTCTAGTCATAAATCCACCACAAATGAGCTATGGGCAAGAAATGGATCCTCCACCTTGTGTGACAGAATGATTTTATACTTCTGTGGGTCTCAGCTTATCTAGGAAATGAAGTTAAATCAGCAGTTCTCAAAGTCATCAGACACCTGTAAGACCCATGAAAGCTAATTATTTCAAGATTCTCAAAATAAAAACATCTTACCAGTTATAAAAATAAAAATAAGTAACCTATGTGTTCATCAATAAGTAGACAGATAAAGAAGAGGTACACAAATACAATGAAATATTACTCAGCCATAAAAAAGGGAAAATCTTGTTATCTGCAACAACATGGATAGACTTTGAGGGTATTGTGCTAAGTGAAATAATACAGAGAAAGACAAAAAGACAAATATCACATGCTTTTACTTATATATGGAATCTAAAGAAAAATAAACAACAGAAACAAACTCATAGATACAGAGAATATTTTGATGATTGCCAGATGGGAGGGGGTTTGGGGGATGAATAAAAAGGGAAAGGGATTAAGAAATGCAAACTGATAGTTACAAAATAGTCTTGAGGATATAAAGTATAGCATAGGGAATATAGTCAATAATATTGTAATAACTATGTATGGTGTCATATGGGTACTAGATCTATTGGCGTTATCACTTCATAAGTTATAGAGATGTCTAATCACTATGTTACACACCTGAAACTAATATAATATGGTATGTCAACTGTAACTGAAAAATAAAAAATTATTAAAAAGAAAAAAATAATTAAAAAAAATAAAAATAAAACTACGAAAATCACTTTTGGTTGTATATCAGAACTATAAAATCAAAGCAGTCTTAATATTTTTAGTCAGTGCTTTTCAAACTAGGCATATTTCAAAAAATCTAAGGTAATGTTTTGCCCTTTCAGAGGAAAGTTAGAGAAACATTAGTTTACATGTGTTAAGGCCCTTATTTTTCTGGCATTTTCTCCTTAACCTCCCTCGCTTATCCCAGCCACCATACCCAGTTTCTTGGGCACCCAGTCTAAGCCGAAGGTGAACTTCTTGATCTGGATGACCAGGTAGTCAGGGAATGAGGCAAATCGTGTGGTCCTAGGGAAGAGAGAATGTCCTGGTACCCAGACAATCCCAAGATTCTCCTCTTCTGAAATCCCCACCCTGGGGTTCAGCCTCTCAAAGATCTAACAGCCCAGAAAGTATTCCATATTCTTATGTTGCCCTGGGCAGGCATCAGAGAGGCTGCAGACAAGGAGCAGCAGAAGCCAGAAGGGCTGTCTTACTGGCAGTGGCAGCACAGGAGCAGATGGCTGAATTCCCTGGAGACCTAAGCACTCATAGATCTCAAGCTCATGCCAACAACAGTTAAGGAAAAAGTGAGGCCACTTGCTGGAAACTCATATTCTGTCCACAACTGAGACTAAGTGTTTATGCTCTGCCAGGATTGAGGGAGTGAATGGAGAGATACTACACTAAAAAGTGAACCTGTCCCATGAGAAGAGGGAGTGGCTGGGGCAGGACAAGGTAACGTAGTAATCATCCTCATCTGCTCTGGCTAGGGCCTCTTGGTTCTCCCAGGGCCAGATTACCAGCCCAAAGTGATACGACCCCGAGATGCCACCCTCAAAAAAGGACATGAGAACTAGAAAGAGGTAGAGAGCATCTTTGGAACTAAGCCCTGACACAAGCCCAAAACCAACAGAACTTACTTGACAGCTACAGATTTGGCCTGCAGGGCTGTGCTCCAGAAGTCATCCACCTGCTCGGGGGCCCCATAGGCCTCCAGGCAGGAGCTGAAGGGCACCTGGGCACGAACCAGCTCTGGCAGTGGCAGCTTCTCCTCTTCAGCTTGCCGCTTCTTCTCCTCGTACTCCAGAAGTTCCTCTGGTGACAGAATTGGTGGGTGGATCCTTCAGAGGGTGCTGCCTCTTTCCCTCCTTAGCCTGGCACTACTGGCTCTGTATCCATGATTATTTCAGCTTCTCCACCCTCTCCAAACCCACCCAACACACGTCCATATATGATCTTATTTCTCTTTCTCAACACATCTGACAAGCTGACAAGCTGAGGGCAAGGTTAAACCTACTTCCCCCGATAATTCAACTTTGGACATCAGCTAGGGGAGCAGGGCATATCATAAACTCTGCTCCTATAAGGTGCCCAAGTGCTTCTCACAACCCTCAGACTTCACCCACACCCAGGCCTAGCTGACAGCTACCTACCCTTGTTAAGGGCAGCGTCCATGGGCACAGGCAGCTGCATGATGTAGTCTACTCGCTGGGTGTACTTCACCTTCTCTGTGGCCAGGCACTTGATCTTTTCCTCCACCAAGAAGCGGAACACTTCATTTGGATTCTCAGAGCTCCGGCAATTCCTCTATGGGAAAGAGGCAGGGAGGAAGGACAGGAGAAGGGAGACTACCACCTAGAGTACGGGGATGCAAGAACAGAGTAGAAGGCTTCCCCATTTACCCACCCACTCCCTCCCTGATTCTGGCCCCACCACAGTACTATGGGACTCTGTTGGAATGTATTTGTAGTTCTCTTGATAAGCATAAAGTATCATCATAGCATTTTCTTTGGGTGTAGCCTTTATGAGGCAGCAAGCCCATCAAGTATAAGGATCCCTGCTTATCACTACTATTCTCCTCAGGTGCAATTGCTACCACAGGGAAGGTGCACCGTATGCAGCTTATGGGGGTGAGAGTGGGTTGGGCTGACATAAGCAAGAAGGGCAAGAAAGAGAGGGAGTAAACTGCAGGCAGACAGGAGTGTGAAGAGTGTCCTCCCTTGTCATCTTCTCAGACCTTACCTCTACCATGTTGATAAGGTGAAGAAAGAACTCTTGGGCATCCTGCTGCCGATTGGTGGAGAACTCAGGGTGACCCTTGCCAATGAGGGCTTTGAACATCCGAGGGGCAATGCCATCTTGAACTTCCTAGGCAGAGCCAGGGCAGCAACTCAGCTGGGGCTCAAGAGACCACCAAGTAGCCTTCCTTAGACCTCTCCCAGACCTCAGTTTCCCCTCAATCCCAGAGCCTGAAAGGGATAGAGTCCCAGACTCACCTTTTGTTCTGACACCTGCTCTCCATCACCTGACTCCGGTGCAGGCTTGGAATATTCTCCGGAGAGAAGGCCATGGCCCAGCTTAGCCCTGCATTAACATCCAAGAGAATCACTTAGCTTTAGTCAACTAATGATAATCTGACATCTACCTATACCTCTTTCTCCCCAACTCAACCCCTGTTCAAAGCCCTCCTTAGATAATTCTCTAAAATGTGAAAACCTTAAGTTCCACAGGAACCCATCTCAAGGCAGACAGCATGCCCAGAAGGCAATCATCTGCGAGCTTGTAACTGGCCAGGGGCTAAACTGCTGCCCGCTCCAGGTGGTCACGGAGCAGAGAAGAGGCATACTGGCTGCAAGGCTCTCAACAACCTGTGTACGTAAGACCTGGCCACCTACACCTGGGTGCTGAAGTCCTGGGTCGGGTCCGTCGGGGCATTCTGAAAGATCTTCTCCAGCTTATCCACATACCTAAGAGCCAAGAGAAAGAGAGTTAGAGGGGCTCTGGCCTGGGCTCAGAGGAAAAAGGAAAGGAGTAGTTATCTACCAGCTCAATGAACAGGCTCCCTCAGAGTGGGGAGTTATGTGGTTGAACCTTAGAGTCCATTTCCTTCCAGCAACCTGCCCTTCCTCACTTCCCAACTATGTCAGCTTGCAGTGCACTGAGGCAGTCTTTCCCAGCCTCTCCCCAAGAAAGATCCAGGGGGATGGGAGAAGACAGCCTGGGAGAAAGATAAATACAGTCCATGTTCTGTTGAAAGGAACTTGCCAATATGTTTGAAGTTTTCACAAATGCATCATGTCTTTCCCAATTAGACAGTGAAGTCATTCATGCTAAGAATTTGACTTTCTTCTTAGTGTATCAAGCCCTCCCCTCTCCCCAAGTGCTACATGTCCATGTTAGGTGCTCATCTGATGTCACTGGCCCAAAATAAAGATCACCTGCTCACCCCTAAGTCAGTCAGAGGACTCAGGAAGCCCTGGGATTTGGTGTTCTGCTCTATCAGTGGAATCTGTGTGACTAGATAGTGGTGGTGCAGATCTACAACTTGCTACCCTCACGGCACACCAACCACAGTGCAATGTGAACTAAGACTGTGCTAGATCAGAGGTGCTGCAGGAAGCTGAAGGAGGAGTATGCCTAAAGGCTGATGACCAGGAGAGGAGCAGGAGTGTTATGGGTGCAGAGCCAAGGGGCCAGTAGTGTGGGATGCAATACTCACTTCCTCTGGAAGTCGGGGATGCTGAAGAGCACCTGGACCACTGAGTTGAGGTAGCAGCTGTTACCCAGGTTCCGGATGCCTGTGTAGCCGGGCCCGAACAGAGCCTTCAGTGGCACACCTGATTCCTGGATCAGCTCCCATTCATCAATACGCTGGTTCATATCTATCTCCAGCTCGGTCATTGTCTTGTCCGTCTGCAGGGAAGGGGCACTTCAGACAGGGCAAGAGACTCAACCCCTGGGGTTTTGTACATTGACCTCTCACAGGGTCTAAGATAATAGCCAGCTGAAGCCTAGAATTTGCTGAATTATGAACTCTAACATGGGAGGCACGCTAGATATTGCCCAGTCCAAGTTCTGGAGGCCACAAGCAATTGTCCCAGAGGCCTGTTAGTCATTAGGCCTCTGCTTGAATAAGGAAATGAAATAAATGCAATTACCTCTACCTGAAGTGTTTTTCCCTTTCCAGAGTTACCTCTCCTCACCCCTCAAGTCTTCACTCACTCAACACTTTCTCAGGGAAACTACCCCAATGCCCTAGACTAGGCCAGGTGCCCTAGTGCCCCTCATGTCTCTTTCAGAGCACTCCTCACCATTTGTAGCTATACACTTTTTTGGTGTGTTATCATATGATTAACATCTGTATTTCCATCTAGAATATAAGTTAATGAAAGCAAGGACTATACTTGCCTTATTCACACAGTGACTAGCACTTAGTAAGTACCAAAGAGTAGTCAGTGAATAAATAAATGATTCTAAAAAGTTCTTCAGAGTCCACATATCTTAGGGATAGGATAATTGTGACAGCACACTCCAGGACACAACCTCAGCCTCGGGCAAGGAAGAAGGGCTGGACAGGGGCAGTAATGAGAAGAATCTGAAGCTGAACAGGTCTCACTTTCTGCATCTTCAGCATGTCAATGCCAAAGTGGGACAGGTGCTCAGCCAGGTTGGGGTCCAGGACCATGTCGTCCTCATCATATGAATATACGTCTAGGGCAAGAGGCAGGAGCAGAGTCAGAGGGGATGACTCAGGACTGGCCTGGCCACCAATGCCACCCCCTGCCCTGAGGGGCTTTGGTGGGACAGGAGGATGAGCCTGTAGGGTGACCCGCTGGGCTCCCCTGAACACCAGTGAGGTCACAAGCCTTTTCGGGATTGGCTGTCAGGGAGGATGGGATAAAACAGAGCGAGGGTTGGAATTAATTGTAACTCTACCTAGCAGGATAAGGTTCTAGGGTAAGATGGGTTGGGAAGGATGCTCACTAATCACATAATGATGGTAACTTCTAGGAAAGAGTTTGGGGTTTGGGGTAGGGGTGGGGTTAATTGAAGATTTAGTCTCATCTGCAATATTTCCACTATTATCAAGAGAACATATTCCTGTATTAATTGTGTCATATAAAACGAGTTTAAACATATTTTAGCATGGAGATGGCTGGAGGAAGGGAAGGAGTACCAGCTCCATCAGGTGTGATGGTGCCCAGCTTCACAGCTAATGGGTAGCCTGTCTCCCTATAATGCTCCACAGCATGGTTGTTGCCCCCACTGCCATCGAAGTAGCGTCGGCCACAGAGGATGGAGCCATCTGTCAGGTTGAGCCACAGGTTCTCTCTCATGTCACATTTGCAGCACTTCCAGCCACTAACCCAAGGAGAAGAAAATAAGCTGAAATATGGATCAGGGGTATCTGAGAGTAGAAGAGAAAGGGGGCTCTGTGGGCCCCCTGCCAGTCCAATATCTCCCTCTTCTCTCCTCTGGACATCCCTCTGCTTAGTTCTTCTCCAAGTCTCCTTCCTTGCCCTGTTCCCAAACTTCTCTCCCACCAGATCCCCCAGGAGCGTGGCCTCTTTGCCCCTTCTCTGGGGGTTGTACCCGGAGGTGGAAGGGCCAGGCCTCACCAGGGAGGGATTCGAGCTGGGTTGTCCAGCTGCTTGAGGTTGAAGGCATGCTTTGACACCTGCCGTACTTCCCCATCCCAGGCCTGCACCTCCTGCTTTCGAGACGCTGAGTCGGCTGAGAGTAGGGCCTCCACTGCACTGGTCACCTTCGGGAAGCAGAGGGTCAGAGACAGTACTTAGCTCCACAGCTCCTCTAGTCCTCAGTCTTCAGCTTTCTCAGTGCTTGGCAAGACATCACTGCTCTGGCCCCACTTGCCCTAAAATCTTTGGGCAGGTGGGAAGGTATTCATACCCGATCTCTGACAAAGTCAGGCAGTCCCCCCAACCCATCTCGGGCAATCTCCAGGTAATCTGGCAAAATGACAATTTTCACATCTTCATCGTATTCAAACTTGTCCTTGTTGAGGTCAAACCCGCCTTCAATACCTGGTGAGACAGGGAAGAAGGAGAGTAGGACAATGACCACACATAAATGTCATTCTTCTGACATAGCACTTCACTTTGTCCCTTCCAGAGCTCTAGGGCTACTGATCAGGCTCATTCTTTTGGGATTCTCCCAGTACCTCTGAGAGTGGGAAAGACCCACTCAGGGAGAAGAGGATTGCAGTGGTGCTCACCAATAGCCAGCCGGGTGGGCTTCTTTCGAGGGGGATCTCCAGTGCCTGAAGTGGTGTCCTCCTCTTTCTGCAATGAGGCAGGAGGGGCAGGACCAGTAATGAGCACCAGGGAAGAAACAAATTGGGAAGAGAAACAGGATGGAGTGGATTAATCTCAGAAGAGAATGGAGCTAAAACCATGTGCTGAATTCTAATGACACTAACAGAAATAACTGAGAGGGGGAAACTGAGATCTATAGAAGGTCAGAACAGAACATAGATTCAAAATGGGGGCCAAGTGGGATATGCCTGCATGTCCCCAGGCCTTGCTCTAGCCCATCCCTACCGGGCGCTGGGTCCGCCGGAGGTGCAAGTAGACTCGCTGGCCCGTCTTGTTGAAATGTCTCTCCACATACTGTTTCCCAAAGCCCAGGAATGTGTTCATACAGATGTAGAGGCCACCCTCAGATTCCTGCAGGACAGGGGGCAGGGGAGGAAACACAGGGAGGATGAAGCATGACCAAATGAGGAAACTAAGACCTGGGCTCAGAAACTGCTTGTTTCAAGAAAAAAGGTTCTGTTCTCTGAGTGGCTCTTTGCAAGTCATTTAGCCTTTCAGGACTTAGTACATTGTTGAGATTCTTCCCATCCTCCTATGACTTTGATAACAACCAACAAGGACACTAGGAACTGAATAACTATCATTCACCATTCCCTTCTTGCTCCTTCTTTGGGCTCTGGAGACCTCTAATCAACTGCAGAGAATCCCACCTCCCCCCGCCCCCACCTCTCCCCCAACACCCCTCTTCTCTGAAGCCAAGAAACCCAGAAAGTAAATGAGAATTAAATACTGTGGACTTCCAGTGTCAGAGATTACATTCAGAGGGGGAAAGGGCCTTTTCCTTGGAAAGGAAAAGAACTGTATGTCGGACATATTACCTAAAAAACGGACACCATAACAAACCTTCCTTATCTCCAGGATTCTGAAAACCTACCAGACTGGAAAAGCAGATATTCTAGCACTTGAGCAGTACATCTAACCCCAAGAGCTTGCCAGCAAACCAGATTTTCCTTTACCACACTCCATTAGGTAGTCAAACCCTGGTCCACAATGAGTCTTCTCCCTCCTCTCCTGCTGAAGGCTAGCTCCAGAGGAACAATGCCTCGTGTGCAGCTCACAACTAAACGTGGACCCAGTCTGGCATTCTCCAGCTACCACTGTCACCTCCCCTCTGACCAATAACTAAATCCCACTAAAGTACCATCAACCTCCAACCTTAAAGCCATCCCTTTTCTAGAACAATCTAGCAACGCTTGCTGAGACTGCTAGAATATACATAAGCCAAATAGAAAACGGAGAAAGACAAGTGTCCACTCTAATTCACAGCTGATGGGGACGCTGTGCTTCCTCTAAACTGAGCAAGGCTTCCAGTGCCTCTATGAATACAGTGATGGAGAAAGCAGAGGAGGAAACTGGAGACAAGTCTCTTCCCTGAGCTCCAAACAACAGCAAGCATCTTCTTCCTGGAATAAAAGTCTCAATGGCCTTGAAAAATTCTCTGCTGTGATATTAAAATAGGGTACCATCTAAGGCAGTTCTTGGTTCCATAAATTGTGCACCACTCCCTAGAACAGTGTGGATTACAATGTTCATAAACAAATAGAATATATCTCATCAGGAAGGTCACAAGCTCTTTCTACCATGAACCAATATGAATAAACAAATATGCTGGAAGTCGGTTAGCAAAGCAACTCAGCCACACTGGAGATTTGAATTTGGGTGAAGGAAGGGAAGTATAGTAAGATTACAAAAATCTCCTTTGGATTATTCAAAACAGTTACTAGGAGAGAGAGGAATGTAAAGAGGTATCCACTGACTTCTACCATCGGTTGGTAATTAAGAAACCTTTTCCTCCTGAGAGAGACAGCGCTTCATCAGGCCATGCATCTGATGACCTAGGAGGCATCAGGAATCTCTGCAGAGATTAAACTCCTCTGCTGGATACAAAAGATGCTGGTTTCACCACAGACTGGAACCCTGGAGCTCTGCTCTGAGCAGTCCTCTTTTAGCTCTGCCAAAGCCAGACTTCAGAGAAGTAGCACATTGTCTGAAGCCCAGATCAAAGCCTAGCAAACCAAGCAAACCACAAATCAGTGATGATCCTGAACTGGGCCTTAGATCATGCTACTATACTCAGCACTGGTGATACATTAATGAAGCCTTTTCACTCTGACTTGCAATTTTCCTGCCCATGAGCTGGTCTGGCTGAACACCCTGGGCAGGGCCCAGCAGCGGCTTGAGGGGAGGAGTGATGAAGGGGGCAGATCCCAACCAGGCTGGTGCCCTCTCAGTTCAGGCTCTGGCCTGGTGTGAGGCTTGTCTTTGCTTGTGGGCAACACAGGAAGGCAGAACTGCAGGAAGGGAGGTACCGGGTGGAGCCTGCAAAACGTGAAGCATGGTGTAGGTGGTGGCTTTGTCTAACTAGTCAAGAGTGGGAGAGAGATGGGACAGGGGACTTAGTATCCTGCAAGAAAGAAATCTCTCTGGTAATACTGTAAAAAGGATTCCCTTTGCTCTCTGCGATGGGCGGGAAAAAGGGGGCCATGGGGCATAGTTCATTTTAAAAGAGAAACGACTAGAGCTTTCCTCTCCTCTTTTTACCCCTCCCTATCACCAATGACCCACCTCCCCGCCCCCTGTCCATTAACCATAGGTGGAGGCTCTGTAGCTCGGCCTTTCTCATAATTGGCCTTCTTCATGGCCACTTCCAGACTACTAGGCGCCTAGGAACTGCAGTACCCACCCTCCAAACCCAACCCCGGGTTGTGGGGTGTCGCCCCATCCCTACTATACGAGACTACAAAACCCGGAAAGCCATGCGCGACAGGCAAGGCCAACTCCCATGCTTTCGCAGGAGTCCACTTGGGGGATGTAGTCCGATGATCGGGTTGCGCCTCTAGCTTAGAACAGCAGAGGGGAGTGAGCGACTACAATCCCCACAGTGCTCGACGAGACGAGGAGCGGGCGAGGCGGGCGCGGTGATTGCCGGGGGCGGTAGTCACACGACAGCTCCAGCTAATTAAAAACAACGGCAGGGAGTAGCGTGGAAGACTACAAGTACCATGGTGCATCGCAAGGAGGCGGTACCCCAAGCCTTGCAGGCCCCGGCAGAATGACCAGGGCGATGCATGATCGCTGCGGGAGTGGGGAATGGGCTTACCGGTGTGTCGAAGGAGAAGGCGCACTCGTCTTTGTGGACCCGGTCTCCAGCCTTAGGAACCCGGATCGTCGGTAATACTGACAGCAGCGCCTCCTCACTCAGCTCCGCCATGACACCGGCAGCAGCTCCTCCACACACAGCGGCTCCCACCGTTCCTAGTCCCCCACCCCCTACTTTTGCGATCCAATGAGCACTACTCGTTAGGTGCATGCGCTACAGGGAAGACGCGCGAGAATGGCAGTTGGACGAGTCTGCCTACGAGTGCTCCGCCCTCTGCCCTACTCTTGACTAACGCCAATGAAAGCGCTTCCAATGCAATCGATGGTCGAAAGGACCAATCCCACTCTTTCAGGGTAGAACGCCTGTAGAGCGCTGAGATTGGCGCCGGAGTTCCTGCTGCTCGCTTCTTGGGATCCCTATAGACCCTTCGCGTGCCTTCTATTGAAGAGCAGAAACTGACGGTTGCTTAAACCAATCTCAGAAACTTTCTTGGGGACTTGTCCAATCGGAAAATAGGCAGCTGTGTTCTTGGTATTTGAAAAGAGGCTATCCAATGAGGCGGAGTTTGAGAGGTTAGTGATTGATAATGCCACCAACGAGTAAGGATTACTATTTTTCTCGCCTCAGAAAAATATTCATAATTCCGTCTCCTCCTGGATCTGTATATAATAGTGTAATAATTCCTTATTCTCTTTTTAAAATAAAATAATTTGGTTTTGAAATTCAAGATCTTAAAAACGAAGACTGGACTCCTCAGACTCTCATGATGGCCAACTCGTGGCCCAATACAGAACCAAAGTTCCCTTTTATTAAAGAGGCGTCACCCCTGGGCAAGCTAAGCTGCTGCCCATTGGCCCCCTGGTCTCCATGAGCGACGTCCTCTCAACCCAATGGCTTCCTGCAGTGGAGGCGGGCCTCACATAGCGGGCCTATAGGAGTCTGCGTCGACTCAGCCAATAGGGTTACAGTAGGGGGCGTGGCGGGAGGTTTGAAACTCCGCTCCGGGAGTTGAAGCTTGAACAGCAGTGAACCAGAAGTGTATTTGGGGCCTGGTAAGTGTGATTTGAATAAATTAGAGGGCCCAGCAGACCCGGAATGAGCCACCTAGTCAGCTGCGCTGGTTATTGTTTCCGCAGAGGCTTCTGGCCTAGCAGTTAGGAGGTTCCTCAGGGAAGATCGGGTGGTCTGAAGTGCGAGGTCGGACATGGTCGCGGTGAGGACTGAGACCTGAGTAACTTTTCACAGGCATTCCCTCCTTGCCCCGGGCCGGGCCTTGCCCCTTCCTGTTCTCTTGGTTGAGATGGGCTCAGCCAAGAGCGTTCCAGTCACTCCAGCGCGGCCTCCGCCGCACAACAAGCATCTGGCTCGAGTGGCGGACCCGCGTTCACCAAGTGCCGGCATCCTGCGCACTCCCATCCAGGTACTCTGGGCCAGGTGTGGGATAAGCAGAAAAACTGTCCAAATTCTTGGGCCTCTCCCTCATCTGATTCAGAGAGAGCGCTCCGCCTCTTTACTTTGAAGCCTCATTTTCCACATTCTCAACTCAGCAGGTAGGGTAGGCTGAATGTCTGAAGGTCTTAGCAATTCCTGCCTGGAACATCTGGCCTGAGGCTGGAGACTTAGAAGAGAAGAGTCAGGGCCCAGACTTTTCTAGACTTTGGTCCTGACAGGTGGAGAGCTCTCCACAGCCAAACCTACCAGCAGGAGACCAGCTGGAGGGTTCTAATCAGGCGTCAGATCCCCGCTCTCCTACCCTTGGCATTGCACGGACACCTATGAAGACCAGCAGTGGAGGTAGGTGTTGGGCCCAAGGAATTCTGATAAGGCTGTCAACTAGCATCCTTGGGTGGGGTCAGTGAAGCTATCTTCTCAGGACTCCTCCTTAATATAGGGGCCTCCAACCTCTTATTTTGAACCTATCTCACTCTTCCTAACATTTTTCTCCCTCCCATCTCAATTTCCCTCTTCCCAAATCTTCACCCACTGGAGCATGAATCCTAAGGCTTCTGTATGTTTTCCTCCTTGCTGAAGAATTTTATTAGAGGGTCACTGTCTCACCTCACTTCTCCCCTCTAGAGCTCCCAAGTCCACTGGTGAAAGAGCTGAGTGAAGTATTTGAGACTGAAGGCCCCAAATCGAACCTTCCCCCAGAGACCGTTCTGCCCCTAGAGGCACCTTCATCTTCTGAATTGAACTTGCCTGTGGGCACCCAGTTTTCCCTTGAGGACCAGATGGCACCTGGGAGTCAGACTGAGCTCCCTTCCAAGCAGGTGTTTTCCGAGGAGGAAACAGGACAACCCTCAGAAACCCCTATGGCCAGCCAGGGCTCAGACAAGCCCCCGAGAGACCCTGAGACACCCAGATCTTCAGGTACAGAATCTAAAGGCAAGGTATAGGGAAGAGAATTTGGGATCATGTTCTGGGATAATGTTTACAGATAGTTTAGAAAGAGTAAACTGTAAACCCCTAATTTTGGCTCCTTGCTTTAACTCCTTACCCACTCTAGGTTCTAAATGCAATAGACGAAAACCAAAAGGCAAGGTACTAGGGAGATCTCCCCTCACCATCCTACAGGATGACAACTCCCCTGGGACTCTGGCACCACGACAGGTAAAGGGAGAGACGGTGAAAGCTAATACTAGGAAATCTAATGTAGAGGGTGGCCTGAACAACCACCCTCCCGTGCACACTGCCTTTTGCAGGGTAAGCGACCTTCTCCCTTGGGTGAAAATGTTAGGGAACTAAAGGAAGGAACCATTCTGGGAACTGGACGACTTCTGAGAACCGGAGGAAGAGTGCGGGAGCAAGGCCAGGACCATGACAAGGAAAATCAGCACTTTGCCTTGGTAGAGAACTAGGCTGTGTGTGGTCCTAGCCCTAGGTTCACCAGGGGTTTAGTGATATTTCCTGCCTCCTCACCCTTCTTTCTCTGGAAGACTGGAAAAGTTCATTTTCTTTGACCCCCTGAACTACCAACTCAGGAACTGAGAGTTTTCTTGATCTTTCTTTGTGTCTTATGTGTTTCTTGTATATTAAAGGAAGTGATTTTAAATGCTGTTGTTAAGTGTTATACCTAAAACTAGCACTGGGTCCTCTGTATGTAGAAAGGCAGCCCAGGGAGCTTGTGTGTCCCGGCCTGAGTGCCCACACTGATACCTCCCTTAAATCCTGGTGTTCCTCAGGGCTCTGTCCTTGGCTCTTTCCTCTTGCTCTTCCTAGGTGTTCACTTCTAGAGATTAGCTACTACTTACCTATATTCTGGTAACTTCCAGGTCTCTCTATCTAACGCTGACTTTTATCCAACTGCCCCATAGGCTCTTAAAAGTCAATTTGTCTAAAGTTAAATTTGTTTTGTTCCCCCAGAAAGCTATTTCCCAGCCTCTCTTCTTTATTTCTATGAGTAGCAGCATTATCCACCCAGTTGCCCAAACCCAAACCTTGGCCAGCATTTTGAATCTTTCCCTGTTAATATCCCATATCCTTGCACTTGGTCACTATATCTTGGTGACTCTATATCTTTAATCTCTGCCCCCTCAGTCCTATTGTTCTAGCATGTCTTGCCATCTGCTTCCTGTTTCCTTCCACTCCCTTCTCTCCTCCCTCCACTGTATGAACCCACACTGCTGCTAGGGCCATCTTTCTGAGAAGCATAGCTGACCACGTTACTTCTCTGTTCAAAACTTCAATAGCTTCCCATTGCCCTTAGGATAAAGTCTAGACTCTAGCTTGGCATTCAAAGCCTTTTATGATCTGTTTCTTTCTCAACGTAACTCTCCTGTACAAACACACACGTACATACCATAGGCAGGCTATAGTGTACTTCTGCACACATGCTCCCCAGCCACCTGATGAACACCTTCTCTCTTTCCCCAGTTCAGGCCTTCCCCACAAGGCTCGGGCTTCTGCTTCTGCCCTACTTTCTGCCCACAAGCTGTCTGGTATCCAACATTTATCGCTACACCTGTAATACTTTATTACTTAAATGGGAACTGAATCTTTCTGGAACAGAAGTAAGTGGAAGCCAAACATCACAGACAAACCAGGGTGCTATACTTTATTGCAGGTACGTTAGGAGAGAAGAAAAAGGTAGGAAAATAAAAAAAGAAAGCATGAAGAAGGGGGCCAGGACCCTGTGCTGCCAGAGACATAGTGTTAAGACTGAGCCCTGTGCCCTCCAGGTCTGGACAAAGGGGAGGAATCCTAGGGTCTGGGGCCTCACACTGGAAGCCTGCTGGGCCTGCCAAGGGCTAGGGAGTTGTCCTTGCTCATTATGGGAAAAGCTGTCATGGAGAGGGGAGGCCATGGGAGAAGGTGGGGCAGTTCTCTGCCCCTGTGTCCCTGATACTGCCTCCCAAAGGCATACTCCCCATGTTCCCCACTTTCCTCAAAGGAGAAAGCTTGGTGGGAATTGCAGCTAAGGTATAGAAGAGAAATCCTTAAAGGAACCTTAAAGAAATCGGGCAGGGGAGGGGACAGCTGAGTGTCTTCATGGCCTTTTACCTCCCCTCCTCTAGCCTCCTCAGTTCCAAATTTTGAGGAAGCTGTCCCAGGAACCAGTGGCCACTGCCATCCCATCAGCTGTGACCCCCAGGCAGCTCACCCTGTTGTCATGGCCAGAGAGGATTCCTGAGGAAAGGGGAGAGGAGTTAGCCTTTCTCCCCGTGCTGATTTGGCAGGGAGTGTGTGTGCATGTGCAGGAATCCTAGGTTAGGAGGAACTGGGACTCTTCAGCCCCTGTGGAGACTGGAAGACTGAAAGAGGGTTAGCCCTAAGCAGTGGGGTTTCTCTTAAGGCCAATCTTTCTGTCAAGAACCTGGGGTGGCTGGGGTGGGGGAGGGCAGGAAGGGGTAGGAAAAAGTTGCAAGTGTCAGTGTGTTATGTGAAAAGCAGGGGGCACCTTAATGGGTGCTGGGAAGTGAGGAAAGTAACCCTCACTGTCCCTTTGTTTCTAAACAAAGAGACTATGGAGTCAGTGGCCCAGTGCATGACCCAGAGAAATGACTTGCCCAAGGGCACTCAGAAAGTAAGCCACGGAATTAGGATTTGGATCCTGATTTTCTAGCCAGTGTTATTCTCATTCAGCACCTGCCTTCTAAGAGAAGAAACCACATTGATTCAATTTTAGACCAGGCTGGTCCTAAATAAGCCCCTAGGTTAGATCGAGGCCCTCATCTTGATTCTGCTCATTGCACAGTCCCCTGAGGCTGCCTCTTCCTTCATCCGATACCCCTGAAACCCAGACCTGACAACATCTAAGGCCTTCAGGCCTGGGGATAACCTGAAAGAGCTCCTTAGGTGGGGAATAGCTATGACATCGGGTAGGAAAAGACCCCTTAGAGCAACTTTGTTTTTGAGAGATGGGAACCAAGAGGGACATGATTCCGAGGGTAGAGCTCAGAGTTATCCAGTAATTAGGGAACATCAGTGGAGGGGCTGGTCCTTACCCACACGCTCGCCCTTCATGGAATCCCAGACATTGCAGTTGAAGTCATCATAGCCTGCGAAGAGCAGGCGGCCACTGAGGGAGAAGGCCACAGATGTGATACCACAGATGATGCTCTCATGGGAGTAGGCAATCAGCTCCTGGTCTGCCCGCAGGTCAAATAGGCGGCAGGAGGCGTCGTCCGAGCCTGTGCAGATGGCCTCTCCGTTGGGGAAGAACTGAGGGCATAGGTGGCAAGAGGGTTAGGACTCAGACCTAGGCAGCCCCCTTGCTTCTCCTGCCCTCCCTTGCTGCAGGGCAAGCCGCTTCCCTCAACCTCCCTTCCTGTCCCTTCCCTGACCACAGCATTGTTCTTCACGGCTGACGTTTACTGTGCACCAGCTGCAAGCTGGTGTCTCCCCAACACCCTTGCGCCTCATGACAGCCCTGCAGGCAGGCATTATTCCCACAATGAGGAATAATGAGGGAGGGCAGGGAGCTTGCCGAGAGTCACATGGCTAGAAGGGCGGAGGTTGTCCTAGACTCTTCCAACTACAGTCAGCTGGATCAGAGTGTGTAGGAGCAGGGCCAAGTACAGATGCATAACCTGAATCTCATCATGAGGAAATGTCAGATCAACTCAAATAGAGGGAAAGTCTGCAGAAAATTGGATTGTACTCTTCAAAAATATCAATGTCATGAAAGACAAAGGTAGAAAAATAGTTTTAGTTTACAGGAAACCAAGATGTGGCAAGAAGATGCAATACATGTTCCTAGCAGGAAAAAAACTCTGCTGTTAGGACATTTTTGAGATAATTGGTGAGACGTGAATGTAGACTGTAGACTATAGAGTCATGTCATCATTAAATTTCCTAATTTTAAGATTTATATCATAGCTATGTAAGAATGGCCTTGTTTTTAGGAAATACACACTGAAATATTAAAGAGTAAAGGGCCCTGATGTCCACAATTTACTCTCAAAAGACCCAAGGAAAAAAATAACACCAAAATTTATCTATATCTACATCTAGGTGTATGTATTTATCCATCCATCCTTCCCCCGCTCTACAGAGAAAGAGTAATAAAGCAAATGTGGTAAAACGTTAGCCTGAATGCGTAGATGGGGGTAGGAGTGGGAATAGGTACTCTGTTACTTTTGTGACTTTTTTGTAAGGTGAAATTATTTCAAAGTGAAAAGTTAAAAGAAAGGTGTAGAGAGCTCTGGGAGTGGGTGAAGGACATGTGTATTGGGGTGGGGGACGGGCAGCAAGGCTGTCCCAGGAGTCAGAGCACAGAGGGGGCTCACGCAGATGGCATTGATGTCCGACTCATGGCCAGTGAAAGTCTGCCGGCAGGTCCCCTCCCGCACGTCCCAGAGCTTGGCGCTGGCATCACAGGCCCCCGAAATGAAGAGTTTGAAGTCAGGAGACACAGCCAGGCTCATGCAGTCCCCCGTGTGTCCCACAAACACAGTCTTCTGCTGCCCAGTCTCAATATCCCACAGAGCACTGCCGGGAGAAGGTGAGACTGTCACAGAAAAAAGCCAGGACAGAACTGCCTCCCAAGCCTAAAACCCACAGCATTCTGTCCTCACCACGTGGTGTCCCCTGAGCTGGTTACAATGTTGTTGTCGTCCAGGAAGCGGCAGCAGGAGAGATAACCTGGGGGTAGTTAGGACAGTGCCCTGGTTGTAGAGCCACAACTGGCCATGCTGGGGGCTTCCCTGGACCCCTTGGGACAGAATGGGGAGAGGGTCTCTTACCTGTGTGAGCAGAGAGCTCCCGGCTGACCTTGACATTGCCCTCACGGGACTTGAGGCTATAGATGGAGCACATGTTGTCTAGCCCCCCACATGCTACAAAGTTCCCTGATGGGGCATAGGCACAAGTCATGACCCAGGAGGAGCGCAGCGGAATGGCGTGCACCTACAGGAGAGTGAGGTGGGCAGAGACAGGACCTGGGCTGAGCTCCCAGGTGGAGATGGTAGGCATAAAGCCTCCCAAGGACGGACATGGTGATGGAGGGGCAGGAGGCAGGCCTGGTACCTTATTGGTGGTGTAGGTGTCCCACACGATCAGCTTTCCATCTTGCGAGGCACTTACCAACAACCTGGGGAGAGGGTACCCCATGTCACCCAAACGCCTCCTTTCTACCTCCCCCTCCCCTTGGGGCAACTCTCAAGCCTCACTTGGAGTCAGTGGCCCAGTGCATGGCATAGATCTTGGCCAGGTGTCCCCTTAACGTCCGCCGTGTCCGCATCTGTACTCGTCCCACGACCTCTAGGCCAGACACCAGCTACAGAAAAGTGGCATTAGAAATCAGGTAAGCAGGGTATGTGCCCAGATGTCAGTGTTACAGCCACCAATCTGTACACATTTCTGTTTCATACCAGGTTCCAGGTCAGGCCCCCAGCCTTAGAGAAATAAGTCCCTGCCCTGCAGTGGCTCACAGTTGATGTGGGAAGGAGCTACATGTATGTCCAGTGGCATGTTATTAAGTGTTTAACAACCCCCTCTCCAGTGTGGGATGGGGGAAGTTGAGGGGAGGCGGGAGGGTGATTTCTATCCTGTAATTCTCCCACCTTGACCAATTTCAAGTTACCAGTGTGAAGTCACTGAAACATGAATTTAGGAAGAGATGCACACATTCGACCGTTCCAAACCACTAGGAACCTGTCCCCACACCACTGCAGCATGACCCGCTCTTTAACTTGGTACCCAAAGTATCACCATGACCTTGAACTGCACCTCCTGAAATTTATGGTCCTATGCCCCTTAAACCCTATCCAGCTTCTAGATGTAGGCTGAGGCTCCAGGGCCAATAGATTTGACTTGCCATTTACCTACTCTGTTATCTTGAGCAATTTACTTAACCTCTCTGAGCCTGTTCTCTCATCTATAAAATTTTTATAGCACCTACCTTATGGGGTTGTCATGAAAATAAAATGATATTTAAACAACTTAGCCTGATGTCTGGCTCATGGTAAGTGTTCAGGATATTTAATCCCATCTAAGATGCTAGAGACTCTAAGAAGCACCTTTCTTTTATGTATCACTGAGAAAAAAAATAATTCTAACTTTCATTGTAAGGCATCATCCAGTATTGGATGCATCTTGATTTCAGAAATGTCGAAATATGAAACAATGTGCATCTTAGAATTGATGAAGTACAGTATTAGATGACTAGTAACTGGAGTCTACAGCGCTTTGTGATTTCCAAAGTACTGTCCCTCTCTTTATCTTCACCACCCTGGGAGGTGAGGGGATGTAACCAGGGACAGTGAATTGTCCTTAGCCTCCAATATGATGCTTCCGATACAGTGCCTGGCCCAGAGCAGATCTCATTATTTGTTGAATGAATTAATTAATATCATTCCTCATTCCAAGGACATGCTGTACTAAAGCTTGGGCTGGTCAGAGAGCTCCCATCCCTTCCCCTACCCACAAGCCGCCTCAGGGGGACAGGAGTCTCACCTCTGCCAGAGTAATGTCAGCACAGGCTTTCCTGGCATCCTGGGGAGGGGAAGCAGACATCAGGGGAGGAAAGAGCAGGGGTGGGGTGTGACACATGTGCCTCTGAGGTAGGTGGGCTTAGGGTTCTGTTTGGGGACATCTCAAATATGAGACCCAAGTTCAGGAAGTCTCTGGTAATTTCCAGGTCAGAAGTCCCTAAGGTGTCACTCAGGAATGAATTTATCCTCCTTCCCCTTAGACCATACTCCCCCGTGTCCCGTTTCTTGTTTCCTGGGGTCCCCAGTGAGAAGGTTCTGAAGTTACAGCAATCTGCTTCTTGAGCTGCTCCGCTTCCTGCCGCAGCTGTTCCATCTCCCCCATGGCTGACAAGTTGAGGGGTACCTCTGGCTCCTGTCAGGAACATGGGGTAGGTGTAAGGGGATCCCCACCAGACCATGTTTCTGTCCCTCACATCCCACACAAGAGTCCTCATAAGGGCTGGAACCCACTCCAAGAAATAAGGAAATGACTGAATGTCCTGCACCACCTGCCCCACCAGCCCCTCCAAGTTTGGATCCTGTGCTGCCAGCCCCAGCCCTGCCCAAGCCCTCTCCCTGTAGCCCCCAGCTCCAGAGAGCAGAACCAGGCCAGCTCCCTCTTACTTGGGCTCTGACTGGACCTCTCCCAGGTTTCCAGCTCCAGTTCCCAGGCGTCTCCTCACTCCTTCAGCTGTGATGCCAGCCCGTCACCTGCCTTGGCTCTGCTGCCAGAGGGCCTGGCCTGGCCTGGCCTGGCCCCACTCTGGGCACTCGAAGGGGGGCCACTGACAGGGGAGGGTAGGGCCAACCAGGTCAGGCAAATGAAATCAGCTGGCAGGGGTGGGGGAAGAGGACAGGGAGAGAGGTGTGTGGCTTCCAGAGAGACATGGGCACAGCATGGGGGAGGGGAAGGAGCAGGACTGCCCCCCACAAGCAGCTCTGGAGGGAGGAGGAGTGGAAGGGGTGCTTCCCTGGTCTGTCTCTTTGCAGGCAGAGAGAAGAGCATCAGGCCCCATGGGATTAGAGCAAAGCTGTGAGGATTAAGGGTTAGGGTTTGGGAGGGTGCAAAAGAGCAGTAGCCACCATAGCTCCAGCAGCCCCCTCAGGCCCTGGCCCCCACCAGTGATGATGATCTTGGCAGTCAGGACCTACCTAGCAACCAGTCCAAGAGCCAAAATACAAGGGTGAGAGACTGCCCATTTGTCAATACTCAAAACTGTCCCTTAGTTCAGGGTGGAGGGGGAAGAGGGTTCTGGTGAATATAGGGAGGGTGCAGGCAGGAGCTGAGATTAGAAGGGACTGATCTGGATAATCCTTCTTCCCAACAAACCCCAACCAGCTGCCCCAGGGTCTGATCCTGGGGGACAGGGGGAGGTACAAGGGATTCGGAGAGAAGGATGGACAGGTCTGCTCCTAGTCTGGGTAGAGACAGGATTGCAAGTGGAAGGCAACTCTATCCTGTGCTCCCACCTGGGGTTTGGCCCCATGACTCACGGGGTCCTGCTGGGGCTGTGAAGTCAGGAGTCAGAAGGATCAGGCTGCCCTAAGTCTTGATCAAGCTCAGAGGGAAGATAGGGCTTAGAGTTGGAGGCCCAAGGAGCAGCTGTCAGGGGTTTGGGTTCATTTGCATGAGGGGAGCAGGTGGCAGAGATTTCCCTGACAAATCACAGGCTTAAATGGCCCTGCCTCAGGGAGGCCCAAAGACACCTGTCTCCTCCCAGGCCAGCTGTAACCACTCCCATCTTCAACGGCCATGGCCACGGAGACAGAACACACTTGACTGACCCTGGCTGAGGGACCTTCATGTTCTTTATTGACAGGCAGGGAGGGGGCAGTAGGGTTATTCTCCCCTCTCTTCATATGAAGCATTCAGCCCCACCCACTGCCATTTCTTTCTAGGGAGGCATTTTGTCTTCTGTCTATCCTGGGGTAGGAGGTCCATCAACTGGGGCCAGGCCTGGCTCCCCAGACCTGGTGAGCTCTAGGCTGGTCTGTGCAGTGTCCTCTGAGTCCAGTGCTGGACAGCCATTGTGATCCCCAAGATTGTGGGGTACAGGGACAGAGAGCTCACTGTTCTGCTCCTGTCACATGGGAGCTTCTTGTGGGTCCTGGCATCAAGGCAGCCCTTCACAAGTCAGTGGCCACATCCCCAAGGAGCTGGCTCAGCCTTTCATAGCTCCTCTCGGACCCGAGGAGGCTTCACAGACTTGTCCTGGACACGCTGAAGCCGGCGGCTAGGGGGCTCTGGAGAAGGGTCTCTGCTGGGCGTTTTTTCCTTTTCTTCCTCTTCTTCTTCTTCTTCTTCCTCCTCCTCCTCCTCCTCCTCCTCCTCCTCTGGCTCCTGCAGCAGCTCTTTGGCTTCTGTCCACTCCTGGGAGGTGGGAAGAGAGTCTGACCCAGTACCTTGCATTCACCCTGCCCCAAGGACCCTCCCTGAGTCATCTCAGTCCCTATCCCTCACCTGTCAGCCTGCCCAAGCATCACATACCAGGAGAGATATCCCTTCCTATGCCTGCTCCTCCTCACCTGTTCCCTGTGCTCAGGTGCCCACGTGTGCCACAGAGCCAGGGCACAGCGCCTGCCCCGTGTCACAGCCCACACACCATGTGGATTCTCCCCACCGGAGCTGAAGGCCACAAGGCGTCCACAGCGAGGACGAACCTGAGCCTGGAGGTTGACGACAGGTTCGGCTTCAGAAATAGGCCCTCAGAGAACTTGGCCTGACTATTAGAGCAGGATGGAGCAGGGAGCACCAAAAGGTCAGCCCTCTTGCCCATCACATCCCACTCCTTAATTGAGGGTCTATCTTGGGAGAAATGGGAAATCGGCCTACACTTGGGGAGCACAAATGCCAGACTGAGGCTGGAGGAGTTGGAGCCAAAGGGAGAAGGGGCCTACATTAAGGGCCTCATGTTGGTTCCGTCACCCCCACCCCCGGTGACCTGACTTCCTGTGTGATCCTTTGAACTGTGTATGAAGCAATCTGTAGAAATGAGTGTAGGACCAGACTCTGGGGACTGGGGATAAAAATCTTAGGGACATTTTCCACCCCGAGCAGGGCTTGGATTATAGGTAGCTGGTACTGGTGAGCAGAGAAGGAGGTAGTTGGGTGAGACAGACTAATAAATGATGAGAAATCACTGCTCCTCTCCTTCTACTCAATTATAGCCCCTAGTTTCTACCTGGAACTAGGGTCTGGAGGGACCACTTCGGGACCTCCTGGAGGACATATCAACCTCTGCTAGGAGAACCCCTGAACATAGACAAGTGGTGGAGAGGGCAGGAAAGGAAAAGGTTAAGTTGGCCCCAGCCATTTCCCTGCATTTGCCTCTGAGAACCTTCTGTTTTGAATCCTGAGCCCACAGCCTGGCTCCCTGTCCCACCCCTTACCCTCCACCCCACTTACCTTGACGGTGAGGGCGTTGGGCTCTGTGAAGAACAGGTCCCCACCCTGGAAGTCATCGTTGAGGTAGAGGAGTCCACTGGGGGAGAAAAACAAGAGGCAGTGAGATCCCAATCCAGGCCCACCTGCCTGACCCTGGAGGGGCCACCCACCTGTAGTCTCGATAGGTATAGGCTGGGGGCTCCCGCCAGCACTCTCCGGTGTCAGGGTCCAGGATGCAGTTGTCAGCATGCACCGGGTGACTCAGGTCCATGCGCTGCTCTTGCTCCCCTAGGAAGCAAAGTGGTGTGCTGAATGCTTCTATGCCTCCATGCCCATCCACCACCATCCATGCCCATCCTCAGCTCTGGGGTCATAGCTGGGCAGAGAGGCCAGGCCCCAACCTGGGCAGGGGAGTCAGAGTCTTCCAGGAGTGAAGATGAATCCGCACACTTTGAGGATGCTGAGGGTGTGCAGGGGCCCGAGGTTGGGGAGGAGCAGTGGGCATCCTGGCAGTTACCTTCGATGGCACTTCGGCACACTAGGTGGGTGAAAGAGAGATGCAGGGGCCTCTCTGGGGAGAAGTAGGCCTGAGTCAAGGTCCGCACACGCTCGCTCACCTCCAGAAGCAGCTTAGCACCCTGAGTGCCCACAACTCCAGCCCGGGCCAGCTGCAGGCAGTGGAAGAAAGGGCAAGAAAGGAGGGAGGCAATGGAGGGGTGGGTTTGGAGTCTTTCAGCATCCTGCTCTGTCCATCAGTACCAACTGCTCCTTCCATTGGCTCCATGACAAGAACTCAGGCCCTGAGGTCTTGAAACACCCCCTCTTCAACACTGGGCAGAGGACTCGAAGACTCTCAGAAGAGCCACTCCACAGCAGAAGCCCAGGCCCTGGTGCCCAGCCTCCTGCATACCCTCTTCTCCAGCTCCGGGCATCGGACCAGGGCATAGGGGCTTCTTTTCTCACCTGTGCAGCCTTGAGCACCGTGAGCCCCTCGAAGCGTTCATGGGGGGTGTGAGGGGAGCGGCGGCCTCGATAGCCAGACCTGGCTCCAGCCTCAGCTGCATCCTGAATAGGGAGGGAGGTGACTCTGGAGTCACTGTCCTTTGGTCCCAGACTACATCCCACCTCACTGCCCACAGGGCTACAAGACCTTCCCTCTAAACCTCTCATTCTCTAGAAGAATCTGGAAGCTCCCAGAGTTCTCTGGTGGTTCCTTTTCCTGAGCTGCTGCCCTTCCCCAGACAATGACTATCTTCATGTCTGTATTGTCACTATCTGGTCAAGATTTGGAATCCTGCTCATCGAGAGACCTGTGCACAGAACTCTAGAGAGCGTCAGAGTGAAGAAGGAGCCTGTGAGAGGGTAAGGACAACAGGGAAAGGGGGACAGGAAGGGTTTGATTATTCATCCCTGATGAGCCAAGAATAGAGGAGTCTCTCTGGAAACAGGATCCCAGCAGGAAGTTCGGTAGTCAGGCCAGGTCCAGCCAAACTCTCTCTCTCTCTCTCTCTCTCTCTCTCTCTGACATCTTTCCTCTTGACACGCTCTTGGAGAACATGAGAACCCTTGATGCAATGTACCAATTACACAGCAGCCTACATGACTGTCATCACCTGGGGTCTCCTAGTATTTAGATATCTCTTTCCTGACTTCTGTTCTCCTGTCTGCTTTGAAACTCAGTTAAAGTACCACTACCTAGTTACCCCATATATAAACCTCATCTTTGAGAGACCACCTTGTCATTCAAGCCTAATTTTATATTCTTGTATTCATTCATTCAACAAATTTGTACTGAGTACCTACTATGTGCCAGGCACTATTCTAGGTTCTGGAGAGACAACTGTGAACATGAAAAGGTCCCTGCTCTCAGGGGGTTTATATTTTCAGAAAATAAACAAACAAACAAACAAACAAACAAAAACAGATCAATTGAAATAAGTGTTACAAAGAAAATGAAAACAGGGCTATCGCCTTGAGAACGCCCAGGCAGGGGCTGGAGGACAGCTAATTGATGAGGTGACATTTAATTTGAAACCAAATGATATGAAGAAGTCACTTGTATATCTAAGGGAAAAATGTTCCAGAGAGCAGAAACAGCAAGTACAAAGATCCTGAGGCCAAACGAGTTTAGTGTGATCAAGGAACGGAAAGGTCTGACTTGGGAGTTATCCTTGATGCTATTCTTTCATCATCTTCCACAGAGATTTAGTCCTTAACTTCTCTATCTTTGATTTTCTAAATATTTCTCATCTGTCCCCCGTTCTTTGTTCTGTTGAAATGAGGACCTGACCCTGGGCAGTGGCACTCTTGCCTAACCCCAGGGTCTCCCCCTTTACTCTCCTCTCCCACTGCATTCTCTACACTGCCACTAGAGGGATCTACCAATTCTACAAGACGGTGGTGACTCCAGACTACACTTGGAGGTTGCACAGGAACATTAAAGTCAACCCCTCCTTTTAAATTCTTCAATAAACTGTCCTTCTTCTACAAATAAAGTTCCAGCTCCTTGGTATGGTGCAGAAGGCCTTTCACCATCTCTCCGGTGCCTCCACCTCTGGGTATCTCCCCTATAATATCTCTGAATAACACACAGCCTGATGATGATAGTGACAGCTAATACTGAGCACTTTCTATACTCTTCTAAGACCTTTACCATGTGCTAACTCATTTAATCCTTACAAAGACCCTATGAAGAAACCACTGTTTCGGCCTTATTTTATAGATGAGAAAATTAGATTCATAGATGTTACAATACATTGCCCAAGGTCACACAAGTAGTCACTGTGGGGGCTGGCCCATGCCCTTAAACCCTGTGTTCTACTGCAGTTTCCGGAATACACATTATTCTTCTCCCGCACAGCCTGACTCTCCTCCCATTCTCTGTCTGGTTCTGGTTTACTCATCCTTAACATTGATCTCAAATGCCACCCCCTAACCGAAGCCTTCTATGACCTTGCATTTCGGTACTTCTGTTTGGAAGAGTATGAGGTAGGTACTTCTTTCAGCAAACTTAGGGCAGTGGCTCTAATTATGCGTCTCCCCATGATTCCTTCTCTCTACAAGGAGCTCCTGAATGCAGGGTTCACCTACCTCTCCCTGGAACCTAGAAGCTTTGCGTACAGAGCAGGTACTCAAAGAGTGTGTGTCGAAGGAACACTAGCCTAGAATGAGGACTGAAGCTTCAAAAATGTCAGACTCACCCTGGTGAATATGGCTCATTCAACCCCAACTAGGAGGGGATGCAACAGGTGGGAAAAGAGGCCTGTGTATCCAACGAGTCATCAGCCGGGCCAACAACAACAGTCCAAGGAATCCTCACCTGCAGACTCACACTTTTTTATGCTTTTATGTTTTTTGTTTTGTTCTGTTCTTCCTATCAATTTCTAGCAAAATTTCTTCACACAGAATGTCCACCCCATGCCCTCTAAGTTGAGAGAAAAACTAACTTGTCCACAGAAGTGAGGCAGTGGCAGGCCCGGTCCCCACTAGAGAATCAAACAGGACAGAACACGAGGCAGGCCAAGAGCAAGGAAGCAGGCAGCCATGCCTGAGGGTTCCTCACTAGCCAACTTTGCCACCTACTTAGGGGTCTTCTTACCTTGGCCAGCTGCAGCAGCACCCCACACTCAGCTTGGGTGAGCAGACCGTCCAACACTGCTCGCTCAGACCCATTCAGCTGTCTTGCATCCTGGGTCAGGGTTACTCCCTCTAGGAGAAGGACATCTGTAGAGGAAGGGACGAGTCAGAGGGAGCTGAGGGTCCCCTGAAGGTAAGTCCCGCAGTAGCCCTAGCTGGCAGGCCTCGGCTGGCAGCTCCCAGACCCTCCAGGCTCCTGCCTTCTACTCTACAGGAACTTACCTTTCCAGTAAGTCAAGGGCTTTGGCTGTGGAGGCTCATGGTCCCAAGACCGCTGCTCTTGATCCTCTCTCAGGGGTGAGAGACATGCTCAGTGGATGCACAGACCAGTCCAGACCCATGTTCCCCAGACCCAGCCTCCCAGGACTCCTTCCATCACCCTCCCGCTCAGGCATGCCCCTCCCACCACAGGCATCACCTACCTGAGCTTTTCTCTAAGTGTCTCAGGGATGAAAGCTGCTGGGGTCCAGGGATCCTAGAACAGTCAAGAAAAGCGCCCTCACTCACCAAGTCCAGCACCAATCCCTTACATTAGACTCTGAACTACCACATTAAGGTTCTCTTGTTTCCAGAGAGCAAGATGTGAAAAGCCCTGGGAAATGGGCCAAACTCTGTAATAATAATAACAACAACAACAAACACTTTACTATTTGCCAGGTGCTATTTTAAGAGCTTTATACATGGAAGTGGGATGGAGAGAAGTGGAGTTACTCACAGGATCCTTGAAGCTGGTCCCCAGGTGCTCCATGGCATAGTAAAGCTGTCTCTTCTCCCCAAGGGATCGAAGGACGAAGCGCCGGATGTCCTGAGGTGGGGTGGACAGCAGGAGGTGAGACAAGGAGAAGTTAAGTGAGGCACGGAAGTTAAGGCTGGAGGAGAAGAGGGCAGCCCCAGGTTCTGGAGGACAGCCTGCATGCTTCTGAAACACTTCATTGTGCCTCTTTATTCAACTCAGCAGCTTCAAGGCATCTGGGCTCAAACTGGGGGAGAACTGTGTGCATAAGGTGGGGGCGGGCAGGGATGAGGTTAAGAGAAGAGGGATGAGCTGGCACTTGGACTCAGAAGTAGCGTCTGAAGTGGGGAGTGGGGACTTGGAGATAAGTCAATACTGGACTTGGGGTTGCCTCTGGTGACTAGAGTGTTCAGGCCAAAATGGGGGGGTGAGATCCAGGTTACTGCTGAGGTATACTTGTTTGATTTAGGGCTATCTCACAGGGTAAGAGTATGTGGGGTTACCTCTCTTGGCCCAAGGCCCGGTCTCGGCTCCCCAAGCTGAGTCTGGTACCGGTTAAGAGCATCCTTGGCAGCCTCATCCTCCGGGTAGAAGAGCAACACACTCAGGACATTTTCCATCGCCTGGGACAGATTTCCCGCTGGAGATGGAACAATAGAGTAGGATGGGACACACAGATTGAGAATAGCCTTGTTCCACGGGCAGAGGTGGCAATGACAGGAGGTCAGAAACAGACCCAGAAAAGGCAGTCTCCCAATGCCAACAAACTCCAAAGGCCCCATTCCCTGGCAGACATGCTCCTTCACTATTGCTTCTTTCCAAAGCTTACTCAAACATACCTGAGCTGAATGTGCAGAGTTCAAAGGGGAGGAAGAGAGGAGAGAATAAAGGAAGTTGAGAAGGAGCCCTGTGACCCATCTCCCGAACTTTCTACAATGGCGCCAAAGGAAAGCAAGATAAAGTCCTCCAGAAGTGATGGTCCCCATGGAGCTCCGACCAACTACAGGTCCAAAGACAGATGGTAGGGATGGAGAGACAGGGCTCAAGATACCATCAGAGACAAAACTTCACGTCCCTGTTTCCAATCCCCAAGGGCTCACTCCTCCCCAACTGACCCTGAGCATGGGCCTCATGCAGCTTCCTCAGCTGGTTGGGAAGGAAGTCAGGGACAGGGAACACGCGACCAGGCCGTGTAGCTGTGTCCCCCACACAGCGCTGGCGGCATTGCAGGACCCGAATCCAGTGCCCTGCAGAGGACACACAAAAGTCACTCAGCCTGTCATGTTCCTCCCGCTGGCACCAGGTACCCTCCACTCTCCCAGATCTTTACCTGCAATGGCCTCATAGAGGCCTCCCTTGCTCCCAGTTCCTTCCTCCTCTTCTTCCTCCCTTTGTTGTTCCTCAGGCCCCTCACAGTCAGCCCGGCAACTCTCCAGCTGGGACAAGCTCTCCTGCAGGGCTTCCTCAAGCCTGGGAAGTGCCAGTCCTGTCTCCTGACGCCCCAGTAGCTCTAGGCCAGAGTCATAGGCTGCCTATTGGAGAGGGGAGTGGTCAGTCACCTGGGATCCTGGGGGAGGAAGTGCCAAACAAGATCCAGAGGTAAAAAGAAGAGGAGAGTGTTAGTCTCATTTGAGGCATGGAGTCCAGGTCCCACTTCACCCTGGGGAAGACAGGAGTGGGCCTCAGAATCAGAATGTTATAACAAGGGACTTTAGCTATCCTCAGGAAGAAAACTAAGTCCCAAGAACAGACTCTCCATCCAGGGTCAGATGAAGTTCCTAGATCTCCTGATGCCCAAGATACATAGGGCCACAGTCCAGGGAGGCCTGTGGATTCTGCTAGTAAACAGCTGGGGGAGGATCAGGGATCCTGCTGAAGGTCTCACCCAGTGTGGGGGCGTCTCCAGGTCCCGGAAGCTCTGTGGCTGAATCTTGGACATACGTCTGTACTTGGCCATGTCCTCCCGCATCTGAAGGTGTGTGGGGTTTGCTACAAAGAAGGTGTGGGCTGCAGCTGCTGCCAGGTCCAACTTCTTCAGCTGAGAAGCAGGAAGAAAGGGGGCGTCAGTGCCCTGAGGTGGGGGTGTCAGACTCTGCCCCTCACCAGCCTTTCCCCTCTCCCCACCTCCCAAGAAGCACACACCTGGTTCTGCTTCAGAGTTTTCTGAGAGACTTGTCAGAACAGCCTACCTCTTAATCTCCAGACTCCCTAGACACCAGTATATTGGGACTCTCAGAAGTTTGGCATCTAGGGCAAGGGGTCTGAAGACTTTGGAGTTGATAGGATATGAATAGAGAGGCCTCATTTTTGGAGAGAAGGTGAAAGTGATGCCTAAGTGAGGTGGTAGATGGGGGAGACCTGAGTGACCAGCAAAACCCGCAGGTCTCTAGGACCCTGAGCTGAGGTGTGTGACCAGCAATCCCCCCACCCCCAGCCACGTAGACAACAGCTACTGTCCCAGTAGCTGCGCAGTGTCCACTGTCACCCCTCCTCTGTCACCCCCAGACACCCAGCCCTCAGCCTGGCTCCGCTCCTTAGAGCCTCCTGAAGCACCCTTCTGCGCCCTCACTCACCTGCCCTCCATATACTTCCCGTCCAGGGGCGGGTTTCGCCCCCTACCCGCTCCGCTTCATCCCAAGGAAGAGGCGGCGCTCACTCCCACGTAGCAAGACCGACTAAAATTTCAGGCCCCGCTCCCTCCAGCTTCGATCTACTTTTACCCCGCTTCGTGACCCCTCCCCCCATTCCAACTTTGCTCGCACTCTCCCTTTAGCTGTCTCTCTATGACTTCAGTAGATACTGGATGTGATTTTGGAAGGATCTATCAAAAGGAGAGGTCCGTCGACCGCCCCCACAGCCCCACCCGAGCCCTGGTACTGGCATTCCTCCCCCTCCTGGGGAGCGAAAGTAGGACAGCGACGTGGATCGGGTCAGGAGCCCGCAAACGGCCTGGGTGGCTGGCGCACCTGGTAGTAGGCCCTCTGCAGGTAGTTGTAGGGCTCCCGGCGGCGGAAAGCGTCCCGAAGCGATCTCCCCACGCGAAACCGCGCGGCGGCGCCGGGGCCCAGCCTCTGCGCTGCGCACTGGCTCAGACACTCCGCGCGGCGCAGCGCGGCGCGGAGTAGCAGCCGCTCCCAGGCCCCGGGGGCTTGGCGGGGCGGGGACTCAGGTCCCGCGACGTCGCGGGGCGCGGCAGGGATCGCGGCCCCCAGCTCGGCCTCACAGCGCTCCCCGCAATCCCGCCGCACACGGCCCAGCTCCGCCTGGCTTCGCAGCGCCTCCCGCAGCAGTGCCACCGCCGGCGCCCAGGCCCCTGCCGCGTAGGCGCGCAGCCCATCGGCGTATAGCAAATCTGGGGCCTGTGGGGGCGCACCAGGGGACAGAGCAGCCAAGCCAGGGGGCTCGGGGGTGCCGGGGGGAGGCAGTAGCAACAGGAGCAGCAGCAAGTGGAGGAGCCGGAGCATGGTGCCAGAGCCGCCGGAGGCTGCCGAAGTGAAATGCGGGAGCAGAGAGAGGAAAGGGGGCAGGGAGAGGGAGGGGAAAGGAAGGAGAGAAGGAAAGGAGGGAGGAGAGGATGGGAGAAGGAATGAATGAGCGGGGCCAAAGAGAGTCGATGGGGCCGAGACTCAACCCTGGGAGCGGCCAGTATATGAAAGAAGTCAGAAGGAGCCTGGCAGAAAGTGGAGAAAGCGATCTTTAAGACGAGTGCTGTAGTGTGGGACCAGAAGCGAAACAAGAAGCAGACCATTGAGAGAGGGCAAAGGACCGAACTGGAGCAAGCCTGGTACTTTGGGAGACAGCGCCATGAATCTCCTAAGACCCCTGACTCCAGCTCTTGAGGCCCATGGGGTGAGGGTCACTGCTGCCACTGTGTTCCCTTCCACTCTTGGGGCCAGGAAAAGGAGTGCAGATGCCTTCCCCACCCCCACCCACACATACACACTTGGAAAAAGAGCTTTAGAATGCAGCATGTAGGAGAGCAACTCCAGGCCTGTGACACCAAGTGAGGCTCAAACCCTTTACTGCCCAGAAACTGGGCCCTAACATGGATTGGGGGAAGGAGGGGAGCTGCAGCAATGGGGATAGAGTCACACTCTAAAACCAAGTTCACAAATCTGAACAAAGACCCTTCACACCCCAAACCAGCAAACTCAAGTAACTCCACATGCACCCCAGCACAAGATGCTCTTATAAGCCCTTCTGCATGTTTGCCTTTCTCCATGGGTATTTCTGTGTCTTTGTCCACTGTCCCTGTTCTATTTTATCCTTTATGACCCATTCCACCCCCCAACCTCTGACCATATCCTTTGGCACCATAGTATACTAGACACAGAGGTTTCCATGGTAACACTTCAAACTTTAATACATTTTACTAGAGGTGATAGAAGGTGAGTAGGGCTTCTTGTCACTTGGATGGGAGACAGCAGGGGCTCCAGGGGCTCCAGGAACCCAGATCCAGCATCCAGTTCCCAGGGTTCTGGAGGCAGTTGCCCTAGGCTCAGGGCCAGAATGAGAAGTTATGCACCCAGGACCCCTCCTCTGAGTCCAGCAGGCCCACTTGGGTTCACAGGGTCAGCTGGGGGAAGATGGGGTTACCTGGGCCCCAGGATCCTCCCCAAGCTCTTGCACTCCCCTCACTTCCTGTCAGGGAGCAGCGTCTCCCTGCACTTAGCCCCAAAGGAAGTCCAATGGCTCTGCTATCAGGGGACCCAAGGGAGAGCCGGCGGGGTGAGAGGCCTAATGGCCTGGGCCGGCGAGGAGAGGGCCCTGGTGAGGCAGTTGGAGAAGGCAGAGGTGTCTCATCAATGAAGGTGGTGATCTCCTCCCGGAAGAAGCCAGGACCCCTTGGGGGCCCCCCACCTGACCCCAGAATCCCACCCTCCAGGAACTGGCGAAGGCTGGCCAGCCCTCCACCTTCAGCCTCCTCGTCATCCTCGTCATCCTCCAGCCTTTGTCTTTGTCCCAGGTACTCAGGAGGGCCTCCCAGGGCCCGGCTCTGGGCTGGGAGGACCCGGATGTCATCAGAGGATGACCACTTGTGCAGGAAGGAGCCAGGTGCCCGAGGAGTGGAGAAGATGTTGGTCTCATCATGGGACAGACGGCGGGACAGAGGGACCTGAGAAGAGGAGCAAGTAGACTCAGAGGTGCTTCAGGGACAAAGGGGGTAGAGGCAGGGACCAAAGTGGGGACTCTGCAAGATGGCTCCACCCCCTTCAACTTCTTCAAAACATCCTCTGATGGGCAAACTGGGTTCTGAGAGGTCTGAAGGGAAGCCTCTCTTACCACACCTTTCTTTCCTCTACCCCTTATGTGCCCTGCAGGCTAGGGCTAGAGAATAGGGGTGGGAGTAGGATGGATAACAGAGACTAGAGAAAAGTAGTGAGGGGACACCCAGAATAGGAGATGTATTTCCTACTCCCATACCTGTAAGTAGTGAACCCTCTCAAGAGGGGGAAAGAGCATGTGCCTCCCAGGCAGCAGCTTCACCTGGGTGGGGTCCCCTGGTCCTGTGGCCCCATTAGCATCAAATCGAACTTTGCACACTCGGCCATCTACATAGTCATCACAGCCCCCATCTAGGAGAGAAAAGGGGCAAGAGTGGTTAGAGGCAAGGAATGCCCACCCCTCCCTGGCCCCTTTAAAATTTCCTGCCCCTTATATAAATTCCCCAGAGAATCCTTTTGTTCCCATTAGTTCGTAAGCTCCAGGAGAAAAGTAAGAGTGGCTAGTGTCTATTGCGTTCAATGCTGAATCCCTAGTGCCTCATTACATGTAGTCCTCCTCCCCAAGAGCTGTCCCTACAGCTGGGGTCTCTCTCAGGAAACTTAGCCTCCCCTTAGTTCCACAGCCTTCCTTTAGGGTTGTGTTAGAATTCTGAACTGTTTCTCGGGCATTCTGCCCGACAAAGGCAGAACTGGGTAGTGTAGGCTTCCAGAGGGGAACCGACGCCCTGTGGAGGTGTAGCCCTCAGTGCAGAAGGAAGCGGTGAGGGTGCGGTCGTGGTGTGTGATTAGGGAAAGGGGAGCCTGGAGTCAGCCCAGGGGAGGCGCAGGTTCTGTCCAGCAGGGGGCACTCCAGGGCAGCCCGTCCCGCACTGAGAAGGGCTGGTAGAAAGGGGGCAGAAAAAGGGATCCGGTGCCCTGGAAAGCGAAAGCCCGGTCCCTCTTCTGACCGTCGTCGCCATCCTCCTCGGACATGATAGCCACGCACTGCTCCCACACCGTGCGCGCGTCGGCGCGGTAGCGCTCGCAGGACCAGATGAAGGACGGCAGCAGCAGCGTCTGTGCCATGGAACACCACAGCACGGCCAGCACCATCCACGGGGGGGCCGAGTCCGACTTAAGGGAGAAGAAGCTCACCACCTGGTGGGAGGACGGGGAATGGCGCCGCGTCAGGGCCCGGAGCCCGGGGGGCCCACTCGACCCCAGATCCGGTGACAAAGTGCGGCTGGAGGGCAAGAAGTCAGGAAGGGATGGCCCGGATCACATCGGATCATGACAGAGGCACAGTTGGAGGTGGACATGGGAGAAACGGAGAGGAAGGGATCGACTCGGAGGAAGGTCAGGGGAGAGGACTGGAGCAAAGCCCTGGGGTCCAGAGGGAGAGGAGCAGAGGTGATAAAGGACTGGAGAAAAGCCCTGGGGTCCAGGGGGAGAGGAGCAGAGGTGATACAGTAAACCTGAAGAAAGAGAGAAGTTCAGGAATAGGGACTAGGTCGGGTTGCAAAAAGCTGGGGTGGTGGGGTTAGCTTTGGGGTTTCCACCCAAGAGTGATCAGAGACCCTGTGGTATCCAGAGGGAATTAGGGAATGAGGAGTGGAGCTCAGAAGCTGGATGATAGGTCTAGGGGACTGAAAAGTGGAGCCTCAGGATAGACGATGGAACTGGAGGATGGAGAGTGAGACTGAAGTACCCACGACGAGAGAGTTGAGTGGCGGGAACTGGAAAACAGATGATGGAGCTGGGGGGTAATGGGAGCTAGAAGATGGATGATAGAAATGGGGGTTTCACCAACGAAGTGGGAATGGGCAGAGGAGAGGAAGATGGATGATGGAGCTGCTATATGGCTGATGGAGTTGGAAGTCAAGTGATGGTGCTGGGGCCTGGCTTGGGGGAGAACAGGAGGGGGGACCCCAATCTCACCAAGATGGGCACCCCTGTGAGGGAGTCATAGAGAAAGACGATGGCGCTGACCAAGTTGGTGACCTGCAGGGATGTCTTGGCCGACTCGGAGCCATCCAGCGAGGACCGCCGCTTCCCTCGGGCATCTTCCACCACAATGGCTGGCACCTCAAAGGCTGGCCGGGTACCCAAACCCCCTGGCCCACTTCCCTTGGTCCCGCCTCCACCCCCTGCTCTCCGGGCCTGCCGAGCCCTCCGGGGTCGGGCCCACAGCGTCTGGTAGAAAGTGATGGCTACACAGACCAACCCCATGACAATGCCCCCAAGTAGCAAGAGGCTGAAGCAGACGCCAAAGCCGAGGCCAATCTTGGAGACTATGAACTGGCAGCCCCGGGCATAGTAGCGCTCGCCGTTGTTGTGCCAGCCAATGGAGGGCAGTGTGGACAGGATGAAGCTGACCATCCAGATGCCCATGACAGCATGCAGTGCCTGCTTCTTGGCATTGCTGAGGCGGTAGTTGACGGGCCAACGCACCATCCACATGCGATGGTAGGAGAGTGAAGCGACTGTGAAGCAGGTGGCAAGGGCCAGTGTGTAGTAGGTGGACACAAAGACCTTGCAGATACTCTCATTCCAGTCGTAGTCGGAGGAAGCCTGGCGCCGGAGCTGCACCACAGCAAAGGTGGTGAGGGGCACAGCTGCCATGAGTATGTGTGTGCCCGCCAGGAAGCAGAGCAGCAACTCCAGTGGCTTGTGCTTCTGCTGCTTAGCGGAGATGCTGAGGATGATCCAAGCATTGGCCAGCAGGGCCAGGAGCCCACAGGCCAGCCAGGACAACGCGTTTGAGCGCAGGGAGGCCTCCTCTGCCCCTGCCCCACCTCGAGCCATCCTATTCTCAGCCCCCCACCCCCCCCTTGAACTCCTGGGGGTGGGGGCTAGGTCTCACCCAGGAGCCCCACTCACACACACCCTCATGATGCCCACAGTCCTTGCCCTGTAGTGAGGCAGGCCGCCCCTAGGCCCACCTTACTGCTCAGCATTGCATGACTGACCCAGCTAAGGTCAGATGTGGAGGGCAGGGGAGGAGACTGGGCGTCAGCAGAAGTGGTTCTCAGCCTCCATACTGGATAGGGCCCTTCTTGATGTACCCCTGTAGTTGATGGGGGAGGCAAGCTGGCTGCTTTCCCAACTATGAGGCTGTCTGGGGAGCTCTGGCCCCCATGCCAGGACTTGCACGTCTCTTCTTCCTCTGGTTCTTGACCAGTCAGAGATCTTCGGGAAGGCTCAAGGCGTGTGGGGATGAGGCTCAGCCACCTGGACAAACTGCAAGGGAGAGGTGAGATGTGGAAGGGGGAGGGTAAAGGTAGGGCTTACCTTGGTCTCCAACGGGATTCTTGTGCCCCCCTTCTCTTGAAACCATAGAAATGATTCCTAGGGGTCATGGGGTCATTCAGAATATTCTCCTACCTTAAATTAGATGGCTGCTCAAATATCCCACACAGATAAAAGCCCTGTTTTCCAGACCTCCGGGAAAGAAGGTATTCTGACCACCTGCCTCTCATCTTTTTTCAGCCTTTTTTTTTTCCCTCGGACATTCTCAGGTTCCTTCTCATATCCCCTACTGAGTACTATTCAACCCCTATCTTCATGCCCCTGAATCTCTCTTCAGAGCTACTGATAGCAGACACATGACTTGTTTCTGCTTGAGGGTTCAGGGTAAACTGGGAAATGGTATTACAGACCCTCTCCAACCTCCCAGGCTCCTGGGCCCATGGTTTCCCCATTCCATGATTGTCCTCCAGCTCACCAGGGATCTGGGAAGATGGGAGAAAGGAGGCTGGGACTGAGGGAGGGCTAGGGAACCCAAAAGCAGGGAAACCATTGACATCAGAAGCATCCAGAAATGGAAAGAGGAGGAACTAGGAAGAAGGAGGAGAGTTGCAGCAGAAGAGAAATAATGAGGGGGCCAAGTGATAGTATCTGAAAATAGAAGGTGAAGCCCAGAGACCCTTGAAGAGGAGGCTTTGGAAGGAGGAGGATCGGAGGGAGGGAGGGAGGGAGCAAAGAATAGGGAGGTTGAAAAGAAAAGCTAAATTGTTCAATAAGGTGCCGACTCCCACTGGTAGACCTCGAGTCTTTCCTCCCCTGCCTCAGCCTCAGTTTCCCTCTGTTGGGGCGGGGATAGTCCTGAATTTCCTCACTCAGAGTTTCAGGAAGCCCTGGGGAAGGGGCTAAGAGGAAATCAGGTGGAACCCCCAACAGAGGGGAGGCAGGAAGGATGGGTATAATGGCTTTGGGTTAAATGGGAGTAAAAATGGGGCAAGCAGTGGGAGGGTCTATTTCCTGTGGAAGAACCTCAGACCCTTGCCCTGCTCAAGAGGTCCTAGTCCACCCCCCACCTTTGTCTTCTCTCCGGAGCCCAGTGCACCCTAGTTGCCATGGCAATGGCCAGCCAGAGGGAGGTGGAGGGAATTAGTCCGGAGCGCCTCCCCCACTTCCCTCCCCAACAGCCTCGGACCCCTTCCCACTCACCCTCACCCAGACCCAGTGGGTGGGCTCGGGAAGAAAGAGATGGGGAATCAGAGAGGGAGAGAGGCAGGAAGGATGTGAAGGACAGAGAGAAGGATGTGAAGGGCAGAGAAAGATCAGAGGAAGGTGGGAGGGGGGAATCTGGGAGACTCCAGGGAGGACAGGGGTCCCTCGCCCTTAGGCGTGAAGGAGTAAGGTCAAGCAGCTCCTCCCTCCTGCCGCCCACCAGGTTTTCCAAGCAGAAACAGCAGGTGGCTGGGGAGGAGGAGCCGTTCGGAGAGGGAGAGGAGCAGCCGGGGGAAGAGAGGAGGGGACCGCGGAGGACCGGGCAGGGGTCGGCTTACCTCTTGCTGCGCCCAGCAATGCCTTGGAGACCGCACTCCCGACGTGGCTCTCCGGGCTCCCGCGACCCGCCAGCTCCAGCTCCGCCTCCCTCCCCTTTCCTCCCCCTCCCCCACTCCGGGCCTCCCTCCCTCGCCTCTGTCCTAGACTCCCTGCTCAGCCCGCCGTGCAATCCTTCTCTGCCCCCCGGGGCTCCCCCAGCCCCTGTCTGCCTGAGTCGTCCAGCCCGTGAGCCCTAGGTCAGGGGCTGAAGGAAGGCTTTTCGGGAGGGAAGGGGGACGAGTGTAGGGCGGGTAACTGGACGGTGCTGACTTGCAGAAGGAGGGGCAAGGAAGGCGCTGAGAGGGAGGAGGCGAGGAGGATGGAGGGGAACCGGCTTCATTGGTGAAATGGTTCGTGTCCTACCCCCACCCCATCCCTTTTTCAACACGAACACAGGCTCCAAGAGGCAGCTGGTGGTGTTCAGGGATTGAGGAGCTAGCTGTTGTGGGAGGAGGAAGCGTGTGTCACAGTGTGTCACTGTGTGTATCTCTGTGAGGGCTGTGCCTAGGGTGTAGCTGGGAGGGGCATTTGCTGGAAGTTATGGGGTGTGAGGGGCAGTAGTGTGGAAGATGGGCTGCTTGTGGGCTGGGGATACACAAGTCTAAAAGGGTGCAGGGACACACACACACAAATATGGAGAAGAGAATCTTCTTCAGAGTAAGTTTATTGTATTTTTTCTGTCAGGTCAGGGAGGCAGGGGTGGGGAGTGGGCAGGAATACAAAACAAGCAATGGGGTGTTCTTGAAAGAGGAAAGCTGGGAAGAAAGGGAAAGGGCATAGGGACTGAGGGAGATGGTGAGAAAGGAATGGAGAGGCAGAAGAGGCTAGGGAGTCTGAGAGAACTGGATCTTCTTGATCCAGTTCACAACCTCAATTTCTCTGTCCTGGATGGTCTGGTAGAGGGATGAAGGAGGGTGCAGAGCAAGAGGACTGACACACAGCACTATCACCCTTCACAGGAGGTCCTCCCAGAGAGTTCACTCTCAGGCCAGTGCTCTACCCTCTACCCTTGGCAGAGCTCGCTTTCCAGAGGTTCTGCACAGGGTGAGTGGAGAATCCCTGGGTACTCTCTCCCACAGGGCCTGTGCTCTGAGTAGGAAAGCTGAGGGCTCTGTCCTCTGGTAGCAGGATTCTGCCACCAGCAGGAGATGAAGGAAGGATTTCAGGCAGGGAGGCCCTCCTACATGTTCCTGAACCCTCGGAGGCAGGCCCTGTGGTGGTGGTGTGTTTCGTCAAATCCTAAGGTGCATGCTGGGCATCTGTGACTAGCCAAGCCGCAGAGATCTGTGTCGTATTCAAGAAACAGCAGTAGAATTAGGGGTAAAGAGGCTGGGGCCAGTCCTGATTCCAGCATTTACCAGCTGTGTGAATCTGACTTGGTGTATAAACTGAGTGTGCTGCTTGGGTGATAAGGAATTGTGGCTGTGTACAAGTATGGGCTGTGTGCATGGGTGTGTGGCAGAATGGAACGGTGGAGGCTGGCCGTCAGGAGCCTTCGAATCTGGATCTGTCCTTGACAGTGTGATCTTGAACTAACTAATCCCTGCTCTCTCTGGTTCCCAGGTTCCCTCCTGTAACATGACAGTCCTGTGTTTCCTGCTTCAGATACTCAGCCTGGCCAGTTCTGCATGCTCCCCTGGGATCCAAGTGGACAGTGAGGGAAAGAACTGAGAAGAAATATTTGAAGAAGGGCTAGAGTTTGACTGAAAAGGGAATGTGGAAGCAGTGGTATGAGTAAGCCTCTGGAAGAGGAGACCCATTGGCCAACTGTGGACGAGGAGAGCAGGAGATGCCAGAGGCGCTGGGATCTGCTACATTCATCTGGTCCACAGGCCCAGGAGCCCATCAGGAAATGCAGATAAGACAGCTGGGGAGGCTGCAAATGGGAAGCTCCCCCTGGCCAGGTGCCTCAAATGAGACTAGTTTTCTGGTACCGGCTGGAGGAACAAAGAATAAGAGAAGCAAGTCTATTTCTGCCCCCGCCTCTGAGTTATAGGATCTCCATGCCTCCGGGACCCCAATCTTCTCTTCCAGTTCAGTGATGGCCTCGGGGCCACAGCTGCAGTGCCACATCCAGAAATATCCCAGGCCAGCTGCCTTCCACCTCCATCCTCTACCTTCTGCCTACTTCCTAGCTCCTCAGCCATTCCTTTGCACACCTCTCTCTCCTTCACCACCTCCCTTAGCCCCCATCTTCTCGCTTCCACCCCTCCTCCTCCCTCCTCATTCCCTTCCCTTCCCTGTCTTCTTTCTCCCTTCTGCCTTCCTCCTACCTCTCCTTTTTGTACCCCTGCCCTTCCCTCTCTGCCCAGTTTCTTACTGGGAGCACTGGCAGGTCTTCTTCTCACTGAGGAGTCTCTTGATCTGAGACATCCGCTCTGCCTGGCGCTGTCCAGGAGGAAGAAGGGAGTTGTGAGGATCCCAGGCCTCCAGAAGGGAGGTGCCCCTTGGAGGGGGGAGTGGGGAAAGCTGGGAGAGAAGCAGATACTGTGGCTGAGGCCATCTGTCCCAGAGTTAACTCTCTGCTCCGCCTTGCCTCTCCCACTGTGGGATCTGGGACAGAGCCCAGTCTGCAGTAAAGACACTCGGTGGTAGGCAGGGAGAAATGGAGCAGAAGCAAGTCACATAGACAGGATATCCTCATACAGGAGGGGTGATTGGTGGTCTGGGGAGGTTCACTCACCCTGCGGTGCCGGCATTTGACACAGCAGAAGATGCAGATCCCTGTGAAAATCAGAAAGCACAGGATCCCCCCCAGCACAATGGCCAGGAGCTTTGGCCAGGCCTGGGTGGAAGCTGCAGACTGAACTGCAAGGGGTGGGGTGGGGGTGGAGAGAGAGAGAGAGAAGTGTTCAGCTCATTGACCTCCATCAGGGCACAGAGCACTCTGAAGGGCCTGAGAAAGGCCTCACTGCCCAGCTACTCTGGGGTCTGATCCTTGGGCTGGGAGAGCAAGACAGGGTACACTGGGCTCTCATAGACCACCAGGGCTAGAGGGGAAAGGCTGGGGAAGAGGTTCTAAGCTTTCAAGACCACAGGGCACTCTGAGGAGCTGGGAGCAGAGGGCCAGTGTGTGTGCTCTAAGTACGCACATATGCGAGTGTGCTTGTGGCTGGGCTTGAAAGGGAGCCAGGAAAGGGACTCTTGGTCAGGTGGGCCCCTTTTTGGTCTGTATTAGGAGGGTGGGAACTTGTAGGAGTGTGAGTGGGCACTTAGAGCCCAGGACCACACCTTACCTCACTTCATCCCCTTGTGTCTAGGCATCATACACATAACCCACCCATCTCAGGGAAATTAGAAGGCTGGGACTCTGGGTGGTCTCTGTCAACCCAGGAATGTCCCACAGCTGAGGGAGCAGGAGCTTGGGGTTAAGATACACTCACCCTCAAACTTGGATTCCAGCAGGACTTTGTCCTTGTCACTCAATAGACACTGCCATGTCCCTGCCTCAGGGTCCAGCATCTTCACCAGCTTCTCCTGACTTGAGACCTTCGCAGTCTGGTTCTCCAGCTTCAAGCTCAGTATCAGCTTGGGGGAGCTGGGCCCCAGCACCTCACAGATCAGATGGTTCTGGGAATTAGTCACTGCAGAGGAACAAGAACCTAAGGCTAGGAGCCTGGACCTCTGGGTTTCCAGCACCTCCATGCTCTAAAGCAGGGTCCCCAACCCCAGTACTGGTCTGTGGCCTGTTAGGAACTGGGCTACACAACAGGAGGCGAGCGGCTGGCCAGTGAGCAAAACTTCATCTGTATTTGCAGCCACTCCCCAGCATCACTGCCTCAGATCCATCTCAGATCATGAGGCATAAGATTCTCAGAGGAGCACCAGTTCCTGGTGCCAAAAAGATTGGGCACTCAGTAGAACAATAAAATGACACTTCACATGATGCTCCTCTTTTAACCTCTAAGAGCACAATTTCATGCAGTTCTAATAGAGAAAACACAGCTTTTGAAGTCTGTCTTGGATTCGAATCCAATCTCACTGCTTAATATCTGCATTTCCCTGAGCAAGTTACTTAGCAAGCTGAGCTCCAGACAATTATTAAATGTAGGAAACTTGTAAAGCTCTTGAGCGGGGCCTGGAGTGTAGGAAGCACCAAGTGTTAGCCATTATTACTTGTGGAGTTGTTATGATGATGAAGGAATAGAGAAGTGAAGAACTCAGTGTGGAACCTGACATTATTACCATCACTATCATACTCAGAGATTTTGTTTTCCTCATTAGGAGAAAGGAGATTCACCGAGGTAGGGGGCTTGGTCAGGGTCATCATAGAAGGTTGGACAGAGGCAGAACTGGAACCCTGGTTCTCAGCGCATACCCTTCAGGGATTCTCAGTGAATTGCACCCTAGGCTGGCTCATAGATGTCAGGGAAGGACAAATGGGTTCCAGTTTCAGTTCAAAATCAGCCCCCAAACCAGTGGGCTTTCCATCAGCTCCATCAGGCAACCAGGGCCTGCCCTGCCTTGGAAGGAGCCCTGGGCATGGCCCCTCCACCTCCCACCCCTGCCCTCCCCTTCTCAGTCCAGCTGCTCACTTCTCATCACCACAAGGTTCACTTCCCGATGCAACTGCCTCTTTCTGAGAATCAGGGTCAGGTTTCCAGAACCAGCATCCTGAGGGGAGGCCTGGAGCAGGCTGAAGCGGAGAGGGAGTGACTCCTTCATCTTGAGCTTGCAGTTTTGGTGAATGTTCTTCACAGACACCTTCTTGTTCTCCAAGGAGAATGTGATCCAGGGCTGAAGGGAGGCAGCCTGCCTTCCCTCTGCCTGCCACCACAGCTCACCATTCAGGTTTTCATCTTCAAAGGTAAGTGGGAAGGGTAGCTCCACCTTCTCCCCCTCTTTCGCATAGACTGTGTTGGAGACCTTCTGGAAAGCTGGAGGTGGGAAAGGAGAAAACATGGGTCAGAAGGAGACAGAACCATGAGCGTGTATAGGGGTGGGGTAGGCATGTGGTGGGGGCAGCAAAGAGATGAAAGAGGACCAGGTGTGTCCAAACCCTTAGGTTGCCATTTCAGGCCTTTAAACTCCCATCTATTTCTCCAATCTTCTTTCTTATCTTTCCACCTCAGCATGTTCCCACAGCAGTGCCCCCTCCCCCTGGAAGCTCTCATAGAATAGCCCGGGTACGGGGGGCCTCTCCTTCTTCAGGATCCCTGGAGCTCAGAGGGTATTTGGCTTGCACTACTTAGGTGCATGATTTAT